>JARLTB010000311.1:600000-952644 GCA_030141615.1 Unio pictorum
ATCTTTACTTCGGTTGTTTCATACTCTTTCAAATAAGTAATGATTTCCTGATAATTATAGGCGTGAAAAATGCGTTCTATTAATTTAGTACCACCTTTTCTTTCATCTGTGCCTATGTGATTAGCAACAGTTTTTTCGTAAATTCGACTTTGTTCTTTTAGTCGCAAGCTAAAAATATGTCGGAATAGCCACAGAGAAAATTCCAACAAATTGGTTCTTCCGAACATATCAACAAAGCATAATAGACATAATTGATAAAAACTTCGCAAATCGACAGTACCGTCAATTTGATCTATCATTTTATTGTTGAATTCTGAATAAAAGTCTTCTCTGTTTTTAGTTTCAAAAATAGCGTTATACGAATTTGAAAAACTCATCAAATAATTGATGTAATTTTTACCTTCGTTCAAAGGCTGTCTGATAGAGTATTTGTTTGAAATAATGCGGTGAGTGTTTTCTTCAATCTCAACTAATGAATAACCAATGTCTAACTTTTCCTTTCCTACATTTTCTGCAAAATCCTCAGTTAATACATTCTTCCAATTTTCAGCACTTGCAAATTTGTCAGGTATGTTTTTGGGATTCAAATAATCAATTCTACGAGCTTTGGCTAATAATTTATTTACTGCTTCTAAATTCCTTTGTCGCTCTTCCCAGTTGTAAGCATATTTGTTTCGTTCTGCAATTTTTGTAATACTTCGTAAATGGTGTGCTTTTAAAATATCTGTACCCGATAAACGCTTTCCACCAGTATTTAACGTTTCAAAAAAACTATATGCCAAATCTTCGTTTTCAACAATTACGATAGTTACGTTAATGTTGTTCAAATCAATTATTTCAAAGTTATTCTTTGAAAAATGATTGTGATTTGATTTTATGTTTTTTAAAGAAATTGGGTGGCTGTATTTTATTCCAAAATCAGATTGTGTTTTAATAAATGATAAAAGCGGAAAAGCTTGTTTTGGGTCCTAGAAAAATAGCCCGCAAACCTGCTTTTTTCATAATCCGCCGCACATTTTTTTCGTGTAATTTTTATATCTTCATCTTCAAAGTGTTTACTTAACGCTACCGCAACTTTGCGATATCCATAGAAAGGATATTTTTGAAGGACTTTGATAATCTCTAATAAAAGTTGGAGCTCAGTGTCTTTATTATTTTGCACAGCCTGATAATAATAGGACGACCGACTGACCCCTAATAGCGAGCATTGCTTCATGATTGATAGTTTCCTGTTGACGGGTTCAATGAGGGTGGTTCTGTCCCGTATATTTGTCTGTACTTTTTATTTAGAAGTCCTTTTCCACCTGCAATACTCCAATTTGTTGGTAGAGCATTTCTATAATGCGGCTATATTCCTCAGTTTCTTTGCTTTTATCTGCCTTATCGAAGCTACTTGCTGCATTGGCAATCAATTGTTTTTCCAGAGCAGGAGCATGTTTGGATGTACTTTATATTTTTGTGCTATCTCTTGAACCGTTCTTTGACCATGAAGCACCTCCAGCGAAACCTTGGCTTTAAATTCTTTGTCGTATCGTTTTCTCATGTTTTTACTTTAACTCTCCTTCTTATTTTTCTCTAGCGGTTACCACTTTATTCCTTCTGAAAACCTGTCCTGTTTTTTGGGCTCAGTATACCGTTCTGTTTTCACGGGTGGGTGTATCAGCGGCTCACGGTACTTGGGGCTGAATACAAGGTGCATATAATTTTTACGAGCGATTGTCCCATAGTTTTGTATTACGCCCTTTCAGTGCTGGTTATGGATGCTGTCTTATCCGATGGGCATACCCCATCGTTAGTGGATACCGGCCCTTCGGGGCTTCGCAACCCTCCACTAAACGCCTTTTGCAAAACTGATTTTTTGAGTTCTTCTAAGTCGTTAATTTTTTGGTTGTATATGGTGTCCAACTTTTTTATTTCAATAGACAAAGCATCTAATTTTTGAACGATGGTTTTTTGTTCTTGTAATGATGGCAATGGCAAATTGTATTCTTTAATCATTGGAACAGTTAACTGAGGAATGGATGAACCCCTGTGCTTAAAATCAATAGTTTTTATCACATAATTCAAAAAATCCAATTCAATTGTATCTAAATCTTTCGGAGTAACAACTACTAATCTTACCACAGGGAAGAAAGGTTTTAATCTTTTTACGGAATAGCCAATAGTTCCTCTTGCTGATACAGTAATACTTGGTTTGGTGATTTTTGCAATACTTGTAAAGCCATATAGCCCATCATGCTTTTCTCCGTTTGCAAATATTGGAATGGAATACTTGTCAGTTTCTGTTTTTGAAAAATTATCTTTGGGAACATCACCACCAGCAGACAAATCACAAACTTCACCCAACGTTTTCTCTTCCCAACCATCCCCTTTGTTTTCAAACACCCCTTGCAAATAACTTTCAAAAAGTTCTTTGCCGTTTTTGAGATTTTGTTCGGCATTGGCTTTTGCCTTGGCTATGGCGGTAAAGGCTTCATCTAATATGGCTACTATACGTTGTTGTTCGGGAAGGGGCGGAAGGGGGATTGCAAATTCTCCCAAATCACCAAATTTCAAATTATTTATGTTTGCTCCATCAGACAAAGAACCAATAAACTTTTTATATGCTTCTGATGTCATTAGGTGAAACAAAAAATACGAGTTCAAATTCCTTTTTGGTTTAATCAGCCCCATAAATCCACCAAAAGCATAATCGTAATCATCATCTATTAAAGCAACTTTTCCAAGATGACTTTTACTTCCGTTTGCCGTGCAAATTATTAATGATCCTTTCGTGACCTTTTTATTTTCGGGAATAACAATTTTAGGATTGATATATTTTAATTCCGTAAAATCTAATTTGTTAGTTTTTAAATCAACATTATTTGACCTTAAAACAATATTATCAGAAAAATCAACTTCATCATTCTTTGAATAAGTAAGCCCTCGTTGGAAATCAACAACATCACGCATCTTTTTTATTTCCCAACCCTTATTTTTCATCGTCACCCCCTTTTTCATATCCTTCATAATAGTAGGATTGTTCTATTCCTTTAAAGATAATTTCTCGGTTGTTAATTTCATCTGTTACATTAGCAATGAGCAAGGTTCTTAATTCCAAATCGTTAATAGGGCTGCGTTCCATTGCTTGCAGGTAAAGCGTTTTGTCTACAAACTGCCAGTTCACCAATTTTCGCAAGCGTTTTTTCAATATCATATCCAGCCATATTCTCATTGTTCTGCCGTTTCCTTCTGTAAAAGGGTGAGCAATGTTCATTTCTACATATTTGGTAATTATTTCTTCAAATGTGTTTTCGGGCATCAATTCCACTTTTGCCAAAATCTCTTTCAAATACAAAGCGGTTGCAAATCGGAAAGTGCCTTTTGATATATTGGTTGTACGTATTTTACCTGCAAAATCAAACAGTCCATCAAACAAGTATTTGTGTATTTGCTGTAAACCATTCGTTGTGCCAATTTCAATTTTTTCAATATCGCCAGTTTCAAATAAGCGGTAGGCGTTTTCTAAACTTTGTTTATCTATATTTTTCATATCAATTTTTTAATAGTATTTACTATATCCACACTTTCCAGATCTAATTTTTTTATCTCTTCCAAAATTTCCTGCGGTTTGCGTAAGGCGGCTTCTTCTTTTTTGTTGGGGTTTTTTGCACTTAGGTCAAAGGTAGTTTGGTCAATATCTTTTACAGCAATGCTCCAGGAGTGTTCGCTTTCGGCTTTTGTTTTTTGCAGTTCAACAAATTCCTCCAAATCTTTTCCGTTTAATGCATTCGTCTTTCCCAAATTTCTGTCCAAATTCAGTTGATAAAACCAAACCTTTTTAGTTGAAGAACCTTTTTCAAAAAACAATACCACTGTTTTAACTCCTGCACCTGTAAAAGTGCCGCCCGGCAAATCCAATACGGTATGCAGGTTGCAGTTTTCCAACAGCAACTTTCGCAAACTCACACTGGCATTGTCGGTATTGCTCAAAAAAGTATTTTTAATAACTACACCTGCTTTGCCACCTGCTTTCATAATCTTAATAAAGTGCTGCAAAAACAAGCTTGCAGTTTCTCCTGTCTTTATAGGGAAGTTTTGCTGTACTTCTGCTCGTTCTTTTCCCCCAAACGGAGGGTTCGCCAATACTATATCGTAACGGTCTTTTTCCTGTATGTCGGCAAGGTTTTCGGCAAGGGTATTGGTATGCACTATGTTTGGTGCTTCCACACCGTGCAAAATCATATTCATGGTGCCAATGATGTAAGCCAATGATTTTTTTTCTTTGCCGTAAAAGGTTTTTTTCTGTAAGGTGGTTACATCGGCAGTGGTTAGCTTTTTGCTTTGTTTTAAATACTCAAACGCTTCGCACAAGAAACCTGCACTACCTACAGCGCCATCGTAAATAGTTTGCCCTATTTCGGGGGCTACCACTTTTACAATGGTTTTAATCAAAGGTCGTGGCGTATAATATTCTCCACCGTTACGCCCGGCATTACCCATATTTTTAATCTTGTCTTCGTAGAGGTGGCTCATTTCGTGCTTTTCTGCATGGGTGCGGAAACGCAATTCGTCAATACGGTTTATTACCTCACGCAAATTGTAGCCGCTTTGTATGCGGTTTTTTAGTTCGCTAAAAATCTCCCCAATTTTGTATTCAATGGTGTCAGCACTTTCGGCATCTGCTTTAAACTTTTTGAGGTAAGGGAATAATTTAATGTTTACAAAATCGGCAAGGGCATCACCTGTGAATGCTTTGTGGTGGTCGAGTTTGCCTTCCTTGTCTTTGGGTGCTGCCCATTTGCTCCATTGAAATTCTGCATCAATGATGGGTATATATGTCTTTCCTGTGAGTTCGGCAGCTGTGGCTTTGTCCTTCTCCAAGTCGTCCAAATATTTGAGAAACAACACCCAGGAGGTTTGCTCTACATAATCCAGTTCACTGCCACAACCGGCGTCTTTGTGCAGTATGTCGTCTATATTTTTAAAGGTTTGTTCAAACATCTTATATTTTCTTTATTTAGGTCGTAAAGGTAAATTTTAAAACCCTATTTCTGTCTAAAATCGCTCTCAAATTGGCACCTGTCCACTTGTCGGGTGGGCTTTGGGTGCGGTTGGGCAAAATTACATGTGCTGCAAAAACGTTGATTTGTGTGTCGGCTTGCAGCTCTTTTATTTTTTCGAATCGTTGGGATTTTGTCGTCTATTGTTGATGTTTTGCACGATCGTCCTACCATTACCGCTAACTCAAATATATGTACCCCCAGCACCAAAAGGGTGCACATATCCGATCTATTTGGTTGGCTTTGGCTATCTCTTTTTGTGCTAACAAACTACCCCCTCTACTTCTCATACAACACAACAGTTACATCCTCCGTCTCTCTCTTAGCCACATTCACATCTACCACCTTTCAGACAAACCCGTCCACAATGGGGTAAGCTCATCACCTTGCCAACACCAAAAACCTTATGCCAAACCGCATTTTTCAGCGAAATATATTTATAACAAAGTCTGCATAGGTGCAGTATGGCTGGAAATTTTACTCTTGTATCTTCGTTAAGAAGCCATATTATAAGTAATGTAACAGGTACATTACATTTTGTGAACAGTAGGAAAGTTACCTACGTTTAAAAGTAAAATTATAAAAAGTTGATTTTGAAAGCATCAGACAAGGACGCTCAAAAGGCAATAGATCTCGAAACTACCATCTATTACTCCTTACCACCGTTACCACCGTTACCTTCCTTGCTTATGCCAGCACTTCATCAAAAAGCCAGGTAGACAAATAACGCTCACCAGTATCGGGAAGCACTACAACCAGCACTTTATTTTTATTTTCTGGCCTTGCTGCTACCTGAATTGCTGCCCAAAGTGCAGCTCCAGAAGAAATGCCCACAAGTATGCCTTCTTTTTTTGCTACATCCCGTGCCACCTTGCCCGCATCTTCGTGCCTAACCTGAATGTATTCGTCAACTAATGTTTTATCCAAGTTAGCAGGGACAAATCCTGCTCCGATACCCTGAATTTTATGTGGACCAGCCTTACCTCCCGAAAGCACAGGAGAATCGATGGGCTCGACAGCAATAGCAGTAATACTCGGTTTTCGTTTTTTTAGCACACTGGCAACACCAGTAATTGTACCACCTGTTCCAACACCAGAAACAAAGATGTCAATCTTTCCATCAGTATCCTTCCAGACTTCCTCTGCGGTTGTTACACGATGAATCTCTGGGTTGGCAGGATTTTCAAACTGCTGGGGCATAAAATAGGTAGGGTTAGCTGCAAGTATTTCTTTTGCTTTTGCGATTGCTCCATTCATTCCTTTTATACCCTCTGTAAGAACTAGTTCGGCACCAAAGGCTTGTAGCAATTTGCGCCTTTCTATACTCATAGTGTCCGGCATTGTTAAGATAATACGATACCCTTTACATGCTGCCACCGCAGCCAGCGCAATACCCGTATTGCCGCTTGTGGGCTCTATAATAACCATGCCTTTTGATAAAACCCCTCTTTTTTCTGCATCCTCTATCATTGCAGTGGCAATACGATCCTTTACACTGGAATAAGGATTGAAACTTTCCAGTTTTCCAAGAATTATTGCACCTGTACCCATTCTAATTTTTACCAATGGGGTATTCCCCACCAAATCTGTTATTCTTTCTGCTACCTTCATCTTTTCTCCTTATATAATGAAATCTGAACTTGATAATCCTGCTAGAGTTGCCAGGTTTATTTTTTGTAAATATGTACGTATATGCCTATCCAAACCCTTCCACAAAGGGGTAACCTCATCACCTTGCCCAACAGTAAAAGCCTTTTTACCAGGGTCTAGTGCAAAATTATCACCTTCCAATATTTCTACAACTTTCAATATAGAAATACTTGCAGCGGGTTTGCCCAGCGAGTATCCCCCCCCTATGCCACGAAGAGACTTTAGTAATCCTGCCCGGCGCAGCTCTATGGCTAGTTTAGATAAATAACCATTAGAGATACCTTTTGCACGGGAAAAGCTAGCCAAATCTAGTACACCCCCCGTACCTTTCTGTGCTAAGGCAATAAGCAATTGTAACCCATAGTGTGATCTTGTAGAGATAATACTCAAAATCTAAACTCCATAATATTAGGTCTATTTAGTCTTATTTATACAAAAATGTCAATCAGTACCTTCATTCTTAGCACTTACACGATATTTTTTGTACAAAGATACACTTGAAATTAGCCCAAAAGTATCCTAGTCTAGGTAGAGGATTTGTAGCACTATAAAAGAGAGGATCTCTTTCAATTTCCTAATACGTATGTAAATATTTTGTATACAGGAGAAAAAATGCAACCTTTTGTATTTCCTAAAGAATTGGTAGACTACATCGAGATATGGAAGCAAAAACCAGGCAGCCTGATAATGATGCTGCATCGCATACAAAATGAATATGGGTATGTTCCACGCGAAGCAGCCGAAGGTTTAGCGATGCATACAGGCATACCTCTTGCAAAAATCTTTGGTGTTCTTACCTTTTATCATTACTTTAAAACTACCCCGCCAGGAAAAAATAACATTGCTATTTGTATGGGCACAGCATGTTACCTTAGGGGTGCCCAGAAAATAAGTGAAGAGACACATTCCTTACTTGGTTTAAAGGGCAATGAAGTTACACAAGACGGGCTCTTTAGCATAGACGAAGTTAGATGTCTTGGTTGCTGCGGTTTAGCCCCGGTTTTAACAGTTCAATCACAGATTTATGGCAAGGTTGTTCCCGAAAAGCTACCAGAAATTATTGCCACCCACCGCCATTAAGAGAGGATATGTATGCTAGATAGAAATCAGTTGCAAGAGCTTAGGGCAGGTATTAAGAAAAATCAGAAAAAGGATTCTGAATCTATGCAAATCATTGTGGGAATGGGCACCTGCGGCATAGCTGCTGGAGCAAATAAGACCTACGAGGCTTTGCAACTAGCCGTGCAGGATGCAGGTTTGGATGGCTCTGTGATACTTAAAAAGACAGGCTGCATGGGTTTGTGCTATGCCGAGCCAATTATAGAAGTTCTGGTGCCTGGCATGCCACCAATAATTTATGGCGATATACACGAAGAGCTTGCAAAAGATATTGTGCGCAAGCATCTGAAAGAAAGAAAGTTAGTGGACGGCTATATATACGATCGTCCAGCACCTTTATTATAATAATATAACTAATTAGGAGTTGACTTTGGCATATACAAATTATATCTTAGTTTGCGCTGGCACCTGTTGCAAAGCCACCAAGTCGCAGGAACTAATCGCAGCTCTGCATAAAGAATGTGAGGCACAGGGCAAAAAAAATGAGGTGCAAATTGCAAGGACAGGCTGCTTTGGGCTTTGCACAAATGGCCCAGTAGTTAAGTTACTACCTCAAAATATATTGTTATCACATGTAAAACCTGAAGACGCTGCGGGCATTATCCTAGGCACACCCGACAAGAAACTCCTCTATGTTGATCCAAAAGCCAGTGCTGAAACAGCAAAAAAAAGTTGTGCAAATAAGTATCAAAAACAGCTCAGAATTGTCCTTCGCAACTGTGGCGTTATTAACCCCGAAAGTATAGAAGACTACATAGGACAAGACGGCTATATTGGTCTTGAAAAAGCACTGTTTGAAATGAAACCTGCCGACATAATTGCAGAGCTAAAAACATCCGGGCTACGCGGCAGGGGAGGGGCCGGTTTTCCTACCTGGCTCAAATGGGAGATTACCCAAAAAGCACAAGAAACTACCAAGTATGTGGTGTGCAATGCAGATGAAGGCGACCCCGGCGCATATATGAACCGTTCTACAATAGAGGGCGACCCCCATTCTCTACTAGAAGCAATGATTATTTGCGGGTATACAGTAGGCGCGAAGCAAGGGTATATTTACATTCGCGCAGAATACCCCCTTGCTATAGAAAGACTTACCATAGCTATAGCGCAGGCAAAAAAGTATGGCTTGTTAGGCTCTAACATACTTAACTCTGGGTACTCTTTTGAGTTGGAAATACGGCTTGGCGCAGGTGCCTTTGTATGTGGTGAAGAAACCGCTCTATTGCAATCATTAGAAGGCAAAAGAGGCATGCCAGTACCAAAACCCCCTTTTCCTTCTGTCAAGGGTCTTTGGGAAATGCCTACCGTAATAAATAATGTAGAAACTTTTGTTAATATATCCACCATTATGGCCAAAGGTGCAAGTTGGTATGCGGCTATAGGCACAGAGTTATCTCGCGGTACAAAAACTTTTGCCTTGACGGGCAAGATTTGCAATTCAGGTTTAGTGGAAGTCCCCATGGGTACCAGCCTTCACGAAATAATTTACGATATAGGAGGGGGGATAAAAAATGGCAAATCATTTAAAGGGGTACAAACGGGGGGGCCTTCGGGAGGCATAATCACTGAAGCAGCATTACACCAACCTATCACATACGAAAGTTTGTCCGC
Source organism: Unio pictorum (assembly GCA_030141615.1). NCBI lineage: Eukaryota > Metazoa > Mollusca > Bivalvia > Unionida > Unionidae > Unio > Unio pictorum. Next base: position 609,423 of record JARLTB010000311.1, read on the forward strand.
GCTAGGCTCTATGATGGGTTCGGGTGGCATGATAATAATGGACGAAGATGATTGTGTTGTAGATATTGCCAAATTTTATATGTCATTTTGTGTAGATGAATCCTGTGGCAAGTGTGCGCCTTGTCGTATAGGCACGGCTCAGATGCATGATATTCTTTCCAGAATTTCAAAAGGACAGGGTAAAGAAGAAGACATAGAAAAATTGGAAAAAATAGGTAAGGCTATGACACGGGCATCTCTTTGCATGTTGGGTGGTTCGGCAGCCAATCCTACCATCTCTACACTTTTTCATTTTAAGAATGAATACATGGAGCATATAGTAGATAAAAAATGCCGTGCAGGCAAATGCAAGGATCTACTTATCTTTACCATCAACTCTGAAAAGTGTATAGGCTGCGGGGTATGTGCCAAAAAATGTCCCATACCTTGCATTTCAGGACAAATAAAATTACCCCATGTAATTGATCAGAGCCGATGTATTAAGTGTGGGGAATGTTACAAAGTATGCAAATTTGATGCAGTTGTAAAAAATTAGGAGCAGTATATGATTGTTGCCAGAATTAATAACGAAGAGGTAGAGGTAGCCGAAAATACCAGCATACTGGATGCAGCCAAAAAGGTAGGCATTAAAATACCAACATTGTGCTATAACGATGATTTAAAACCCTGGGCTGCCTGTGGCATTTGTGTAGTAAAAAATAAAAAAAGTCCTAAACTTATTCGTGCTTGCTGTACCCCCTTCGAAGAAGGTATGGATATTATAACTAATGATTCTGAATTGGTGCAGATTCGCAAGACTGTAATCGAATTAATACTATCCACACACCCCGATGACTGCCTTTTTTGTCCCAGGAACCAGGAGTGCGAGTTGCAAAAACTAGCCGCTGATTTTGGCATTAGAGAACAGCCTTTTCCCAAACGACTACGCAACTTGCCCGTAGATTCTTCCACAGGGTCGCTTATTTTTAACCCTGAAAAGTGCGTGCGTTGTGGGCGTTGTGTTAAAGTGTGTCAGGACATGCAAAATGTGTGGGCTTTGGAATTTTTAGGCAGAGGAGAAAAAACAAGAATTGCTCCTGCTGCCGATGTGCAACTAGGAGACAGCCCCTGCATTAAGTGTGGTCAATGCTCGGCCCACTGCCCCGTAGGTGCTATTTATGAAAATGACCAAACAGGAGTAGTGTGGGATAATTTACTTAAAGAAGGCAAAGAGGAAAAACATTGTGTTGTGCAAATTGCTCCTTCGGTAAGAGTTGCACTAGGAGAAGCTTTTGGGTTGCCTCCTGGCACAAACTTGACAAAAAAAATATACACCGCACTTCGCCGTATGGGTTTTGATGCAATATTTGATACAAATTTTTCAGCCGACTTGACAATTATGGAAGAAGCCACAGAATTTATTAAACGATTTACAAAGGGCGAAGGACCACTTCCTCTTATTTCTACCTGTTGCCCTTCTTGGGTTGACTATCTGGAAAAATACTATGTAGACATGATACCCAATTTTTCCACTGCCAAAAGTCCTCAACAGATGATGGGAGTGTTAATTAAAACTTTTTACCCTAAAAAAGCAGGGCTAGACCCTGCCAACATTTTTTCTGTATCCATAATGCCCTGCACCGCAAAAAAATATGAATCAGATAGAGATGCTACCATGTTTGCATCGGGGTATCAAGATGTAGATGTATGCATTACCACCAGAGAGTTTGCGCGCATGATAAGACAATCCGGTATTGACTTACTTAATTTACCCGATTCAGAACCAGACAGTCCACTTGGCGTCAGCACTGGTGCGGGAGTATTATTTGGAGCAACCGGCGGTGTTATGGAGGCGGCATTAAGAACAGCATATTATTTTATTACAAATACTCATCTTACAGATGTTGTCTTTACAGACATACGTGGTCTTTCGGGTATAAAACAATCTACAATTACCATTGGCACTACCAAAATAAATGTTGCAGTAGCACATCAAATGGGTAATATAGCTCAGGTTTTAGATATGGTGCGTAAAGCCAAAATTGAGGGCAAAGATAGTCCTTGGCACTTTATAGAAGTTATGGCCTGTAGGGGAGGATGCATAGGAGGAGGCGGACAACCTTATGGCTGCACCGATACAGTTCGTAAAGCCCGAATGCAAGGCATTTACCAGGCAGATGAAACAGCAGAATATAGATGTTCTTATCAAAACCCATATATAAAACAATTATACAAAGAATTTCTTGGCGAACCTGGCAGCCCGATAGCGCATTCTCTTTTGCATACTCGCTATGAACCAAAGCCCTTATACCTAAAGTAACCGCATAATCAGTTTATGCTACCTACTGTTTATTAATTGTCCCTTAAAATTGCATTTTTTCTGTTTTGTTTTATTAGCTTTCTATGCTGTTTTACTTCTAATCTTCGGGCAGTAACACCCCTTGGGACAATACTTTTTTTTCTTTTTACAGGAAGAAGAGCTGCTTTTTTTATCAGGTGTATTAACTTGCACAAAGCATCTTCTCTATTTCGAAGCTGATCCCTGTACCTTTCTGAACTTAGATGCAGTCTGCCATCATGATTAATTCTTTTTCTTAGTACTAGCTCTACCCTTTCTCGCTCTGCGTCACCTAAGCCTTCGATCTTCGCAAGCGCAAGAAAGAGAGTAACTTTAGAATTAACTTTGTTCACATTTTGACCACCAGGACCACCCGATTTACTACATTGAATAACTGCTTGTTGCCGTATAGATTTTTCTATTTCTGCATTATTCATACATAAAAGTTACTTGATTTGCATTCAATTAGCCATAGCCTAAAATAGCAGGCGGTGGACAGTTTTGTTATTTTACCTTATGATTAATATCAAGAAAGGAGAAAATCATGAAATTATACGTTTGGTTTGGTATTAGTTTATTTTTGCTAACTACCACTTGCGCAGTGCAACCAGTCTATATTTATGACGGAAAGTATACTACTTTTTTACCCGATACCAAACCACCACGTAATTCCAACACACCTAATGATACGCAAGCCCTCTATCAAGATCCCGATTCGTCTATTTCTTTTGCTACACAACCTGCGGGTGCAACTGAAAGGGAGCCATTGATACCTACGGCACCTACAGTACAATCCGAATCACAATCAACTACTGAAAACAATGATCTGCAAAAGCCACCCACAGCTCCACCCTCCTTGCAAGCTCCACTGAGTAGTCCCTTAACACAGGATAATACCGACACCAGCGATCTGGTCTTGCAAAATGCACCTATTGTAAATCCGCAATCTCTGTATGCCAACGCCAGTCCCAGCACCCAAAATCAAATACAGCGGGCTGTAGCTATGGGTAATTCAGGCAATTGGAAATCAGCTTACTTATTACTTGCAAGCTATGACCAAAATAACGAAGACCCCTACATATTGGCAGCTAAAATAGAACTGGCTTTAAAAGGCGAAGTAAGAACAAATAATCACCGAGCCTTTGCATTTGTAGACCTTCTGCCCAACCAAACTTTGGATAGTGTACGCAAGGATCAAAAACAGTACGAACTATATTCCTTTGACCCACCCCTTGCTGCCGAATATCAGGCAAGAAGAGCAATCGAAGTGCCGAGTATCTTAAACAAAAATCTTGGAGACTATTATGCTGAAGTGTACAGAAGGTTTTCTGGCAAATGGAGGATTCCAGACGCAGAAATAACGCAAAAGATAATTTATAATTACACCAAATCCTACAATAGTGGTGTGTACGATGCGCTAAGTTTAAGCCGTTTTGGCACAGCCCTTGCCCGTATGGGCAGAATAAATGATTTCAACATAATTTTTCGTCGAGCTCTTGCTTTAGAGCCATCCAACCCAAAAGTGCACTACGACTACGGTGTAGCTTTGCTGTCCCTTAGCGAGTTTAAACAAGCCATTAATATGTTTGATAGTTCTATCACTAATTACGGATCTAATCCCTTACGAATTAATCCCATTGCCATGGCTGCACGGGCAGCTACAGAATCTGGCGATACTGCAAAAGCCGAAAACTATTTTGTTATGGCAGAACGGGAATTTCCTAATTCTGGCACAGGTGGTTTACTACGCCACCTGATTGCAGTAGAAAGTGGCAACAAGCCCCTTGCCGATGCCGCAGCCGATAAATTAGTTGCCGAATATGGCAACAGCCCTAACCTGGTACGGGCTCTTGCATCTACCTATTTTTCTACAGGCAAAACCCAAGATGGCCGAGATTTTTTATTGAGAAATGCCAGGGCATATTCTGACGATGTTGTTTCGGGTACATTGTATTTTTATTTAGCAGTCCTTTATTCTCAAAGCACACTTTCGGCAGAAAACAAAAAGTCCGGTTTGCTAGCTTTAGAACAAGCCGAAGTACGACTAAAAAGAGTATACAACCCTGACGATGAAGTATTTACTACTATTGCCTCGATTCGAAATATTTTGCAAAGCTAACTGGAACTACAAATATTTTTAGTGATACATAATAGCATATTACGGCACTCCAGAACAATGTATTGTAACAAATATGTTTTAACTCTGGTATATCGCACACTCGCATGCCTGCAAGGCAATGCTAACCAAAGGCTACTGTTAATATAAAAGGAAAGAAGATGAGCATAGATGACAAAAAAATAATTTATACCATGTATCGGGTAGGGAAACGTCATGGTACAAAATCGGTGTTAGCAGATATTAACTTATCCTACTACTATGGTGCAAAGATAGGAGTTATTGGATTAAACGGCTCTGGCAAATCCAGCCTGCTTCGCATTCTCGCAGGTAAAGACACCGATTTTTTAGGGGAAACTAGTCTTGCACCTGGGTATTCAGTTGGGTTTTTAGAACAAGAACCTGTCTTAAAAAATGGCCAAACCGTAAAAGAAATAGTCTCGGAAGGTGTACAAGAGATAATAGACACATTGGCAGAATTTGACAGAATTAACGAAGCATACGGAGATGCCAATGCAGATTTTGCCAAGCTTTCTGCCCAGCAAGGCAGGGTACAAGATAAACTGGATGCGCTTGATGCCTGGAACTTGGATGCAAAACTGGATCTGGCTATGGAAGCCTTGCGCTGCCCGCCCAGTGACAGACTTGTAGACAACTTATCCGGAGGCGAAAAAAGAAGAGTGGCACTTTGTCGTCTTTTGCTTCAAAAACCAGATATTCTGCTTTTGGATGAGCCCACAAACCACCTAGATGCCGAAACTGTTTCCTGGTTAGAAAAGCATCTTAAAGATTATGCAGGTACGGTAATTGCAGTTACTCATGATCGCTACTTTTTGGATAATGTTGCAGGCTGGATTCTTGAATTGGATAGAGGCGCGGGTATACCATGGAAGGGCAACTATTCAGGTTGGCTATCCGCAAAAAGCATTAAACTTGCGCAGGAAGAAAAGGGACAATCTGAACGAGCAAAAACTCTAGAAAGAGAACTGGAATGGATAAGCCTTAGCCCAAAAGGAAGGCATGCAAAATCTAAGGCACGAATACAGCGCTACGAAAAACTTCTGTCGCAGGAAAGTAAAGGAAAAATAACTACATCGCGTATTATTATGCCTACAGGGCCAAGACTAGGAAATGTAGTAATACAAGCGTCTAATATTTCTAAATCATTTAATGATATATTGCTTTTTGATAATCTATCCTTCGATATTCCTCCAGGTGCTGTTGTTGGTCTTGTTGGTCCAAACGGTGCGGGCAAAACTACTTTGCTTAGAATAATAATAGGTCAGGAGCAGCCAGATTCTGGCAGCATACAACTTGGCAGCACAGTGCAACTTGCATACGCCGACCAGATGCGCGACAAATTACGATCGGATGCATCTGTGTGGGAGCAGCTTTCTGATGGATTGGATATCATAAAACTTGGCAAAGCAGAAGTACATTCAAGAGCCTATTGTGCATGGTTTAATTTTTCTGGTACCGATCAATCTAAAAAAGTACACCAGCTCTCTGGTGGTGAGCGCAATAGGCTAAACTTGGCAATGGTTATTAAAGAGTGTCCCAATGTCTTGCTTTTAGATGAGCCAACTAATAATTTAGATGTCAATACCATGCGCGCACTTGAAGAAGCACTAGATGATTTTGCAGGTTCATCTCTGGTGGTTAGCCATGACAGGTGGTTTTTGGATAGAGTATGTACTCACATACTCGCGTTTGAAGGTAATAGCGAAGTCTTTTGGTACGATGGTAATTGGTCAGAATACATCGAGTACAGACATCAAAAATTGGGCTTGCAAGCAGATACACCTCATAGAATTACTTACCGAAAGCTAGAACGGTAATAAGTGGAATTGCTATTGATTTGCTTCCCTTCTATGCGCAAATTCTTGTATCAGCTGCGGGTATTGCTTGTCCAGCTTGTATAAGGTAAGAATAATAAACGCCAGCACACAAATTAGAATAGGCAAATAAAAAATAACCATTTAATAGCATTCATAGTAGATGAGGACTGTACAGGAACACTGGATACAAAGTTACCCCAGCCCAATACCCAGCCAACAATTGCAATCCCTAGCCCCGAGCCCACTTTGCTACCAAAACTGCCGGCACTGTTTATCAAACCTTCAGTCCTGACACCACTCTTCCATTCACCATACTCTATAGTGTCTGCTATCAATGCAAACAAGGTACCCACAAGAGGTGCAAAACCAATGCCCCTCAATGCCATACCTGCAAATACAATAATTTTATTAGTGGGTTGTAACATTTGAACTGCTCTACCCACTACAGCTAGAATCAAACCCAGCATAGAAATATTTCTTTTGCCAATTTTTTTAATTGGCGGAGACATCAATACTAAAGTAAGCAACATTGGAATAACCTGGCTTAGGATTAAAAGACCCAACAAATTCGCATCACCAAAAACAAATTGGACATAAAACACATCCACCCATTCCTTGCATAATAAAAACAAGGGTAGTGTATACAACTAGTAATAACCAGGGTTTGTTCTTGTCTAGGGCTTGTAACCCTGCTTTTATTGGCACTTTGTCTGCGCTAAGAGCAATAGTCCTCTCTTTGGTTGGTATAAATACAAAGAAAAAATACCCGTAGCAACTATTCCATACACAAAAAAAGCACCTTGCAACCTTTTGAGCCACTACCAAATAGTTGTACAATAGGTAAAGTAAGTACATTAACAAGTAGAAAGGCTACAATTGCAAACCTCATCCTAAAAATATTAAGTAAGGACCTTTGGTATTGAACCTGCAAAACAAGAGCTGTCATAGCACCATAGGGAATGTTTATGGCAGTATAAACCAGAGTGCTTGCCACATTATAAGTAATAATTGAATAAATAAATTTGCCTGTAATAGAAAAATCCGGCACAGTAAAGACAAGTACGGTAGAAATCCCAAAAGGCAGTGCCATCCATAAAATTCAGGGCCGAGCCTTGCCCAAATGGGTACGGTCTACCAAAATCTCCATACCTATATCAGAGAAGGCATCGGCTATACGAGATAAAGCGAGCATAGTTCCTATAGCAGCGGCAGCAAGACCAGAGAAAGTAGTATTAAAATAAATAAGAGGCAAAGTCGCCAAGCCCCTATGCAAGCCTTTCCTTGACACTAATTCTTGTGGTTTCAGGCATGTGAACTTGTTGCCAACCCCTTGTTTACTTTCCTTATAGCTTCATCCAGATCTGCTAAAGAGAAAATATTTGCAGTCTTGGTTACAGAAGCAGAGGGGGTGGTTAGTGTACAGAATTTTAGCAAGGGTGTGTCCCAAAACAAACTTTCTATTTGCATTCTTTTACTTTCATCATCTTCCGAAAAGCCCATTTGTGCGCGCAGTTGTTGCCATATTGGCTCAAATATCTCCCAGCCATGGGCAGAAGATTTCCACTCTCTAACTGTTGACCAGCGTGTAAAGATATTTTCTTGGCGCGGGTCTCCTTTTATATGTACTGTGGTATGCAGCACCAAGTCGCGCGATGAGCTTCCAATCCAGATAGTATACTCGCCTCCTTGTACAAACCATGTGCCAACATCTGCGTCCCACTGCACATAAGACTTCCTATCCAAAATCAGGCATATTTGTTTTTCTTCGTTTTTGTGTAAAGATATTTTAACAAACCCGCAAAGTTGCCGAAGTGGCCTTTTGGGAGAACTTTCAGGAAAGCCGATATAACACTGAACCACTTCCTTTCCTTGGTACAAACCAGTATTCTTTATTGTACAACTCACACAAAGACAAGACCCGTCCTTCCAGGATACCTGTACATCAGAATAAGTAAATGTAGTGTAAGATAAACCAAAGCCAAATGGAAATAAAGGCTCTATGTTTTTAGCGTCAAAGTACTTGTACCCTGTAAACAAACCTTCTTTGTACCTTGAATCTTGTAATGATGCAGGAAAATGCAAAAACGCAGGTGTATGAGGTAGTAAAACAGGAAATGTTTCACTTAATTTACCAGATGGATTTACCTTGCCTGTTAATACATCTGCCAGTGCACCTCCAACAGCTTGTCCACCAAGGCTTGCATATAACAGGGCTTTGGCTTTGTGTATCCATGGCATTTCTACCACTCCACCCATTATGATAACGATAGTGTTTTTCTGCTGTTCCCAGACTTTTTCAAGCAGAGTAATCTGGGATAAAGGAAGTCGCAAGTGCTGTCTGTCTATACCCTCTGTAGTTTGCTCATCACTCAAACCAAGAAAAAGCAGTGCTACCTGGGCAGTTTTAGCAACTTGTACTGCATTATGTACTAATTCATCACTGGTACTATAATTTTTATCATATCCTTCGCTGTATGTTATTGTAATTTGATGGGCCGGCGTAGAAGCAGACGATTTTGTTAACAACAATGTGAGCTCTTCCATCGGACTATCCACCAGGATAGGATGTACAAGTGCAGAACCCCCTCCTTGAAATTTTGGTTTTTTTGCAAGTTGCCCCAAAACCGCTATACTAGTATGATGCAGGGGTAGGAGCAGCTCTTCGTTTTTTAGTAGAACTATGCCTTCTGCTGCTATTTCCCGGGCTAGTGTATGGTGTTTGGTAAAATCAATGCTAACTGGGGTTAAGGATTTTCTTTGTGTATGCAAATCAAAAAGTATACCCAAAATTCTTTTAGCGGCAGCATTAAGAACTGAAATGCTCAGTGTACCATTTTTAACCGCCTGCACCACCTGCATCGGGCCATAATCTCCTGAACTGGGCATTTCCAAATCCAGGCCAGCTTCTAAAGATTTTACTCTATTATCTACTGCACCCCAATCAGACATAACAAAACCCTTAAAGCCCCACTCTTCCCGTAAAACTTTTGTAAGTAGCCACTTATTTTCAGCACACAAGGTACCATGTAGCTTGTTGTAAGAGCACATAATAGATGCTGCTTTGCCTTGAGTTATCACTGCTTCAAAAGCAGGAAAGTACACTTCCCGTAGTACTGCTTCGTCAACAATTGCATTAATGCGAAGCCGTTCTGTTTCCTGGTCGTAACAAACAAAATGCTTGGGCACACAGCCTACTCCCTGACTTTGTACAGCTTTCACATACTCCAATCCAAAACAGGATGAAAGAAAAGTATCTTCCGAAAAATATTCAAAATTCCTTCCTCCCAGTGGGGATCTTTTGCCGTTTAATCCTGGGCCTAGAAGCAGATAGACATTTTCTGCTACACATTCTTTGCCAAGTGCCCTGCCCATTCTTTGGACAAGTTCCAAATTCCAGGTATTCGCAAGCATAGCAGCAGCAGGAAAAGCTGTTGCGGGAAGGCTATCCAACATTCCCTTAGAAGCGGGGGCGGGTTTGCGCAAACCGTTTGGCCCATCACACATAAAAAAAGCTGGTAGTCCAATCCTTTCTATAGCTTTGGTTTCAAAACTAGCCCCCCCAGAGCAAAGGTAAGCCTTTTCCTCCAAACTTAGTAGGTTATTCAGCTCTTCTACTTTTGCAGAGTTCGTCATTGCAAACCTCCTGCTATTTTATTTAGCTTTTATTAACTAATTTTATAAGATTTTCTACAGTAAATGCAAGGTGGGCTGCGACATCGTCTCCTGTACCTGACTCCCCAAATCTTTGAATAGACAGTATATCCTCTCTTTTGGCAATCCTTTCCCAGCCAGTAGCTGTACCTGCTTCTACAACTATTACTCTTGCCTGAGCCGGAAAAAGTTGAGCCTTTACTGCGTTTGATTGACTAAGAAATAATTCTCTTTCGGGCATTGAGACAATACTAATTTCTGGTCTACTTTTTGCCCCCCCTAATTTTTCCAGTGCTTGTAGAGCCATCGCCACTTCTGAACCAGTAGCAACAATAACTATTTTTGCTGTCTCTTTAGATTTTCGTACGATATAGGCACCAAGTGCCATACCGTATGGCCATTCGGGATCATCTTTTTCAAATACAGGCAAATTTTGTCTGCTTAACGCAATAAGTGTGGGACCATCTTTCCTTTCCATTGCTAGTCGCCAACTCACGGCTGTTTCTTCGGCATCTGCAGGACGCAGCACTGCAAGGTTTGGTATGGCGCGCAAACTGCCTAAATGTTCTATAGGCTGATGGGTTGGGCCATCTTCGCCAATAAAAATGGAATCGTGAGTCATCACATACACAATTGGTTGCCTCATCAGAGCTGCAAGACGAAGGGCAGGTCGCAAATAGTCGGAGAAAACGAGGAAGGTACCTATGTATATTCTAAATGGGCCATGTAAAGAAATACCGTTAGCAATGGCAGCCATGCCAAATTCTCTAATGCCAAAATGCAAGTATGTGCCTTTTCTGTTTGCGGGTGAATATACAGTGTTACCAGGCATTCCTGTAACATTGGGGCCGGTTAAATCTGCTGAGCCGCCAATAGTATTAGGCCATGCTTTTACCAGAGCTGCTATACATTTGCCTGAGGCGTTTCTTGTAGCTATCTTTTCTCCAATGGCAAATGCAGGTAAATCCAATTCCTGAATACTCTTCCCTTCTAAAAACGCCTGCAACTCTGCTGCTGCTGCGGGGTTTTGCTTTTCCCAGGCAGAATATGTTTGCTGCCAGGTTGTAAAATTATTTTGCAACTGATTACGATAGGACTTGTAATAATCGTAGGCTTCCTGGCTTACCCAAAAGGTTTGTCCCGCAGGTATACCCAAAGCAGTTTTTGCTTTAGTTATTTCCTCTTCACCTAAGGGCGCGCCATGCACTCCATGAGTACCCTGTTTTGTTGGTGCGCCTTTGCCTATTATGCTTTTTACAATGATAAGGGTAGGACGATTTAATTCTGCCTTGGCTTGCAAGGTAGTGGATTCAAGACCTGCCCAATCATACATAGAACAGTGCAATACCTGCCATCCATACGCTTCGTATCGTTTGCCTACATCTTCGGTAAAGGATAAATCTGTAGACCCGTCTATTGTAATACTATTGGAATCATAATACACAATCAGCTTGCCTAGTTTAAAATGTCCTGCCAAAGAGGAAGCCTCTGCTGCTACACCTTCCTGCAAACAACCATCTCCTACTAACACATAGGTGTAATGGTCTATAATCTTTTGTGCAGATGTGTTGTACCTTGCGGCAAGCATGGATTCAGCAATTGCCATACCCACTGCAGTTGCAAGACCCTGCCCCAGCGGCCCTGTAGTTGTCTCTACACCTGGGCAAAGCCCATACTCAGGATGGCCTGCACATTTCCCACCAACTGTGCGAAAATGCCTTATGTCGTCAATACTCACCTCATATCCCGACAAATGCAAATTCGCATATAAGAACATAGAGCCATGACCTGCGGATAGCACAAAGCGATCTCTGTCTATCCATGCAGGGTTTACAGGGTTATGCTTTAATGCCCAACCGTACAAAAAGGCACCTAGCTCGGCACATCCTAATGGCAAACCCGGATGCCCAGAATTGGCGGCTTGCACTGCATCCATACTTAAAGAGCGAATGCTTAAGGCTATTTTTTCTAACGACTTTGTATCCATAAATTTCCTCACTTCTTGTGTTGTAGAGAAATGGTATATGTTCCACTACTTGCTGTACACCAGTGTATATGACTATAGTGGTTTCCTCAAGCAGCTAATTAAAAACACAATGATAAAGTTAGAACTTCCAGAAATTAAAATTCATGCCTCATCTATGTGCGCTACTCTGATACGTTCCAAACGTAGTTCTATATCTTTGCAAATAAATCGCGATTTTAGCTTGGTTATTCGTGCACCTATGAATATGCCTATCAAAACTATTACAGAATTCCTGCACCAACGTAGCAATTGGATAAAAGCCAATTGGACCAAGATGGAATCACTTATTAAAGCCAGTCCCAGTTGGCAATCGGGTGATACAATACCCTTTTTAGATACTCAGTTTGTACTTTTGGTGCAACAAGGGGCTAAATCACAAGCTCATTTTTCAGGCGGCGATATACAAGTGATAACAAAGGAAACTAGTAATACCCAGGAAATAAAAAAAGCTATCTTCCGGCTGTATAGCCGCGTTATTACTGAGGCTACCGCCAGTATTTTGGAAGAATGCATGGCAAAATCCGACCTTTTGCATATTCCAAGACCAGGAATAAAATTCCGTATCATGAGGTCGCGATGGGGTAGTTGTAATGTAGAAGGCAAAGTAATCACCCTAAACACCAAATTGCTGTTCTTCCCCAGCCGGGTTGTCTCCTGTGTTTTCTTGCACGAACTTGCTCACCTTAAGGTAAGGAAGCATAACAAAAGATTTTATGCCACCCTTGCAAAACTTTGTCCTGATTATAAAGTGCTTCAAAATAAATTAAATTTAATTTACTTATAGTTGCCCCCCCTATTAAGACCAGCCTTTAGCTCTGTTGCTAACTGAAAACTTATACCTCCTACCTTGCATATTTCTTCCAAACTAGCATTTGCAATCTTGTTCAGCGAGCCTATACCGCGCATAAGTTTTAGTGCTCTTTTTTCTCCTATCCCTTTTACATTCATTAATTCACCAAACTTTAATTCTTTGGTTCGCAGCCTCTTGTTAAGACTTGTGGCAAAGCGATGTGCTTCATCCCGCACTTTCACAAGCAGCGTCAATCCTGCCGAAGGTCTTGGAAGTCGCAGAGGAACTTTACAATCAGGTGTAAAAATTTCTTCGTGCTTTTTTGCCAGGGCGATCACGGGTATATGCACTTGCAGGCTATCCAAAATATCCTTGGCTGCTGAAACCTGTCCTTTTCCACCATCCACCAGGATAAGATCGGGAAGAACCTCTCCTTCATTTAATAGACGGGTATACCTTCGCCCCAGTGCTTCGCGCATCGAAGCATAGTCATCTATTACATGTTGGTTTTTATTTCCTGTACCCGCCCCGTTCAGGCTTTTTATTTTGAAATAGCGGTAGTTTTTTTTATCAGATAGTCCATTCTTAAAGCATACTAATGATGCTAGGGTATGCTTGCCTGCCCAATGAGATATATCAAAACCTTCTATCCTTTCAGGCAGGTTTTGCAGTTGCAAGACATCTCGCAGCTCTATCATTGCTAGCTGGTTTCCTCCTTCTTTTGTCAAGCGCAACAGGTATTCTTTTGCATTTTGTAATGCCAGGTTCATACGCGCTATTTGTGGCGCAGTACTTGCTTTGGTTATTTTGGTAGTGCAGCCAAGTACCTTCCTGAAAAACAGTGATATTATACCATAATTACTTGACTTAGGAATAAATATATGTTGAGGAGGCAACCTATTTGCGGAATAATAATTGGTAAAAAATGTTTGGATAGCATCTTCTTCTGAACTATGAAGAACGGAAGAGAACTGATCACTGCCCTGTAACCTTCCATTGCGCACTTGTAAAACTACAAAACATATATGAGTGGCGTTGGTCGCCCAGCAAATATAGTCTTTTGACTTTGGGTCAAGATCTACCGCACTAGAATTTCCTGCAAACTGCCCGATAGCCGAAATGCTATCTCGCAACTGACCTGCCAGCTCAAATTTAAGGTTGCATGCTGCCGCATCCATTTGGCTGCGAAGATCTGCCAGTATAGTTTCTGTGCCACCCGAAAGTATTTTCTTAATCGATTCTATTTTTTTTGCATATTCTTCTTTACTTATTTTTTCTGCGCAAGGAGCAGAGCACCTCCCTATATGATAGTACATACAGGGACTACTTCGCTTACGCATTATTTTACAACGGCGCAATGGATATAGTTTTAAAATAGCGTCCAGATATACATCAATGCTTTCTGAACGGGGAAAGGGTCCAAAATAGGTACTACCATCTGCGATAATTCTTCTTGTTTTAATTACACGCGGAAAGGTCTCCTTGGTAACGCGAATACTAGCATAGGTTTTGCCATCTTTCAAATCCAGATTGTATTTTGGTTTGTGCTCTTTAATCATGGTATTTTCAAGCAATAGAGCATCAAACTCGCTGCTTGTAATAATCCATGAAATGCTGTGTAGCTTGCCTAGCAAATGACTGGTTTTTATATCATTCTGGCTATTAAAATACGAAGCCAACCTTTTCTTAAGTGCTTTTGCTTTTCCTATGTATATAATTTCTTCTTTTTCGGATTTCATTATGTACACACCCGGAAGTAAGGGGGCATTTTGCACAAAAACTTTGAGCTTTTTAAGCCTTTCTTCCTGGGGAGAAACAGAAAAGTGTAAAGCAAGTTCCATTACAGAAGAAAGTTTAGGCTGCATATTCAGATTTATCCATATAATACGATAATAAAAGTATCACAAATGAAAATAAAACATATATCCTTTATTTCTCTGGGTATGTCAATGGTCTTGTCTATGTATGCTCTTGAAAGAAGCATTACCCTTACTCCTAATGCTTCTGGGCAGACAGAAGAGACAATAACTGACAATGTAGACAAAAAGTTAATTGGTGGCTGGGAAAGTTCTGGCCTTTTTGTACCTCCGATTTCTTGGGGTATGCCTACGCTTAAGGCTGGTCCTATACCCAAATCTAGGCCCCAAATTCAAATTAAAAAATTCCAATACCAAGACAAGGCTCCTATTGGTGCCAACACTGATTTGCTGCTGTTTCTTGATAACAAAGCGAGTGTTGACGAAAGTGGAAAATGGCAGCTTAGCTACGGGAAGAGTTTTAGAATTGATAAAACCCAGGGTATCTCGGATGTAGGTTCGGGGTCATTTTCTGGTAGGGATTCAGCAATACAATTGGTACCGGGAGATACATCTGTAATTAAGCGCGGCGGATTTATTAAAGATTTCAGCATAGAGTTTTGGCTTTTTCCATTGCAAGCTCAGGACGGCGAAATAATTCTTATGCTTCGTTCGATCATTGCAGGTACAAAAAATGTTGCTCCTCAACAAATATCTTGTGAATTTAGGGGGAGACAATTAGTGTGGAAGTTCTATGGGATTTTTACAGAGCCTGATTCATTTGTAAAAGGCGATACTTCGGATTCAAGATTCGAGCTGGCTTCTTCCTCTGCACTTGTACCCAAAGTGTGGTCGCACCATTTAATACGATACAATACGGATGGTGGCTATCTTGAATATCTTAAAGATGGTAAACCCGAAGATGCTCAAATAACCAGCAGTGCCAAAGCAGGATTAGTTACCTTATTAGAACCATTTCTTGGCCCAGTTTCTGCAATTACACTTGGCACTAATTATTCCGGGCTCCTAAACTATTTTAGAATTAGCAAAATCTTTGTAGAGGATATTAACACTCAGTTGTATGCAACCAAGGCCTCCAAAGAGGGTAGCTCTTCCTGGGTACGCACCCCAATAATTGATATGGGGTATAGCAACTCGGTCTTAAAAAAAGTAGTGCTACCTTCTTTCAGCACTGCAGCTGGCAGTATAGAAATGGCGTATCGCATTGGCGATTCGTGGAAAACTCTAGCCCAATCCAATACTTGGATTCCTCTACAGCCAGGACAATCAGTAATAAAAGGTCCTACAGGTAGATTCGTGCAATTACAAGCCGACTTTTACCCCGATGGGTATAATACAACTAGCCCTAGGCTGGAAAATATACTTATAGTCTACGAACCTGATACGCCGCCTCTGCCTCCAGCACGGCTAGTTGCCACCGCTGGAAATGGTACAGTACACCTTACATGGGCAAAAGTATTGGAAACTGACTTAGGAGGGTATCTTGTATATTATGGTAGTAAACCAGGTAATTATTCAGGCACCCTAGCAAACCAAGGACCAAGCCCAATTGATGTTGGCAAGACAACATCCTTTACGCTTACTGGGCTTACAAATGGTGAAGCCTACTACATAGTTGTAGCCGCCTATGATACCGCTCCAATACCATCTCTGGCATATCCTTTGAATGAACAATCTGGGGTGCGCAGTGGATTCCGTGCAGGTTCCAACTCAAATGAAGTTTTTGCACGCCCCTCCCGAAGCGCACCATAGTACTTTCTTCATTTTTCCCTGCTTTCACAGGATAGTATAGTCTGCTACCATACAAAATACATGGCTTCAGAAGATAAAATACAACTGGTACGGCAATATGTAAGCAATATGCCTAGCTTACCTATTACGGTTTCTAAAATTATCGAAGTATGCGATAGTGCCCAAACCAGCCCAATAGATTTAGACAGAGTTATAAAGTTAGACCCAGTCCTTATGGGCCGTGTCTTAAAGCTCGTTAATTCTGCCTATTACGGTTTTGCTTCCCAAGTTACTAGCCTAGTAAAAGCCATCATAATGTTAGGTATGAATACGGTAAAAAACCTGGCACTAAGCTGCGCTATTCTGGATAATGTTGGTAATAAAAGTGCGTTTCGGGCTCTTAGCATGGAAGGCTTTTGGCGGCACTCGCTCTGCGTAGCAGTGCTGGCAAAAATGCTTGCCAAAAACAGGGGAGTAGATACCTACAATCATGAAGAATACTTTGCGGCTGGTTTGCTGCATGATATAGGAAAAATACCACTGAATCATCTTTTTGCTGCAGACTACATTCAAACCATAGCCGATGCTGATAAAAAAAAAGTTACTCTTTTTCTTGCCGAACAGGAAAAATTGCAAGTTGACCATTGCCAGATTGGTAGTCTGATTGCAGGCTATTGGAAAATTACCGGCCCAATTGCCGATACTATTTCTTTTCATCATAGGCTTTCTGAATATACGGGGGAATATTCAGATATTATTAATACAGTTGCTATTGCAAACCAATTTGCCTGCAACAAAGACATTGGCTTTTCTGGCGATCGTAACCCCCAATACATACCTTCCGAAACATATTCCCGGCTTGCTTTAAGCAAAACCTTACTTCATGACTATACCGATGGAGTAAAAGCCGAAATTGACAAGGCAAAAATTTTTCTTAGCCTGCGAAAGTAGTATGTTTACAGTAAAACTATGGGGCACAAGGGGGTCTATGCCCACCCCAGGTAGCACAACCGTTATCTTTGGAGGCAATACTTCCTGTATTGAAGTACGTTGTGATAATCGGCTCATCATAATTGACATGGGAACAGGCATACGAAATTTGGGTGAGTATTTGTTACGACAAAATAAATCCAAAGAAGCAATTAAAGCCGATATTCTTATATCGCATACCCACTGGGATCACATAATGGGCTTTCCAATGTTCGCACCTATCTATGTACCCAATACAGAGTTGCATATTTATGGCCCAATTTCTTACGAGGAAGATACACTAGAAAAAATCCTGGGCACTCAACTCTCGTATCGCTATTGGCCAATTAGGCAAAACGAACTGTCTGCAAAAATTTCTTTTACCCAAATTAAAGAAACAACCCTTGACTTTGGAGATGGCATCTTTATAACCACCAAGTACCTTAACCATCCCATTCTATGTCTTGGCTACCGCTTAGAATACAAAGGGAAAGTTTTTGTCAGTGCCTTCGACAATGAGCCATTTTATAATGTATTTCCTACAGATAAAAATGATCCTAATTATTCTGAATCAAACGCACGGGAAGGCCAGGAAGCAGTTGTCGAAGAAAGTAATAAACTATTAAAATTCTGTTATGGAGCTGATTTGCTTGTACACGATGCCCAGTACACAGGACAAGAATATACTACAAATAAAAAAGGTTGGGGGCACTCATCATACGAGCACGCTATAAATATTGCGCATAAAGCACGTGTAAAGCAGCTATTACTTTTTCACCACGACCCAAATAGAAGTGATAGCCAGCTTACCCTGCTAGAAACGACGTATCGTAATTGCCTGTTAGGCAAAACTTCACTGCACATTGAAATGGCAAAAGAGGAAAAAACCTACACTCTATAAACTAATCGAAAATATCAACACCAAAGTATTGACACTTAACCGATAAACTTTAATACTTATATCCTATGTCTACTAAAAATAAAAAGCCTATTGCAGCTCAAGATACTGCTGTGCACACTCTTTTTATCTTAGCTAATGTCTGGATAATCAGCCTATGCGCAACTGCTTTTGCCTCTCTTCTTACTGGATTAATTATAGGAGCGGTTAATACTGCGCTTATTATTTTTATTCTTTTCACAATACTTCTGGTCATTATAATTATTATGTATCGCAAGAAGTCTGCACAGAATAAATATAACTTGCATTTCGGCTACAAAAAATGTATTGGATACTTCCTGGTTTTGCAGTTTATTGCTTCTTCTATACCCAGGGTATATTGGGTTACCTCCAATGCACTATCCCCGGCAGGTGAAGCATTTCTATTTTTAATAAATTTTATTAGCTTAATTATTGGTATAGTCTTATTTATATACTCAGGCAAATTATCTAGCCTGGTTGGCTTGGGTATCCTACCTGTAACTGCCCTTAGCGATAAAAAAATATACAAACAATTCCTTACAAGCCGAAAGAAAAAAAGTATAATAAAGCACATTTTAGAATGGGCAGACGCCTTAGGTTTTGCAGTTATTTTTATTATAATTTTAAATACATTTATCCTGCAATTATATGTTATTCCTTCAGAATCAATGGTACCCACCTTTCTTACCAACGACAGACCTCTTGCGGTAAAATTTCTTTCTGGTCCCAAAATACCCATGACAAACTTCCGCTTACCCATACTTAAATATCCGACCCGTGGTGATGTTATTGTTATTGCAAATCCCCGCTACCCGGAAAATGATTCAATACATCTTAAAAAATACCTTGCGCAACTTGTAACCATGATAACCTTCACTGCAATAAATCTGGATAGGTACCTTCCCAATGGGGCAGAAAAAGCTGATCCTCTGGTAAAAAGAATTGTAGGACTTCCTGGTGAAAAGCTAATGATGATAGACGATATATTGTACAAAAAAACAAAAAATGAAACCAACTTTACTAAAGTAGAACAAGATGCTGCATGGGCAAACTATAATGTCTGGCAAAAAGCCGGTGCTTTGCCACCTAAAAGCATAAGAACTATACCCATAGCAGAAAACGAAAGACTCTTACTTGACAAATGGGATGCAATAAAAAACAGTTCCAATGCAAGTGTCCTGGAAAACTCTATTGCTAACACTAATTGGAACATAGAAAAGTTAATGAGCCATCCTGCTGTAATGCGCCAGACACAAAGCACACCCGAAATAAACCTAACTAGCCTTATCCAACCAACTTTTTTAGATCAAAACACTATTACGACTATCGCACACACATTACATAAAAATGAAGAACTATATACTATAATACGCAAATTGCTAAGTACTAGACCAGTGGTTACCCCCCTTAAAAACAGTTATGAAAAAAATGCACAAATTATTAACTTATTACTTAAAAGCAACATTGCAAAGAGAATAGAAAGTACGCTAACCGTACTTATCCAGCCAGAGAACCAAAACGCCAAGTTTACAGAACAGCAAGCACTAACAGATGCAGAGGAACTGGCAATGTATCTACGAATATACGATGCGAGAAACTTTCCCGAATTTCCCAGTGGTGATATGTATCTAAAGGACAAACAGTACTTTGGCATGGGCGACAATCGCTACAATTCTATAGACTTTAGAAGTAAGGATTACACACCCAGAAAAAAACCAATAGATAAAAATGACCCCTATTCCATTTATTATTTTTCTACTTCCGATCCCTTCGCTCTAGATCTAAAATATATAGAAGGCTATACCCCAGTTCTATTATGGCCACCTAACAGAATGGGCGTTATAAAATAGTACGATTAGCAGCAGGTTATCGGCAAACTATATGTAGCTGCAAACCAGAATTAGAAGGTGCCTAAAAATACTTACAAAAATAGAAATCAGCTCCACTAATAGTGGAGCTGTCAGAGTTGTTCTCTTTACTATTATTTTTCTTATCATTATTAAAACAAACAACAGAACTAACTTTTATTCGCGTATTGAGCTTACACCAAACTTTGCAAAGTACATGAAACATCAAATACCCAACGGCAGCATTTTCTTCACTTTTTAATAATCTCTAATAAAAGTTGGAGAGCAGATTCTTTATTATTTTGTACAGCCTGATAATAATAGGATTACCGACAGACCCCTAATAGCGAGCATTGCTTCATGATTGATAGTTTCCTGTTGACGGGTTCAATGAGGGTGGTTCTGTCCCGTATATTTTTCTGTACTTTTTTTAAGAAATCATTTTCCACCTGCAATTTCCCAATTTGGTGGTAGAGCATTTCTATAATGCAGTTAGATTCCTCGGTTTCTTTGTTTCTATCATCCTTATCGAAGCCACTTACTGCATTGGCAATCAATTGTTTTTTCCTGAGCAGGAGCATGGTTGGATGCATTTTATATTTTCGTGCTCTGTATAAACTCCTTGCCTAATAGCCCCTCATCACCTATACTGCTTTTATGAAAGGAAAATCACTTTGCACCTATGGCAACCCCCATAGCATAGCAGTGTATGTAAAATCAAAATTATGGATATTCTCTATAGCATTTTTGGTTAGTATAGTAGTAATGGTGGTTGGTCATGAACTTATCCACCTTTTGTTTGGTCGGATAATGGGCATTCCTGCGGGATTTCTTTCTGCAACATCTGTTGGCGTCCCTGCAACATACCCTATTCAAAACAATAGTTGGTGGGCATGGTTTCTTATGAATGAAGTAGCCCCTGTTCTAACCCTACTTGTAGGTGCATTGCTGCTCATTATTTTTCTTAGAAATCGCTTCTTTATATTAACAAGAATTGGCTATTTTTTCTCCTGGTTGGTAATTGAACAAATTCCCTATCTGGGTGTGCAGGTATCAACAGCAGGAAACGAAAGCACTGCTACCGGTTCTGGTCCCGACTTTGCTTACTTCCTTTTTGCCATCGGTCAGGGCACTAATAAATCACTTATTACATTGCTCACTTTATCTACCTTTGTCTTGTTTCCTCTCTGCTTTTACCTTGCCAGTTTTATTTGGGAGGCATATACTAACCTGCATCCGCTGAGCAGATTAAGAAAAATAGTAGCCTTTATTATTTTATTAATCCCTGCGGGCTATTTTTTATTTGCACTCTATAATTTTATTTTTTTTGGCAAAGGTCCTGTTTCGGACATACATATAGTTCTTTTTTGGGTAAATGTACCTGCTATAGCCTTTGCCTTCCTTATTGATTGGAAAAACAAAACAATTCAAAGCCTTATGCAGTTATACTTTTTTCCTGCCCTGTTAGTATGTGTACTATTTCTGGTTGCCTCTGTCTTGCCTATTGCTGGTATTGGTTATTTTTTAAATGATTTTGGTACTTTTCTATTTATGATTCCGGCATTTATTATTTGTATAATTTTTTTCCGCCAAATTACTACTAGGCGAGAGTCCCTCTAAAGATGTGTTACTATCACTAATGAAGGCTAAAAGCAAAAAGAATTAACAACGTTTGACTACACTAATACAATCCTAGCAAGAAGTGAAAAATATATCCAAGATATATGGTCTACTTAAACAGATTAACAACATAATCGATTTAGAAGAGTTTCGTCCTTGAATTAAAGGGCATCTGCATCAAGGATGTACTGCAATATACGTTGAAGTTTTTTTGCCCTCTTATTTACAAAGAGACATACATACTTTTTTATGAAATTAAAGGAACATCGAAGCAGGTTTGAAACTCAAACTACCTAATATACCAACAATATAAAATAGATTATCAGAGAATTGTGAATTTTTCAAAAGAAAAGCAAACCGGAAATGTAGCAATTAATACCTGCTTTTCAGGCTAGGCGCACATAGTGCCTGGAAAACCTACACTTCTGGAGCATTGGCAAGTAGATACTCTTCTGCCGCTGCAGACCAAAGGCCATTGTTTTTATGCACTATAGCATAAAGTTGCCTAAAAAAGGGATTATGATTACCCTCCTTTTCAAGATCTGCAAGAGCTGTTAACTTCAACTTTTTATGAGTATAAATTAGCTTTTTGCCACCGGGTATTGTATCCAAATGCAAAGTAGTATCTATCACAGCATCCAAACCCCCAATATGAGTAATCATTGCGGCAGGGTTTAGTCGTTCTGTAGCCATCATGGAAATTGCTTCTGCAATATCGCTTGTATTGCCCCCCGAAGTTGCTACCAGATGATGCGATTCGTAGTGTACATTGTAAAAATTAAGCATAGCCGAAAAATTTGGATCTGTAGGACCTGCAAAAAAATTAAGACACCCATCTTGCCCTAAAAGACTAGCCCCCAGTTCTACAAGGCTTTTTACAGGAGCAAAAACAAAAACATCATTGTACTTATTTTTGCCTTGTAGTTTTGTAAGTTCGGATACAGGATCTGAAAGTGTGCTAGTGTTTACATAATGAAGGTTAATACCATAACGGGCTGCTTCTTTTACTGTGTACATAGATGCTGCCCTATCCAGCCTATTCTGGTTTATATCAGTAACCAGAATAGTTTTGGGTTTTCTGTCTGCATGAATGGCATAATCTATTGCGCCTAAACCCATTGGGCCAACGCTACCTAACAATGCCAGCCCGCCCCCTTTTGTTATTCCCATTTCGTGAATATAGCTACCAGGCTGGCTATGATACTGGGCATGGAAGGCACCAATAATACAAGACATCGGCTCAGAAAGTGAGCCCAAAAAGTAGGCAGGTGCCGAGTATTCCAACAGGCAATTCATTTCCATTACCTCGGCAGGAATAATTATGTATGTTGCCGCACCGCCTATATAAGGGTAGGAATACCCTGGTGCCCAGAGTGTGCTTTTATAGTTTAAGGCAGGTTGAATTGCAAACTTTTGTCCTGCCGTGAATTTTCCACGCAGATCTGCCCCAACTTCAATCAAATCTCCACAAAACTCATGCCCTATTATAACAGGAGTGGATGCCAAATTGCCTCTAACCCTTTTATGCATATCTCCTTGCATAGCCAGCTTGTGGCTAGACATACATATACTGTCTGAAATAACCTTACCTAATATTTCATTACTTTTAATTTTTGGCAATTCAAATTCTTCTAAACGCAAGTCTTCCTTTCCATATATTCTTACTGCCTTGGTTTTCATTGTGCATACTCCTTGATTTTTGCAATAAATGTAGCCAGATAACTTTTAGTAGCTTGTAATGGTGGATGGAATGTATATGCAATTTGTAAAATTTGCGCATAATCTTTTGGGGTCTTATTATCTATTGCGGCGCGTGCACAGATAGCGGCACCCAAGGATGAAGCCTCGGAAATATCGGTTAGATAAAGTGGATTTTCGGGTAAAAAGCAGGAGAGCATTGCAAGGTACCCCCTATTGGATTTAAATCCACCTTCGGTAATAATCTTACAACCCTTTTGTATACCACACCTCTCTAATGCAACCACTGTTTGTGCGGCAAGGCAGATATTAAGGCAGGCAATTGCTTTGTCCTTATTTGCAAAGAAGCCTGTTGTAGATGTACGATTGTCAAGTAAAACAAGAGGTGTAAATACTTCCTGACCATTTTGTAATACTTCTAGTATCCCCGCCCTAGAGCCAGGAAACTGTCCTGAACCAGGTACCAATTCTGGCAAAATAAAGTAGTTTTTCTTTTCTAACAATTCCTGGTAGACACTAGGTGTGTACTCATCTTTCCCACCAATACGTCGCATATAATAATCATATTCCAAACCTCCAAGAAAGATTGCGGTTTTAACGGGTTTGTTTTCTATAGAGCGGTTAAAAAAAACTATCTTACCCATATCATCGTCAGAAAAAGAAAATTCTTCCTGGGGGTGCATCAGTACACACCAGGTACCAGTTGAGTTTAGTATAAAATCACTCTCTGTCATTCCTTGATGCTGTAGCAAGTGTGGCAATAGCGAAGCATTAGAATCGTGCACTCCCATTGTAACAACTGTATTGTGCTGCAAACCGGTTCTTTTTCTTGTTTTTTTCGTTAATTCTTCCTAGTATACTCCATGAAGGCAATATCTTTTTAGGTAATTTCTTACTTATTTGTAAGGCTTTCGTAACTTGTGAATATTTTTCATCTATCCAATCCCATAGATAGCTATGGCAACCTACATAGGAACACTCTGCCCCCACCCGAGAAGTAAGAATGTAGCCCCAATATTGGGGATAATTTAAAATAGTTTTTATCTGCGCAAAAGTATCGGGATGAATTTCTTGTAAAAAATAAAGGCCTTTTGCCGAATTAATCAGACTGGAAAAATTAGGGGTGGCTGTGCGTGCCTGTAATTCTTCTGCACTCTTGCCGATGCGTTCGTAAAACCTGTTATGAAAATCTTGCCCTGGTTCATGTGTATAGTAATAGCACGGCAAGGTTGTCCCGTCCTTATTGATGCATACCTGAGTAGCACCATGCGCGCTAATGGCTATTGCTTGAATATTATACTGTAAAGCGAACCAGGCAATTTTTTCTAGTAGCCAATCTTCTATTCCTTTTAAGTCATGGGCTTCTATACCCGATACCATCAGGCTGCTAAAACTTTTCTCTGCTACTGCTAATACCTTAAATTGATAATCATATATGTGAATTTTTTTATTGGTCATGCCAATATCTATTGTTAGTATAGCTTTTTCCATTGAGACACTTTAATGAAGCATAATCTGACCACCGGTAACAGGCAATGCTTGTCCTGTTTCGTATTCTTGCGCTACCAGATAAAGCAAGGCTTTTAGTACATCTTTACCTGTGCAGCCCCGTCCCATTGGTATTTTTTCCTCGTAAAATCGCCTTACATCATCTATACATTTAGCACCGGGAACCTTGCCTGATCTAAGATACTGAACAAATAATCCATTATCGGGATTAGACCATAGGGGTCCATCAAAAAAATTTCCTGGACAGATGGCGTTTACTTTTATCTTCCATTCAACAAGCTCCAGCGCAAAACTCTGCACTAACCCAATTGAACCAAATTTAGACCCGGAATAAGAAGCGTTTTTATTAGAACCTTGCAATCCTGATTTAGAGTTTATTTGTACAATGTCGCTATACCAGATTTTTGCTGTCCTCGATTGACAACGTAAAATAAGACCCCCATGTTTGCAAATATGAAAGAACCCAAGATAGTTCACATCAGAGACGAACCGAAAGTCATCTGCACTTTGCTCTAGCACCGAAGAAGCACGTAATACTCCTGCATTGCTTACTATCAAGTCTATGCCCCCTACTGTATCTACTACTTTCAGTAGCATTTTTTGCACTGACTCTTCATTAGTTACATCTACAAATAGAGCAGTGCTCTTCTGACTTCCTTTTTCTTTATTTATTTTTGCACACAAAATTTCTGCACCGGATACATTGACATCTGCTACAAAAACAATCATACCCTGCGCAATTAAGCCATGAACTATCTCGGCGCCAATACCCTGAGACCCTCCCGTTACTAGTGCAATTTTGTTATGTACACTTTCCTGGCTTGGTCTTGATTCAGTTACAGATAAAGGCCGAACCTTATTATGTATTTTAATTGTTGTACTGAACATATCCATATCTTCGCAAAAATAATATGCAACCTTCTCTTTTGTATCTGGCAATGTAAGCAATATGCCATAGGGTAAAGTATCAGGAAACATTTGCTGCCAGTCTGCAAGTATTGTGTCAATTTGTTGCGACAAGTCCTCGTCGCTACTCCCTACTAACTCTCTTGTATAGAATTGTTTGTCGTTGCCGGTATCAATTATATCCTTGCAGGGTATTACCTGAACAAACAAGGGTCTTTGCAACTTATGTATGTACGCGCCGCGCAAGAGCAGTGCAAGAGTTTGTTTGGTATTCATCATACTGTTAACCTGGACAATATCTCTCCGTCTCTTTGGCGACTCTGGGCAACAGCTTGTTTACCTGCCACTGCATATCGCTCTAGCCTTTCATATAGGGGTAGAGCAGAGAGCGGATTGCTTGAAGAAAAAAACCCTGCCCTGGCGTCAAGACTTGCAAAAACCTCATGTGCCGCCAAGGCCCAATTGCTAGTACTTAAATGCTTAAACTCTGGCAATTGCATTTCGGGGCAATTGAAAGATTGCCTTGGGTTATTAATATCTACACCAGAGATCTGTAAAAAACCTCTTTCCTGGCAAAGCACATGCAGTGATAGAAGTTGTTGCATAGTATTTCTAGGGGGCATATAGGCTATAGCCTGAAATCCAATATCTAATAGGCAATCCAGTAATTCTTCCAGATAAGAATCTTCAAACTGCTCTGCCTTTTTATCTCCTGTTGGAGAAACTGTAACATCCCCCAAATAGGGATACACCACTATCGCGCCTATACTCTTACTAAATGTAACAGCCTCGAATACAGATACGCACTCTTCTTGTTCGGGCTCTATATAAATTAATGGCAACACATCAGATTTTAGCACTCCTAAAATATCAAATACAAGGATTTCATTTGTTGCAGAAAGGATCCTTTGCTGTATTACACCCCCAATTCGCATGGAAAAGGTTCTTTCTAGTGCATTAATAAGGGGGTGACCACCACCAAATTTCTTTATTATTTTTTTGGCCATTGCTGCAAGCACATGCCTTTCAGTAATGCTGCCCCCTTGCTTATATTGGCTGCTACATAACACATCTGTATCAAAATCTATTGTACCAATTTTAGCTTCGCAAAGAAGACAGGAAGCCTTTATTGTCATAGCCTTGCTGCGCTTCATTCTAGCTTCGCGAATTGGTAGTAAGAATTTATTCATATCCTGTCTAGCCCAACTGGGTATACCTTGAATAGTTATATATGCGTTACCAATTTTATCAGGATTATTTAATTTTCTTTTGGTGAAAGCCCAACTATTACCAGTCTGGTTTTTGCTGAAGTCCACCCGCAGCTCGCAGCCACTTACAGTGCCAATCCCTGCAAGATTGCAAGCTTCCTGCATTTCTTGGGCTGCCCCAATCGAGTCGTGATCTACCGATCCAGCCAGTTCAAGACCGGCTTCAAAAGCCTTTAGTGCTGCCATTGATGGGCTATAGGGGCTAAAACTAAAAATAGTATGAATGTGATTATTGGAATCCCCTGCTGCTGTGGCCAGTCGATGGGTCTTTTGCTGTTGTAGAATGCAAGCCAGTGCTTGCAGTCTTTCCCGAAAATGAAGAGTGGGTTGATTAACCAAACTTCTATAATCTGCTGTTGACAATTACTACACTCCAAAGCGAGCGCGTCTTAATAGCTCTAGCCTTGTCTGATTCCCACTTACCTTGTGCCCGGGCAATGGAAGGATTCTTTCATGTATTGCATCGACAATCCATGAGGATTGGGGAAAGTATAATTCTTCCAGTTCCGCTGCGGGGGTTATCCAATTGCGACTACCCAAAACTGCAATTGGAGCATCCAGGAAAGGAAAAACCTGTGCCTGCACATTAGATGCAAGGGTATGTAAAAAAGAGGCTCTTTCTACAGCATCGCTGGCTAAAAGAAGGCGCCCGGTTTTTTGAACGGACTCGCAGAGCATTTGATAATCCAGTGGTACAATAAATCGTAGGTCTATTACCTCTGCATCCATACCATATTTTTCCTGCAATATCTGGGCAGCATCCAGTGCTCTATAAAGAGTTGGCCCCAGAGTGGCTATAGTAATATCTTTACCCTTTTTCCTGATTACGCTTTGCCCCTCTGCAATTTCGTAGTAGGAAACAGGAACTCCATTTATTACAAATAGTTCCCCAATGTCGTACAACAATTGGCTCTCGAAAAAAACTACAGGATCTTGCTGGCGCAAAGCAAGATGCATCATACCCTTGGCATCGTAAGGAGTGGCAGGGTAATAAGCTTTTAATCCAGGAACATGCGCAACAAAAGCTTCCCAGGATTGGCTGTGCTGTGCACCGTACTTATTTCCTACAGAAACACGAATTACCAGCGGCATCGCCAATAAACCAGCAGACATTGCCTGCCACTTGGCTGCCTGGTTAAAAATTTCGTCTCCTGCCCTGCCCATAAAGTCGCAGTACATTAGCTCTACAACTGCCCTACCCCCTGATAAGGCATAGCCGACACCTGATCCTACAATAGCAGCTTCCGAAATGGGGCTATTAAAAAGTCGTGGGTAGGGCAGGATCTCGGTAAGGCCACGGTACACTGCAAAAGCACCTCCCCAATCACGATTCTCCTCGCCCCAGGCTACCATACTACTGTCGTGTGTAAAGCCATATAAAAGAGCCTCAAATATTGCGTCTCTATATTGATACATTTTATTTTTTGGCAAGAGCTTTCCATGCTCGTCCAAAGCATATCTTGCTTTAGAAGCAATAGATTTTATTCGTGGATTTTCATTCAGGTTTGCTCGAATACTTGTATCAATTTTTTCTGGTGTTGCCGATGCTTTGCTTTGAAGGTCTAACCTGCCTTTTAGCATTACTTTTTCTATTATCAATGAGTCCGGTCTTGGACAGGAGTCATCACTAGCAAGGCGCACAATCTTCTCAAGTCTCCGCAAAATACTTGTTTTGCCCCTGGCTATTTCGTCTTCGGTGCAAACTTTATTTGTTATTAGATAATTATAATAATGCACTAAAGGATCTGCTGCCTTCCATAGTTCTATTTCTTCTTTGGTACGGTAACTAGACGAGTCTGATGGAGAGTGCCCAGAAATTCTGTAGGTTAATGTATCTAGCAATACCGGGCCACGGCCGTCAAGTAAAACTTTCTTCTTTCTTTCGATGGCATCGGCTACTGCTAGAGGGTTATACCCATCCACCCTTTCTGCATGGACATTTTCAGGGTTAATTCCCGCCCCCACCCGACATAAAAACTTAAAACCCATAGTCTCACCATCTGTTTGCCCACCCATGCCATACATATTGTTAAAAAAGTTTACCATAAGAGGTGGGCTGCCGCCTGCATCGCTTGGCCACAGATTTCTGTACTGGTCCATTGCAGCCATACACAGTGCTTCCCATACTGGGCCGCATCCCATAGAAGCATCTCCTATATTGGCTATTACTATACCTGGCTTTTTATTTATTCTTTTATACAAAGAAGCACCCAATGCAATATCTGCCGAACCCCCAACTATTGCATTATTAGGCATAGAGCCAAAAGGGGCAAAAAAAGCATGCATAGACCCCCCCATACCCCGATTAAACCCTACACTTCTAGCAAATATTTCGGCAAGGGTACCAAATATAATAAAATTCTCTGCCAATTCATCCTGCGTGTCATGACCAACTTGCAAAGCCATTTTCAAGGTGTCCCCGTCCCAATAGGTTTCCATGATGTTTGTTAACATATTTAAATCTACTAGACGATATGCCGAAAGACATTTTGCCAATATTTCGCCATGACTGCGATGAGAGCCAAAGATCTGGTCATCCAACTGTAAACTTAGGCATTGCCCAACTGCAGCTGCTTCTTGCCCAATAGAAAGATGAGCAGGACCTTTGTGATTATACTGGATAGAATGCCAACTGCCTTCTGTTTTTAGTGAGCTTAGCATTGTTTCAAATTCTCGAATAATGTACATATCCAGCCACACACGAATTAGAGTATTTTTGCCATACCTATGCATTTCTTCATTAATATTGTTTTTGTACACATTCATTGGTATGGAAGCTATATCCAAACTAGTGCTACTGCGAAGCATGGCTGGATCCAACAGTAATGATTTTGGCATCTATATTCTCCTAGCTACTTTAACAAAATTTTGTTACTTTTCTATTGTATTTCCCATAAAACATCTCTTATTACTTCTGCAATACTTGGATGAGGTATGATAAGCTCTTTTGCTTCTTGCACTGACATCTGCATTTCCAGAAGGGTGGCTGCTCCCCAGATGATTTCCGAGGCGGGAGAACCAACGATTTGTATTCCCAGCAGTCTGTCATTTGTAGCATCGGCTATGATTTTTACTTGACCTGTGCCTGCAAAACCGTTTTCAGAGCAAAACCTGCCTGAAATACGAAGCGGCAGACTAGCTTTTTTTATTGTAATGCCTGCCGCCTTCGCCGCTGTCTCGGTTAACCCCACCCCCGCCGCCTCGGTGAGTGTATACACCACCCATGGCAGTGCTAGACTTCTGAATAAGTTATTTCTGATTTTTCTATTGGAGTTTGTAGTAGCCAAAATATCTGCTGCTGCTACCTCGGCCATACGGTACGCAGCATGCGCAAGAAAAGATTTTCCGGTAACATCGCCTACTGCCCAAATGAATGGGATATTAGTTTTCATCCTATTATCTGTAGATATACCATGAGCACTGCAATCTAGTTGTATTGCATCGGTATGTAAATCAGACAGGCAGGGTACTCTTCCCGTTGCAATAAGAATTATATCGCCCTCTATGCTGTTCTCTATTCCTGCCGAATCTGTAAAGTACACTTTATTACCATCCAATTTTTGCACACGGCTGCCTACATAAAAAATAACTTTTGCCAGTGTCCTGCGCAACAATGCTGCCATCTCTTTGTCCATACAGGGGAGTACTTCTGGTAACATTTCAATTACATAAACATGTACTCCCAGAGAAGAAAAGAGATCTGCAAATTCTATGCCAATCACCCCTCCCCCAATTATAATAAGCGTCTTGGGTAATTTTTTTACAGCCAATAGACCTGTAGAATCTACAACACAAGGATTGGCTTGCAAGCCAGGAAGGGGAGGGGCAGAGGGCATAGATCCCGTAGCAAGTATAAGACTGTTAGCGGCATATTCTTCGTTTTCGACTTTTACCAAGCCAGGTTGTATTAGGTTTGCAGTACCCTTAACTATGTGCACCGCAAGTTTTTTTTCTTTTGCTTCTAAGCCTGCTCTTAGCTTGGAAACTACTTCTTGCTTCCATGCTTGCATTGCAGACCAATCAAAAGAGACTTCTTTTATATTCACCCCAAATTGTGGAGTTGCTGTCCTATCTTCACTTTTTTTGGCCGCAACATAATGCTTTACACAGGTAAGTAATGTTTTTGTAGGGATGCAGCCAACATTAAGGCAAGTACCACCTAACTCTTCTTTTTCGATCAGTACTACCTTTTGACCTGCCTCTGCAAGGCGCTGGGATGCAAGGTATCCTCCTGGTCCCCCTCCTATTATTATTGTGTCAAACTTATGCATATTATGCTCCCATAACCAAATGCAAGTCCAGATTTGAGATATACTCGCACAGAGCTTTAAGCAAGCGTGCTGCGGGAACTCCATCTATTATCTGATGATCTACCGTTAAGCAGAGATTCATTTTTGGCACAAAAGTTACCCCTCCTCCGGGGCCTTGTACCGCCACCTCGTTGATTGCATTTACACCCAGAATAGCCACTTGTGGAGCATTGAGTACAGGGGTAAAACTTGTAATGCCAAAGGCACCTAAATTGCTTACTGTAAAGCTACCAACAGCTAACTCATCAGGTGTGATTGTGCCGTCCTGACAAGCCAATCCCAACCTTTTTGCCTGCTGTGATAATTCACGAATCTCAATTTTGTTTGCATCCCTTAGCAGTGGCACCAACAACCCTCGGTCTGTGTCTACTGCAAAATTGAGCTGTACATTCTCGTATAGGCGCAGTACATTGTCCTGAAATTGGGCATTTGAATAGGGGAATTGTGCCACCACTCTGCTCACTGCGAATAAAATCATGTCCCCTATAGTGATTTGGCTATACCCTTTTACCGGATCACTCGCCTTATAGCCCGTCCTAAGCCGTTGCAGTGCACGGGCATCGGCTTCCATTGTAAAGCTAAGTTGGGCAGTGCTTGACACAGAGGAAAGCATTTTTTTAGCGATTAGTTTTCGGATACCCTTGATTGGCTTTTCTGAAAATAGAATACCTGCTGTTTGCTTTTCAATTGCCGAAGGAATAGACGAATGTAAGTCTTCTATTGTCAACCTACCTCCTATGGCACTACCTTGCACAGTAGCACTGTTCATACGAGCCGAAAGTATAGAGGGGGAATAAGATGCCGTTTCGGATGCGTAGGTAATATCCTGCGAGGCTGCTGCGCTTAATTTTGGCAATTCAGATGCGGCACGTATTATATCTTTTTCAATGATGAGTCCTTCAGGGCCACTGCCTTGTATTGCAGAAGTATGTAGGGGTATTGCGTGCGCATCTGCACTTGCTTTGGCTCTTGGGCTTGCCATGACGCTGCCCTGTGTGTCTTGCTGCGCCTTGACAATTGAAGGAGTGAAGGGTTGGATTGGCTGTTCGTCGAGTGTGGTTTGTGCTGTTTTTGATACAGATTCTGTGTGTGCGGTTTGGGTACCTAGGATAGCCTGCCAGTTTTCTTCGGCCTTGCCAATAATGGCAATAGCATGCATCACCGGCACATCTGATCCTTCTGCGTGAAGTATTTTTAATAAAAAACCTTCACTTCCTGCCGCTACCTCGAAAGTAGCCTTGTCGGTTTCGACTTCGCATAGAATTGAATCTGCTTGTACTGCATCCCCCTCTTTAGCCCGCCACCTTGTGATAATACAAGATTCGACTGTATTGCCTTGTTTTGGCATAATCACTACATTGGCCATTACAGGTTCCCTCCAAGAATAATGTACACTATAATAGTACTTTTTATCCAGCCATGATGACAGTGCGCTATTTTAATTTGGTAGATTCTTACTTAGTACAGTTTGCTATGGGTCATTTATAGGTATTACTGTACTGTTTTTCGACGTTAAAGGGCTTCTGCTAGGATGTAACGGGGATGGCGGAGGTGCACCTAATCGTGAATAATATCCGGATCTTGTGCACCGTATTTTTCGTCTGCTGGGAGCAATAATAACCATTTTCGGTGATTGTCATAGCGACATTCCTGCGCCTTCATTGTTCTATATATTCTTAGCAAAGTGCTTGGAATCACCCCATTCGTTAAAAGCAACTTTTCTGCCAATACCTTCGATGCGCCTTTGCAGGCAGGAAAGGCACTCGTTTCTTCCTTCGTCCATGCAGGGCTTGCCATCGTACAACTGATAGTTTTTTCGAAAAGCCGTTGGCGTCAAGCTTGGCATAATAATATTAGCACCATACAACAGCCCTCTTTCCCGTCCATCTGGTGCAATGGCTTGCAAGGCTGTAGTAGCGGCGATATTAACATCTTTTAACACCAGCCTGGTTGCTGCAATCATTTTAAATGATAGCAACAACAAATCTTCCTGACTTTTTGTTTGCTCCAAAGTACCCATGGGAGTATCTTTATGGGAAAGATAGGGGCCCATTCCTATCATGTCAACATTCATGGTTTTAAAAAATAGAATATCATCCGCAAGCATATCCAGTGTTTGCTCGGGGAGACCAATCATCACACCTGTACCAACCTGATAGCCTGTTTCTGCAAGCCACACCAGGCATTGAGTACGTTCTGTTAGCTTCTGGTAGGGGGGGTGAATTTTGGAGAACACATAAGGGTTAGTAGATTCAATACGCAATAGATAGCGATGCGCCCCTGCCGCTTTCCATTTACTATATGTCTCTTTGGTTTGCTCGCCTAAAGACAGGGTTATCCCAAGACCCATGGGTAGTGTTGTGCTGATAGTCCTGGCTTTTATTTGTACAATACAATCTTCTATAAAACCAACCCATTGGCTATCGCGGCGCTCTCCTGCCTGAAGAACAATCGAACCATAGCCATTATTTGCGCACCAGATTGCCGAATCAAGTACATCTTTTACAGACAAGGTATATCTTTCTACACCCCTATTACCCGAACGAATACCACAGTAATAACAATCGAGGGTGCAAATATTAGATATTTCTAACAAGCCTCTATAATACACATCGTCTCCAACGAAATACTGCATTACTTCATGGGCACGCTGCTGTAGTTTTTTTATATCTTTGTCATTGGATAAGGACAGCAAGTCTACAATATCATTTTTTGTTAATATATCTTTACATATTATTTCGTCTACATTGCTCATGCGCATTACCTCTACTTTGCAGAACCTAAAAATAAAGATCTCTATCGCCTGCTTCTGTTTTAGTATATGCCTTCATTAGTGCCTTGTACATTGCGGGATTTTTTTCTTTTACTTCGGCTATCTCCCTTTGTATAATGGGTTCTGCCATCATTTTTGTTCTTTCACTTGCAAAATCATCTATCCATTCCCGGTAGGTTATTATTGCATTTAATTTGCAAAACTTCCCTTCTTGTCCACTTTTAAGAGCATCCATTATCTTATGCCCTGTGCGACCGCAGCGATACCCTGCAGTACAAAAACTGGTAATAAAGCCCCTGCTTGCAAGATCATACACTACTTCGTCAAGCGATCTTGTATCGCCTAAAATAAACTGCTGCCTTTTACTCTCTTGTTCCTGACTTTTTTCGCTATAAGCACCCAAACCTATTTTGGTGGATGCATCTGTTTGAGTTATGCCAAGTCCGATAATATCTCTTCGCATATTTGCATTTTCTCGTGCCGTTAATATCATACCGGTATAAGGGACCGCCAATCGAATGCAAAGTACAGCGTGGTGAAACTGCGCATCAGACAAGTGATAATTTTTACGCTCTTCTATGCCAGGAGCATTGTCGGCGGGCTCTAACCTAGGAAAGGATATTGTATGTGGGCCTACACCATAGCGGTTTTCCAATTCAAGCGTGTGCGCTAAAAGCCCCATTACCTCATAGCGCCAGTCGTATAAACCAAACAAGGCTCCTATACCAACATCGTCTATACCTGCATCAAAGGCACGATGCATACAATAAAGCCTCCAATTAAAATTTCCTTTTAATGTTGCAGTAGGGTGAACTTCCTCGAAGGTTTTTTGATGATAGGTTTCCTGAAAAACCTGATAGGTTCCTATACCCACTGCATGTAATCGTTGTAGGTCTGCTATATCCATTGGTGCTGCATTAATATTTGCACGGCGAATGCTGCCATATCCCTTTCTTGTTTTATATTTGGCAGCATAAATAGTTTTTATGCTCGCTTCTATGTAATCCACACCACTATCCGGATGTTCCCCATATACAGCAATAATTCTTTTATGCCCAATCTCTCCTGCCAGTGTTTTAACTTCTCTTTCTATTTCTTCCTGACTTAGTACACGGCGAACACTATTTTCGTTGCCTATGCGAAAAGAGCAATAGGTACAACCGTTTACACACTTACTTGATAAATACAAAGGTGCAAAAGTTACAATACGATTATCATATACTGCCAATTTTATTCGCAGTGCTGCCTTTTCCATTTCAGTTAATAATATTGGGTCTGTAACATATAGGAGCAAGGCTAATTCTTCATGGGTTAATGTTTCCAGTGCTTCTGATTTTGCAATTATATCCCTAATTCTTGCTTCATCTCTTTTAGTTTCTTTGGCTGTATATAATTTTTCATGCAATAGAGTTTCATCGATAAAACTATTGCCGTCTTTGCGCAAGTAGCAATCTATCTCAGATTGTTTAACACGGCTTGCAATCCAATCCTGCACCTTTGCTTTAGTTACTATTTCTGACATCATTCTCCTTATCCCCTTGTAGCAGGGCTTTATGTTATTTATATTTGCGTTTGCACTTTTGCAGGTCGCACAACTTCAACTGCGTTTTTATATGCGGCAAGTTGCTCAGGAAAAGGTTCCAATACTCTTTGAATAACACCTTGCAAAAAAGAAATAAGTAGACCGTAATTGGTTATTGCTATGTGGTTGTTTTTTGCCAGCATAGTGCGTAATTGCACTTCTTTATGTGTTATCATACAAGAACCGCATTGTACTATTAACGTATAATCTGAAAGCATATCCGGAAAATCCCTACCACTGGCTATATCTATGTGTATATCCTTTCCAAGATATTCTTTTAGCCATCGTGGTATTTTTACACGACCTATATCATCATCAGAGGCATGATGCGTGCAAGCCTCTGCTATTAGCACCTTGTTGCCATCTTGCAAAGTATCAATTATTGCAAGAGCTTTTACATTTTCAGTAAAGTCGCCTTTAAATCGTGCAAATAATGTAGAAAAAGTTGTTACTTTTATATTAGGTGGAGTTTCTGCTACTACTTTCTTCACACATTGTGAATCGCAAACTACTATATTCGGAGCAGATGATAACTTTTGCAAAGCAGAAGAATATTCGCTTTCCTTTACTATTAAGGACATACAGTGAGCATCTAAGGTGTCGCGCAATGCCTGGACTTGTGGCAGGATTAGCCTTCCTTTTGGAGCACCAAGATCTATGGGCACCACAAAAATTACTAGCCCTCCGGGTGGTAACAGGTCTGAAATAAGTGGTAATTTTTCAGTCCCAGATGCCAAGTCGATTTTTGAAATGGCTTTAATAAATTTTTCCTTTGCCATTTTCATTAATGTTATATCTGTACAAGAAAACAATAGAGGCTCTGCAATTTTTTGACCAATGGATTGTATAAAATTTTGCTCAGGGTATTGCACATCAATTTTATTTATAATTGGGATGACGGGCGTACAATGTTTCTTAGCTGTCGCTACTATTTCATTTTCGTAGCTGCCCCAGTTACCAGCAGTGGTTAATAGTACAATTACATCAGCACGCAAAAATACCTTTTTTGTTTTGGCAATCCTTTGTAAACCCAGTTCTGAAGTATCGTCTAATCCTGCTGTATCTAAAAACACGACTGGTCCAATTGGGGCTAGCTCCATAACTTTTTCAACTACATCGGTGGTAGTTCCTGGATTTGGCGAGGTGATAGCTACGTCCTGTCCCGCAATTGCATTTAAAAAACTGGATTTACCTACATTAGTGCGGCCAAATATACCAATTTGCAAACGCAATGATTTTGGTACGGAGTTCATTCTATGTATGTATACTATAGAGCCTTTCATGAAAAGGGAGTTTTCTTTCAGGGTATTCAGCACTATATTAGTTTACCAAATTTTTTTAATATTAAGAGACTTTTTCCGCAATAATTTTTGACTAAGTGCTCTGTCTTTTAGTTTTTATAATGCAAGAAAATGCCGCTAACTATATCTCTGAATTTCTCAAAAAAGGAAAGAAGTTTTTCGAGTACAGATTCTTTTTTCCAACTGAATAACCTCACCTAGTTTCTTAAATTCTACTCCTTTAGTGCAATACTGTTGTATAAGTTCTTCTATTTTATTCATTTCTTCTTTCCTTTCTTGTCAATCTTTTTCTGTAAGGATTTAATGTTCTCCAAGTAGTCTTTTTCTACTGGCGAAAGCGTTTTAACCTGGTATTTTTTAAATTCGGCTTTGGCTTTTTCAATGGCTTGTTTGTGGCTTACACTGCCATGGGTGTGTAATAGTTTTTCGCCAGCAGCCGACAGAATACTATCTAATTGTTTTATGTAATCGTCCAGGTACATGGGTTTACGCTTCATTGCCTGTATTTCGGCAAAGTCGAAATATCCAGATACCAAATTGTTTAGGATTTTCAACTCCTCAGCATTCAAATAATTCTTGGCAACAGTAATGTCTTTTGAAGAAGGTTGTTCGCCCGGAAAAACAGTCAGACCCATAAACGGTTTGTCGCTATCGGCACGCTGGTAGATAACTTCGGCTGCTCTATGCCCATGAGCGACATAATGCAGTTTATTTTGCACAATTTTAAATAACGCAACCGATTCGGGTGTATGGGGGTCGTAATCTACGCTGGTAGCATATACATCGAGTACCTGACGATATAAAACTTTTTTGGACGAACGAATATCACGAATACGGTTGAGTAACTCGTACCAGTATCCACCACCGCCCATTTGTTTCAGGCGTTCATCGTCCATCGTAAACCCCTTTACTATGTACTCTTTTAACCGCTCGGTAGCCCAGATACGAAATTTGGTAGCAATATGCGATTTGATACGATACCCCAACGAGATAATCATATCGAGGTTATAATAGGTTGTATTATAGTCTTTGCCATCTGTTGCAGTTGTTCGGAATTTCCGAACAACTGAATTTTCCGACAATTCGCCTTCTTCGAAAATATGCTCACTGATATTGGATTTGCTCGATTGGTACAACTCAACTAGTTGAGATTGGGTTAACCAAACGTTTTCATTTTCGAGGCGAATCTGAATTTTCGTATTTCCTTCTTCCGACTGGTAAATTAAAATCTCTCCTTTTTGTTCTTCTTTCATAGTGCACCTCCTTCCAAGTCTGCTACAATTGCATCAATAGCCGTGCGAAGCTTGTTTTGGCGTATTACAATTTCGGCAATTTGGGCGTTGAGTTTTTCAATATTCACTTCCTCTGTTGTGTTTTCCTGCTCCACATAGCTACTCACGGCAATATTGTAGTCGTTTTCGGCAATGTAACTGTTGAGTACAAGGTGGGCAAAATGGTCAATGTCTTTACGCTCAACAAAGGCATTGAGTATCTTTTTTCGGTTTGGCTCGGTAAGCTTGTTTTTGTTGCCACCACGCAC
This sequence comes from Unio pictorum, assembly GCA_030141615.1. NCBI lineage: Eukaryota > Metazoa > Mollusca > Bivalvia > Unionida > Unionidae > Unio > Unio pictorum. Next base: position 647,951 of record JARLTB010000311.1, read on the forward strand.
AAATTCGGCTGAGGCATCAATAAACAGTGTGGCGTTGTCCTTTTTGCTCTTTTTAAGTACAATAATACAAGTTGCGATACCAGTACCAAAAAACAAATCAGGTGGTAACTGTATAACAGCATCCACATAGTTATTATCAATCAAATATTTGCGAATTTTCTGTTCTGCACCACTTCGATACAGCACTCCGGGAAACTCAACAATGGCTGCCGTACCAGAAGTAGAGAGCCACGAAAGCATGTGCATTGTAAATGCGAGGTCGGCTTTACTCTTTGGAGCAAGCACACCTGCTGGCGAAAAACGAGGGTCGTTAATCAAAAGCGGATTTGCATCACCTTCCCATTTTATAGAATATGGCGGATTAGAAACAATACAATCGAAAGGCTCATCATTCCAATGTTTTGGTTCGGTAAGCGTGTTGCCGTGGGCAATATCAAATTTTTCGTAATTAATATCGTGCAGGAACATGTTGATACGGCAAAGGTTGTAAGTGGTAATGTTAATTTCCTGTCCATAAAAGCCCTGTCGAACATTTTCTTTACCTAATACTTTGGCAAACTTTAACAACATTGCACCAGAACCACAGGCAGGGTCGTACACTTTATTTATTTGCAGAAGAAATTTAGTTTTAGTTATTAAAATATAAGTATAAACGTAATTCATTCTGGTCTTGACTTGCACACCATACATATTGCACTCTTATGGCTACTATGGATTACGAAGCAATAGTAATAGGTGCAGGTCATGCGGGTATAGAGGCCAGCCTTGCGCTTGCAAGACTTGGCAAAAAGACTCTTCTTATTACTCAAGATATAGCAACAATTGGTAGAATGTCCTGTAATCCTTCTATAGGGGGTTTAGCCAAAGGCAACCTAGTAAAAGAAATAGATGCGCTGGGGGGGGAGATGGGCAAACTTATCGACTCCTCGATGCTACAATTCAGAATGCTCAACAGATCACGAGGTCCTGCTGTACAAGGACCAAGAGCACAGGCAGACAAAGAATTATATGCCGCTAGTGCCAGGCGCGCTGTAGAAGGCGAACCTTTATTACAATTATTTATGGATACAGTAGTAGATATAGTTACAAACCATATAGGCGATACAATAGAAGCAGTAATTACGAGTCGGGGTTGCAGTATCGGCTGCAAAGCACTTGTGCTTACAACTGGTACCTTTATGGAAGCAAAACTTTTTATTGGTTCATGGACAGCTTCTGGCGGCAGATTAGGCGAAACAGCCGCAGTAGGCTTAGGCACAGCTCTACGAAAACGTGGTTTTACTATCGGACGCTTTAAGACAGGTACCCCTGCCAGAATACGCTCTTGCTCTATAGATTATAATGTCTTAGAGAGGCAAGACAGCGACAGCCCAGAAGCTTTTTCTTTTGTATCAAATATCGTTGCCATACACAAGATGCCTTGCTGGATAAGTTACACAAATGAAACAGTGCATAATATCATTCGTAAAAATACGGGTAGATCACCACTATTTAGCGGAGCAATTAAAGGCAAGGGGCCGCGTTATTGCCCCTCTATAGAAGACAAGGTACTCCGCTTCCCTACTCGTGAAAGGCATCAAATTTTTATCGAGCCCGAAAGCGCAAGTACTGATGAGTCTTATCTTAATGGGCTCTCTACTTCCCTTCCAGAAGATATTCAACTGCAATTTATTCAAAGTATTAAAGGTCTTTCAGATGCTATTATGACCCGCCCCGGGTATGCTGTAGAGTATGATTATCTAGCACCAACACAGCTCTATCATTCGCTTATGACAAAAAAAATTAAGGGTATGTTTGTGGCAGGCCAGACAAATGGTACTTCAGGATACGAAGAAGCCGCAGCGCAGGGTTTGATATCCGGAATAAATGCTGCCCTGTATCTTTCCAACTTGCCCGCCTTTGAACTATCGCGCAAAGAAGCCTACATAGGTGTTCTTATTGATGATCTGGTAAGTCTGGGTGTAGATGAACCCTACCGTATGTTTACAAGCAGAGCCGAACACAGATTATCTCTGCGTCAGGATAGTGCCGACCTTAGGCTAACAGACAAGGCATATCGTATTGGTTTAGCCAGTACCGAAAGGCAGGAAAAGTTACTAAAAAAGAAAGATGGTATTGCAGCAATACGCACCTTAATAGAAAAAAGAAAGATTACGCAGCAAGATAGTAATATGTACAAAGAACTTTTGCCTCTTCATGGGCAAAGCCTTGCCACTATACTTTCGCAGCCTCAATTAAGAGAAATTGCAACTGCACTAATTTCACAGGAACTGATTTCCTTTCCTCCGCAGTGGGTGCAATCTGTGGCTCTTGATTTACAATACGCGGGATATTTAGAGCGAGAGAATAAACTAGCCGAGCGTGCAGTAAAAGAAGAGAGGATGCACATTCCAGCTGATTTTGATTTTACCAAACTTGTTGGGGTATCACACGAGGCAAAAGAAAAGTTTTTGCTACAAAAACCTAGCACCCTAAAGCAGGCAGCCGAGATTACGGGTTTGCGAAAATCTGATTTATTTGTACTTATGGCTACCTTGCTAAAATTAAAGGATATTGAATAGTTTTTAAACTCTGCCGCCTTCTATTCACACCAGCAAAAGCAAGTTATCTTAATAATTACTATGATTTTCTCTTATATGTCCCAAACTCGCATAATTGATGAAAAGGACTTACCTCACTATTTGTTTGAATCTTTATCAAAGTTAGGTACACCCAAAAAGGTTCTTGTAATTCCCCCCGACATATCACGACTGCAATCCCGCTCGGGATATATTACAGCCTTGCTCTGGCAATACTATGGGAATGCCCTGTGCGACATCCTTCCCGCACTAGGTACCCATCCCCCAATGACAAAAAATATGATACACAGCATGTTTGGCGACATTCCCCTTTCTCTGTTTCGGGTACATCGCTGGCAGGACGATACAATTTGTCTTGGCAGGATAGGACAAAGCAGGGTGAACGAAATAAGCCAAGGGGCACTACAGCAAAGCTGGCCTGTGCAGATTAATAACATGGTGGCAAAAGGCGGGCATGATATAATACTATCTGTAGGTCAGGTAGTGCCTCACGAAGTAGTGGGAATGTCAGGGTATACAAAAAATATTTTTATAGGCACAGGTGGGGCAGAAGCTATTCATACAAGCCACTATCTTTCCGCCTTATTTGGTATTGAAAACATAATGGGCAATTTGTATAGCCCGGTACGTACCCTGTTAAATGAAGGTGCAAGAATTTTTGCCAGTCATTTGCCAATTGTGTATATACTAATTGTACTAAACTCTAAAGGGGGGTTTGAAGGTTTATACCTTACCAATACAGATGAAGGGTTTTACCAGGCTGCATTACTTTCACAAAAAGTAAACATTACTTATGTTGAAAAGCATATTAGCAATGCTCTTGTATATTTAGATCCTGTAAAATATCAAAGTACTTGGTTAGGTAATAAAGCAATTTACAGAACAAGGATGGCATTGGCAAAAAACGCGACCTTGCACATAGTTGCTCCAGGTGTTACTTGTTTTGCAGAAGACAGTACTATGGACGGATTAATCAGGCAATTTGGATACCAGCCAAGAGAGCGCATAAGACAGCTTGTTGCATCAAATACTAATTTGCAAAATAATCTGGCGGTTGCTGCTCATTTATTACACGGCTACCCTGAAGGAAAATTTACAGTACGGTATTACCTTGGTGATGCAACTGGCAAACTAGACGCTACCTTTAGTAAAAATACCCTGGAAGGTGTTGGTTACCAATTTGATACATATTCTAATATACGTAAAAAATACAATATAGAAATGTTGTGCGAAGGCTGGAACTATCCAAACTCTGATAATGAAGTGTATTATATTAAAGACCCAGGGCAAGGACTTTGGAAAGCGGATAAAGTGGTAGAGTAAATATTTTTTTACCCTAGCTCTTAGTCTAGCGGCTAGGTCTTGGTACCATTTTCATCTAGCATTTCCTTTGTCAGTGTCTTTATGCGAATTATGTGCGCTGTAACAACAAGAGCTACCCCTAAAAGGGCCAGTCTAAGCCACAATAGTTTTATAATAAAAATTGTCGAGACAGAAATAACCACCCACATAAGAAGAATTGCAATAATTTTTGATTTAATACTTATGGCTTTGTATTGCAAATAATTTTTTATGTAGGGTCCGAAAAATCGGTTAGAGATGATCCACCGATGTGCCGCCGGCGAACTCTTGTAAAAACAGGAGGCGGTTAGAATTAGAAATGGGGTTGTTGGCAAAATAGGAAGAAATACACCAATAATTGCAAGGGCTAGGCTAATTAGCCCAGCCCCAAATAATAGTCCTCTTAGTATACTCATTTGTCCAGATAATCATCCTAGGCAAACAGCAACAATCAGACAACTATTCTGCAATTACGGGAATAAGTTTTGTTTGCGATTCTGCCTTTTTGGATATGCGAATCCGCAACAGCCCGTCTTTTAGCCTAGCCTCTATTGCCTCGGTACTCGCATCCTCAGGAAGCTGGATAGTACGGGAAAAGGTGCTCATCTGCCCTTTCTCTTCGGTATCGTTCTGGGTTCGCGTGGCAGTGATAGAAAGTGTATCTTGCGTAACTTCCAGTTTGGTGTCTTTTTCGGAAACTCCAGGCAGCTCAACTTCTAATAGATAATCTGCTTCCTTTTCACGCAGTACAATAGATGGTGTCCTAGTTGCCCAATCTGGATTCAGGTCTACATTAAAGAATGTATCCCAATTGCCAAAGGGCTTTTTATCCCTGTGCCTGGGCATAAATAAATCAAGTGAGGAAAATTGTGTCATAGCACTACTCCTATTTTTAAATAAGACTGTTAAGCCGCTACGCGGCTTTTCAAACAAGCAAGTGCAACTTTAAGTACCCACTAAAGTCAGTCTTTATTAATTTATCAAGCAAGAGTCGTGCCAAAGCGTGTTATAACTTTAATTTTATTTAAAAATAAACCTATAATTGGAAAACGAAGAGAAATGTGCTTAATATACACAACCAACTGTTGCAAAATTATACAAAGAGGCTATTTATTATGTATATGTTAAGCAAAATCGAGCCGAATTTTTTATTTTGCCAATCGTGTCTTTTGCAAGCTTTGCAATTGTATTGTATTAAAGAGGACTGCAAAAAGAATTAGTAACCCACGTACCACATATTTTTCATAGTCACCTACCCCAAAAAGAGTCATGCCATTATTTATAATACCTAAGAAGAGGATACCCACCATGGTCCCCCAGACTTTGCCTATGCCTCCAAAAAGGCTTGTGCCACCTATTATTACTGCGGCAATAACATCCAGTTCGTAGCCACGCCCAAAGGTAGCCGAACCCGACATAACCTGCCCCGCCAGTATTATGCCAGAAACAGCCGCCAAAGCCTGCACTATCATCATAATTAGGATTTTAACCCCAGCCACATGTATCCCCGAAAGTCTGGCAGATTCTGCGTTGCCTCCTACAGCGTACACTTCACGGCCAAATTTTGTTAAATTCATAATCACAAAGACAATAGCAAAAACTATAAGTAGCCAGACCGCAGGCACAGGGAAAAATCCAAATAACCTGCCTGCGCCTACCCAACTAAACCATTCTGGTAGTGTGGTTACCGGAAAACCGCGCGATAGGAGTGCTCCTACGCCAAAAATAACATTAAGCATAGCCAGAGTGATAATAAAAGTAGGAATTTCAAATTTGGTGCGGATATACCCGTTGATAAACCCTATAATCAATCCAATTAAAATAGCCCCCCCCATTCCTACCACTACTGCATAATCCAGAGGAAGAATGTTCATTTTTGCAAGGTAACCTGCAACTGTTGCTGTGATAACCGAAGAAAAACCAATTGCAGACCCTACGGAAAGATCAATTTCACCACCTATTATTGTCATTGTCATTCCAAAACTTATTATACCCGTCAAGGCAACATTGCGTAAAATATTTAGCAAATTTGGCAATGTTGCAAAATTAGGTGCTGATAAAGCCAAAAAAATGATAAAGAATACTAAAATAATCTCCATCATATATTTTTTAGTTATCCAGGAGATTCTTTGCTTGATTGTTACTGAATTTTCCACTATGCTGCCCCTCCCATACACAGACTGTATAATTTTTCAATAGTTAATGTTTCTGGTTTTACTTCTGCTACCATGCGACCCAGGCGCATGATTATTATTCTGTGGCAGATTTCCAGTAATTCTTCCAGCTCGGACGATACAACAATACTGGCTATCCCTTGTCGGGATTGTTCCCAAATTATTTTAAATATTTGCTGTTTGGCATTGACATCGATTCCCCTTGATGGTTCGTCCAAAATGATGACTTTGGGGTTGGCATTAAGCCACTTACCTACAACCACTTTTTGCTGATTACCGCCGGATAAGCTTGTCATAGGAAGGTAACTTCCTGATATTTTTATTTGCAGTGCATCTATCTGACGATTGGCGAAATGAGTTTCCTGTTCTGCATTCATAAAACCTTGTTTGCTAAGCTGATCCAAAGAAGCATGAACAAGGTTAGATTTTATTGCCAAACACTGCACCAAGCCTTGGGTTTTTCTGTCTTCAGGGGCAAAGGCAATGCCATGCTTTTTCATTCGCCGAGGACTGGGGTTATTAATTTTCTTCCCATCAATGTATATGCATCCTGAATCTGCCTTATCTGCACCAAAGATAGTGCGAAGTAATTCAGTTCTTCCTGATCCAAGCATTCCTGCTATACCTAGCACCTCTCCTCTTTTTACAGAAAATGAAATATCCTTAAACTTGGGTGCGCAGGTTAATGAAGAAACTTCCAGGATTGTCTCTTCCTGAGCTTTAAGGTCGCCTGGCCTTTGCTTTATTTCTACATCGCCAAACATAAGATTTAATATGCGGCTTTGATCCGTCTCTGATATATCTACCTTGCCTGCCAGCTGCCCATCACGCAATACAGTGCAGGTATCGGCTATCTCCCAAAGTTCCTGTAGTCGATGTGTGATGTAAATGATAATTACATTTTGGCTTTTTAGTCTTCTTATAAGCTTAAACAAGAATTGAGTTTCTTGCTGAGCCAATGCCGAAGTAGGCTCATCCAATAACAGAACCTTTGGCTTATAGCTAATCGCCTTTATTATTTCTACAATCTGACACTGCCAGACATTTAATTTGAATACCGGATCCCGAAGAGGCAGGTCTATTTCCATTTCTTTGAGTAGATTTTGTGCAAAGCTGAATGTGCTCTTCCAGTCTACAAAGGGGCCTTTGGTTTTATATCTGCCAATTAATATATTTTCTGCAACGCTAAGCCCGGGCACTAGACTCATTTCTTGGTACACTGTGGCTATACCTTTAGCGAATGCTTCTGCGGGGTTAGCAAAGTGCAGACTCTCGCCATCTAGTGTAAGGATACCACTGTCTGCTATTTGAGCACCATTGATTATTTTAACTAAAGTTGATTTGCCACTGCCGTTTTTACCAACTAAGGCGTTTACCTTACCACTTTCAAAATTGCAGCTTACATTATCTAGTGCCTTTACTCCGGGAAATTGCTTATAAATACTATTGGCTATTAAAATGCTCATTACACCCCTACAACTAATCTTGCCTAAATATTATACTTTAATAACAAATTCAAGAGTAATATGTACATATTACAAGAAGTATTATTGGCAAGATGTATCTTAAGAAACATCTTGCTGGCTATTGGGAGTTAGCTAACCTTGACAAACGTAAGTTTGCAGTCCCAATAAAACCAGCGAAAATAGTTAACTATAATCAGCCACCAGTTTTGGCTTTTATATCTGCGAGGAAGGTATCTAGTCCTTTCGCATTTGTTCTTTCAAGTAAAATACCTGGCACGATAACTGTTTTGCCCTTGGTCATAGTGTAATCTTGCTTATTAATAGCTTTAATTAAGGATTCCATTGTTTTTGTACCAATATTATAAGGATCCTGTGCAATTACAGCTTGCAAAATATTGGCGTTGTCCTTTAGAAGATTCACTATTTGCTCGCTGCCATCAAATCCGAATACATAAATTTTACCAGCTTTGTTGGCATTTTTTACTGCCATTGTTGCGCCAATGGTGCCACCTTCGTTGGCTGCAAAAATTAGTTGCAAATTATTGCCCTGCTGTGTAATTATATCCCCCCCTACCTTAATTCCCATGTCTTGTAACCAGGCATCCTGGTCGGCTACAACTTTTACACCTGCCATAGTTTTTATCTGATCAAGAAAACCATTGACACGATCTGCTGATTGCTCCGGCAATTGGGTTTTGAACTGCAAAATGGCCACATTTGCTTTGCCACCTAATTTAGATTTAATAAACTTGGCTGCTGCCTGTCCTGCTGCCTTGCCCAGATCATAATTGTTAGATGTAAAGGCACCAGTAACATACGGAGCATTCTTTACTCCTGTATTGGAAATACCTACCATAAGTCCCCTACCAGCAGCGTCGGCAAGAGTTTTCATAGAAGAGGCTTCGCTGATGGGAGAAATAGCTACACCTTTATAGCCTTGTGTTACATAGGTATTGATAAATTCAGATTCTTTGGCCGCATCGTTGTTTGTATTTCCTGGATAGAAATCAAAACCCGCTTTTATTGCAGCGTCTTTATAACCTTGCTGGAGTAGTTTCATAAACTGATCTTCCTGAAATACAACACCCGCTACTTTTGGCTTAGCCTGCGCACTGATACCGACGACAAGAATAATTGCCAAAACAAAAAATAGAGCTTTCTTCATGAGCTCCTCCTAAAAATGATGCATTCTTCCACTATTTACGGTAACACCGCCACCGCGGAAGATATATTTCTAGTATTATAGTTGATTATGTGTTAATTGGCTATACATAAAAATGTATCCTCGAACTTACATTCTTATTTCAGATACACATAATTTGTGTTGTATTGCGCTTTGTTCATTTTACAATTATTATTCATCTTATTTGTATATTTGCCATGTCCAAACCAAGAATAGTGATAATACTTATTTTTTTTATAGGCACCTGCATAGGTTTAATAAACCAATCTTCACACCCAGAGGATCCGCCAAATACTTCGCAAAGTCACCCCAATATACCTGCCGAATTTGTAGCGGGCTATAACACTGGTTTGTATCGACTAACTGCAAAAAGCGCAAAAGCAGAACATCTTTGGGATAAAGGACAGGTGTATTCCATTATTCGTACAGCCACAGGCTGGTTTCTTATCACTTCTAAAGGAATTATATTTTCTGCTGATTTAAAGTCTTTCGAGGATAGATCCAAAGGTATTGCTACAACAACCATCAAACGTATAGAAGGAAGCAAAAAATTACTAGTTACAACAACAAAACAAATCAAAGCCCTTGCAATCGATCCTGAAAATGCAGAAGTATTGGCAGCCTGCACAAATGATGCAATATATACCTCTATAAATTCAGGACAGAACTGGCAGAGTATTGGGACACCAGAAAGCACTTCGGGGTACAAAGCAATCGCCATAGGATACAAAGAAAAAACCAAAGGAATATGGTTATCTCATTCAATAAAAGGGGTATTCTTCTATAGCCTTACTGCTCCCACAACCTGGGTGCCAAGCAGTGAAGGTTTGGAAGTACTACCTGGAACAAATAATATCGAGGAAGTTACTTCGCTTGTAACTGATTCTAACGCCACCATTTGGGCAGCAAATACCTTTTTGCCACGGATTTATCGCTATGACCAGAGCACGCAGCACTTTGTAATTCACTGGGCAGGCAAAGACGATTTTAAGGCGATTGAATCTTTAGATTGGCTTTCGGATACCTCTTTGCGATTTGTAGCAGATGGTGCAATTCAGAAGCTACAAAACCTGAAACTCACCATAGATATTTCTACTATGAGCTATGTACAAAAGGCAGTAGAAGCTAATTTGAATAGTCAATTGCTTTCTTTATCATGGCAAGAAAATTCTAGGCAGTATTCTCTTGCAGAACTGTGGAATGTTATCCCACCGCCATTAAATCAAAGAAAAGCAAAAGCCGATAAAAAACAAGGCATTTATATTAACTCCAGCCATATATTAACAAGGGCAAGCATAAAAAAATTTGATACACTACTATCCGAAAAGAATGTAAATTCTATTGTATTAGATGTAAAGGATGATCAGGGACGCATCCGCTATAATACTCTAAATCCTGAAATTACAAAAATCAGCGGAGTTTTCAATCCTGTAGATATAGATTTTCTAATAAAAGAGTGGAAAGCCAAAGGACGTTATCTAATAGCCAGGATACCTGTTTTTAAGGATAAGTTTGCATTTAATTACAATAAAAAACGTTTCGCCATCTGGGATAAGAGAAATAATACGGCATGGCGACCTGCACGCACCACACCGGATGATGGCGACCTATGGGTAGACCCCTATAGTGAGGAAGTGTGGCAGTACAATGTTGCTATCGCACAGGATGTAGTGGCTCGTGGCTTTGACGAAGTTCAATTTGATTATATTCGCTTTCCTACCGATGGCAGCAATCTGGGTACAATGAGCTTTCGCTGGCAGGAAAAAGACATGACCCGTGAGACTGCGATATTATCATTTTTAATTTTTGCCAGAGAGAGACTACAAGTTCCCATAAGCCTGGATATTTATGGAGCAAACGGCTGGTACAGGTCTGCCGCAAGAACTGGTCAAGATATAGAATTGATGAGCCAATATGTAGACGTCATTTGCCCAATGTTCTATCCTTCCCATTTTGAGCAGAATTTTCAGAATCAGAATCCCGCAGTAGAAAGACCATATCGGATATACAAATTGGGTACCCAACGCTCACTGCATATTTCCCGAAAGTATGTTGTTATACGGCCCTATGCACAAGCTTTTTTCTTAAATGTCCCCTATGACAAAGCATACTATGGCCCTACATATGTGGAGCTTCAGGTGCGAGGAGTGCAAGATGGGGCAGATTCAGGTTTGACTTTCTGGAATAACTCCGGTAGGTATCAGGTTATTCCTACATTGCTAAAAAACCCCAGGATAGACAAATCACCAAAGCCTTTAACCGATGTAAAAGAGAACCAAAGAGAAACCACACCAACTAACCTGGACTAAGCCAATTGTACAATGCTTTGAAAAACCTGAAGCCGAAGAAATTAGCTTATCTTTGGCACTATTTTGTAGCATTGTAATAATACTTTCTGTTATTTCAGTACAAATTCCAATAATTTACTTATAGCAAACCTATATTAATCCGAATTATACAGCATGGGAAAGGGAAAATTAGTAATCATAATCCTACTACTCGTACTACTACTTGAGGTAGTGCAAAATCTAGCTGGGCAATCCAAACAGCCTGCCGCTAGTACTAATACCATCTATGATATTGGTGCTTCAGATGTGAGAATCACTGCCAGAAAAGATAGCGGGTATGATTTATATATCCGAAAAAAACCCAACATTGGATCAGTTCTTGTTACCGAGTCAACTCGTGATCCCGCACTTATGGCACACAGCTTTGCGTTTCGATCCGAAACAATAAACGAAATTAATGGTACAGAAAAAAGAATTTTAGATGGCAAAACATTGCCACAAAAAGTTGCAGGAAAGGAAATTTACTCTTTAGTTTCTTCGACCCCAATTAAAGACGCCGAATTTGGAGAAGCATTTCATATATTTGTTCCGCCCACATTGGTGTATGGGTACCCCTGGAGCCGTTCTGGTACTGTATCTGTAGGAAAAGGAACTTTCTTAAACTTACGAGCCTTTGCCCGCCCCTTTGCAGATTACGGAGGACCATTTAAGGATAATCCTTTTGTAATAGACCTTATCGATTTACCCCCGGTGTATACCACTCAGGCAGCTCCTGAAGTGCCTCCCCCACCACCGGTACAGGTTGTAGAACCCAGTCCTCCTAAAGAATTACCGCCCAGCGCAAAAATTGAAAATGTAATCGAACAACGACAGGGAACTAATTTGGACCTTGTAATAGTTCTGGATACAACCCAGAGCATGCTACCCTATATTAATAACCTGAAAAAAACCTTAACTAATTTGCTTAAAGACCGATCAACACAGTTTGATTCTTTTCGTGTAGGGCTTGTGCTTTTTAAGGATTATTATCCCGAAGAGTACATTACCCGAAAATATCCCTTTGTAACCAACCTAGATGATTTTGATAAAAACTTGCAAGCAATATCGGTAGGAGGGGGAGGGAATTTGCCCGAAGCTGTCTATGAAGCTTTATATTCCGCTGCAAGCGAATATGACTGGAAAGCAGATGTACGCCAGGTAATTTTAGTAACCGATGCAGCCCCCCACCCCGCACCAAAAGGTCAGGTTACCTTATTAGAAGTTGCAAAAGTGGCAAAAGCCTCTAATCTAGAGATCACTTACTTAATAGAGCCCGAATCACCTGCTGCACCAATTCCTGTTCATTTTGATCTTGAAAATATAATAAAAGTAAGCAAAGAAAAAAACAAAGCTACACTTATTGTAATAAGCGACTTCAGAACAACGGGACAAGAAGATTACACCCAGCAAGACGAAGCTGATGGAATACGTGATAGTATTATAAGCCGTACAAATCTTGCTTCCAGTCTGGGGACTATAAAGGATATTACAGTTCTAAACCCTGCCAGCAAAGAGGATCTTCAAGCAGCCAGGGCAATTCCTTCAGATAGCAATTACCTAGCACTGGCAGCTAAGGCAGGAGCAAGCCACTTGATCCTGCGAACATCTGTGCGGTATGCAAGCGAAGCTAGTGCCAATACTCAAGCAGTTCGGGAAACCTTGTCCCGGTTACTTGATGTACAAACAGGAGTAGAACTAAGCCGCGACATTGCTTGGGTTACAGAATCTAACTTTAAGAGCAAATCTATTTTTGCAAATGGATATAGATCCCGATAAAATTACTATCCTTTTACTTCTACCATCATCGCCATTCCATTATCTTCATGATCTATAACATGGCAGTGCAGCATCCAACTACCAGGATTACTTATTTTAAATGCAATATCCAAATACTCGCCCGCGGGAACATTCATCGTATCACGCCATAATTCTGCCTCAGGTGCCTTGCCATTAATTGATACTACCTGAAACGCAGTCCCATGAACATGTATTGCATGATCCATAGGGTGCATGGTGAACACATCTTTATTAGTAAACCGTAACTTAACTACCTGATTTATTTTTAATTTTAAGGGTGGTACATTAGGAAAAATCTTCCCGTTTATAGACCATATCATGCGCATGGGCATTGTCATACCTGAATTAAGAATATATGTGTAATCAGGTTTTTTGCTAAATATACCCGAAAAGCCCTTGGCCTGCGGAATAACATAGGGAGATTCGACCACTGCCAACTTCCCTTTTTCGTACTTTACGGGAAGCACCATTCCAAATTCAGGGCGTGTGCTGCTAATCGTAAATGCATCGCCTTCTTTGCCAGTAGCCGACAATTCTACATCTATACGCTCTCCGGGCTGTAATGTAATGGTATCGGTCATATAAGGCTTTTGTAAAGGACGACCGTCATTATGTGTTACCCTAAATGGGTGCCCAGTAGCCACAAGTGTATGTACTGCGGCAGTCGATGCGTTAATAAACCGTAACTTATACAAACCCCCTTGTTTTACAAGCAGTGGTTTTATTCCTTTACCTGTTTTGCCATTTATAGTCTCCAGATTGCCAAACCTCTCCATCATGCCTCGTGCTGTGCCAAAAGGCCGTCTTTCGCCGCTTTGGCTCAATAGCCAATCGTCTAAAATAAATGTTTGATCATCGGTGTATTTTGCATCTTCGGGTGCTTTAATTATAAACGCGCCATACAGTCCCTTATCTAGCTGCTCTAGTATCGGTACTTTATGGGGATGATACCAGTATGTGCCAATATTTTTTAGTGTAAAATTATAAGTGTGCGTTTGCTTAGAATTAATACGAATTTCGGGACCATCCTGATCATTAGGCACTTCCAAACCGTGCCAATGAATATTTGTACCCGCTAATAATTTATTCTTTACTTTAATCGTTACACTATCACCAGGCGAAGCAATAATAGGAGTACCTGGAACCTGTCCATTATATGCCCACACAGTGGTAAAAAGACCGGGACGAAGTTCCCATTTTTTCTCAGTTAACTCCAGCTCGTAGGTTTGTTGTGCAGCAGATTTGCTTTGATTAGTCTGGCTGTGCACTATTAGCAATGCCCCAAACAACAAAAATATCACAAAATAAATTTTCCTGGTTCTAATATCTTTCATCTACATCTCCTTTCTTTTTAGCAACTTACAACCGCAACGTAAGAATTCGGTTAAAAGATACAATGACATACCTTGTTAGTTTATGCTACAATAAAAATGCAATTAGGTATTAAAAAGTTACAACTTTTATCTTAACTGCCTTTTGACGCTTCCTACGATTTACTCTATAATGTATCTTGTTTTTAAATAAGAGGTCTGCATGTCTAACAAAATTACTGCGCGCTCTACAAATTACTCTCAATGGTATTTGGATATAGTCCTTCAGGCGAAACTGGCAGACTATAGCCCCGTAAAGGGTTGTATGGTAATAAGACCCCGCGGCTATGCTATTTGGGAAAGAATACAGGCATTATTTGATGCAAGGTTTAAAGAGACCGGGCATCAGAATGCCTATTTTCCACTATTAATACCTACTAGTTTCTTGCAAAAAGAAGCCGAGCATATAGAAGGCTTCGCTCCCGAATTAGCGGTTGTTACTCATGGGGGAGGGGAAGAATTACAACAGCCGCTCTGCATCCGTCCTACAAGCGAGACAATTATTTGGGCAATGTATAAAAACTGGATCCAATCTTGGCGAGATTTACCTCTACTTTATAATCAGTGGTGCCCTATTGTACGTTGGGAGAAAAGACCTCGACTATTTTTAAGAACGATAGAGTTTTTATGGCAGGAAGGACACACTGCACACGAAACAGAAAGCGAAGCCCGCGAAGAAACAATGCGCATGCTTAATGTATATCAGGAAATTACACAAGAGCAATTATGCCTACCTGTTATATCCGGTAGGAAAAGTGAAAGCGAAAAATTTGCCGGGGCTATCGAAACGTACAGCATAGAAGCCATGATGCAGGATAAAAAAGCCTTGCAAGCAGGCACCAGCCATTTTTTAGGACAAAACTTTGCGCGTGCTTTTGATGTGCAGTTTCAAACACGAGAAGGTTCACTGGATTTTGTATGGGCCAGTAGCTGGGGTGTTTCTACAAGACTAATCGGTGCTATTATAATGACACATTCGGATGATAAAGGATTAGTCCTACCTCCTAGTCTTGCACCAGAAGAGCTGGTAATTATTCCTATTTTCAAAAAAGAGACCAAGAGTGCTATTCTTGCACAATGCGACACTCTGCTTGAAAAACTAAAAGCCTCTGGTATTAGAGCTGTGTTAGATAGCGATGATACAGCCTCGCCAGGGTGGAAATTTGCAGAATGGGAATTGCGCGGCGTTCCTCTTCGATTGGAATTAGGACCTAGAGATTTGGAAAGCGGCAAGGCAGTACTTGTACGGCGAGACACAGGAGAGAAGCAAACTTTTCCTTTGGAGGGGATTGCCCAATCTGCACGTACCCTGTTGCACAATATGCAAAAAGAAATATATGAAAAAGCATTACTCTTTCGTACCTCTCACACAATGCAGGTCAGAACCAGAAGCGAGTTAATAGAATTTTTTGGCACCGCAACCCCAGATACAGAGGAGGGCGAGGAAAGCGATAATGTTCCTAACCTTAGTGGTGGATTTGCCGAGGGGTCTTGGTGTGGCAGTCCTACTTGCGAAGCATCATTAAAGGAGAAGCATAAAATAACTATTCGGTGTTTGCCATTAGACAAACAAATAGAAATTAAAACTTCGTGCTGTCTTTGCAATAGCCCAGGCAAGTACACCGCAATATTTGCCAGGAATTATTAAATGCAAATGCCCAAAAAAACTTTATTTGTTACAATAAAATTATGTATTACCTTTTTTGTAGTAGTGGTAGCCTATTCCGCTTGCATTCCCAAGGCAAAACCCATTGTGTATCCTTACTCTGCAAATGCAAGATATGATTTTATTGCTACAGAGTCAGGGCTTGTTGTAGAAAACCCCACTTTGGCAGCCGCTGCAAGCACAGACGAAAAAGAACCCTTGCCCGCGTCCTTGGCACTGCATAGTTCTATTAGCAGTAGCAATTCGCAGTATATTTTTGTTGCAATTAACCGGGTCGCAAATGCAATTATTTTAACATCACCAGATGCAAAGAGTTTTCTTATTCGACAGGAACCATTTAAGGCAGCCAATAATCTAGGTGCTATCGGAACCTGGCCCTATAAAGATGGTTTTTTGTTACAATTATACAAAGACCCCTTTATTGAAGTTACCAAGCAAGAAACAGACTCTTCCTTTTTATTTTTTGTGCACCCCAGTGCGTATGCCGAAAGTCAATCCATGCAACTACCTGCCCAACTAGCAGACAATAAAGAGCTATATGCCCTTTTCCCCTCTGGCCAATCCTGGTATGGGCACCTTCGTACAGAAGTAAAAGGCAGAATCAAGCAACAGTACTTTAAGACAGATGGCTTTGAACCATCCTCTTCCTCTGTAGCAATAGATAGAAAAACCTTCGAGACCGCACTAACTCCAATTTCAGTTAAATCCTACAAAGGTCCAGGTGCTGTGGCAATACAGCAAATCTTTTCAGAATCTCCGCCCCTATTCATCCGGCTTCGCTCTTCAATAGGAGAAGACAGGTGGCTTGTTACTTCAAAAAATCTAGATGACGCCGCAACTGCCTTCGTCTGGGTGTTAGATGAAAATAAAGTTATAGTATTAGAACCAAATGGAAAGCTAACTGTGGCAAAAGAACAGACAGACCCCTCTAGCCCGCCGCTTTTTACATCAATACAGGTACAACTTTCGCGGGAAGAGGCAGAGTTTAGTGCACTAACAGCAATACCGAGCTTGGCGGCTATATCCTGGGAAGAGGGGGATTTCCCCTATATTTCTAAAGCAGGGCTTATTGTACTTCCTTTGCCCTAATTCCTGTCCCAAGAGTTGTAAAGCGGGTCTCGTCTATAGAAAGGACATCCTGTGCTCCTAATACTGTCCATTCTATTTTAGTACCAAACAAGTAATTATTTAACGCAACCACAACCTGTTCTTCTGTTATTGCATTTATCCTATCTGCATCAAGCAAATAATTCCTGTAGTCCTTGCTTAATATTATAGATTTCCCGATAGAGTTGGCTATGGCTGCATTGGTTGCTTGATCCTCATAAATCTTGGCAATCATTTTTCCTTTATATGATTCCAGCAGATCACCAATAGTGCGAAATTTCTGACCTTGCATTTTAGAGGGTATTTTTGATGCACGTAAATAATCTGTAGCGTCGTCTACCAGTTGTTTGGCTAGGGAAGGGTCCTGCGTCTTATACAGATAAATTATCCCATAATTCGCCAAGTTACTACCCAGTAATGTGCCAGGGCTATACACCGCGCCACCACTTCTTACAACATCAAATAAAAGATCGTCAAAGATAGAAAGACCAACTTTTAAGGGAAAGTAGTACTCATCTGTAGGAAAAGGAGCGGGAAAGATGCCATATACATAGGCTACCCCTTCAGATTGAGGAAAATCGTACGTTACAACTGTACCATCGCCTTTTTCAGAATTAAATGTTGGGGGTATATTATATGTCTTTGCCCCGTTTGCAATTCCTGATAATGCAACTTCTAATTTATCTTTTAGTTCAACCGCATCAAAATTTCCTACCGCAACTATAAAAATAGATTCGGCTTTAAACCTTTCAGTATACCAAGATTTAAGTTTTTCCAGTGTTACTTCAGAAAGTGATTTCTCAGTTCCTTCGGGTGAGTTCGCATAAGGGTGTGTCTTAAAAAATGCCTGGTTACCAACATCCTGTACTTTAGACCAGGGATCGAGCTCTTTGTTTTGAAGGTTCAACCTAAATTGTGATAGCTCTCTGGTAAAATCTTCGCTGGCAAATTTTGGGTTAGCCAGAATATCTGCCCATACTGGCAAAGTTTTTTCTAAGTATTTATCCAGTGTATTTAAGCGCACCGAGGAGTAATCTTTCTGGGCATTAACCGATATAGAAGACGATGTATCGTCCAGTAATTTTTCTATTACTTCCCGGGAATAATTTTGACTAGAGCGTACCATAATAGAAAGTGCCAGATTCTCATAGCCTGCTGTTCCCAAGCGGGCTGCACTTGTCCCATTTTTTATAAACAAGGATATGTGTTGTACTCGGTTTGCCTCGTTCTTTTTCAGTACCACTGGTATCCCGTTTGAAAGTACAAAATGGGAAAGAGTAGGCAAATTTTCCTGTACGAATGTTGAAGCATTTTTGTATAGGTCTATAGACTCATCTGATGGTTCGGGTA
Organism: Unio pictorum; assembly: GCA_030141615.1. Lineage (NCBI taxonomy): Eukaryota > Metazoa > Mollusca > Bivalvia > Unionida > Unionidae > Unio > Unio pictorum. Next base: position 666,311 of record JARLTB010000311.1, read on the forward strand.
CAACCTGAACCATTTCCTGCCCTACCAATCTAGATAAAGTTATTACGAATAACAAAATAATAAAACCAAAGGCAGACTTTGCAAAAATGTATTTTGTATGATTCATTGCTGCCACCAATATGCGTTGTCTTCATTTACTTGTTGATAACCAAAAACAGTTTCTTTATCTGCAACATCGGGGAAACTGGTATATGTATCAGATTGCACCTGAACTATGGATGCATTAGTAGCACGTGCTATGTACCGGTTAATAAAACCTGCAATATCAGAAAAGGTAACTTTTTTTATGTTATCCTCGTAATGTAAGAAGTAATTTGTAGATGCTACAGACCACCACCAGGTTAGTACTTCTGTTGAAAAATCTCCCGCTATTTCCTCTGACATTATATTTAAGTCAATCAATTTTGTTTTTGCATTATCTAAAGACTGGAAACCAAAGTAGGCTTCAGGGTTTTTAGCTATAAGCGAAAACTCGTCCAATACTATATTGCGAAACTTTTCGTTTTTGATAAGTAGGTTTTCGCTTGTAGCGGGATCTTTGATAGAAAGTAAAGCAGATACATCAAACAAAGTGCCATTGTAGATTGCTTCTATTAAATCTGGTTCGTACAATTCCGGAAACTTGCGCATTAAATTAGTCTTGAATTTGCCGCTTTTAGATGTAAGCAAAAAGCACAATACATTTGCAATATAGGTATCACTTTCATGAGTAGCCACATCAGGTCCCCTCCAGGAAAACTGAAGGCGGGCAAGGTTAGGATAATAATCCTTTGTGGGGTAGATTAGATTAACACCCGCTGCAATGGAACCTAAGGGGTCAATGTCCGGGGCTTCGGGACCTTCCCAATCGCCATACCACTTTTCTGCCAAGGCAAATGCTTTATCGGGTTGTATATCACCCGCTATTATTAATGCTGCATTTTTTGGAATGTAGTAGGTTTGTTTCATTTCTTCCAATTGCTGGACGGTTGCATTTCGTATTACTTCTGCCGGACCATCTACGTTTGTTCGCCAAGGTTGGTCGCGAAACATTCTGGAAGTGATCGCATTTAATGCTATGATTTTGGGATCATTTTGGTAGCCTTTAATTTCATTTACTACTACTTCTTTTTCGTTCATTAATTTTTCTCTGTTAAAAATAGGCTTGCGAATTGCCCATGACCAAAATTCGATGCCTTCATCAATTTTACTGGATGGTAAGGTTATATAATAATTAATATACTCATGACCTGTGGACCCACTCCAGGTAGAAACGCCCAGTTGATTCATAGCAGATATAAACAAATCTCCACTTGGGTATTTTTCATTGCCTGCAAACATCATGTGCTCGTACAGATGAAAAAGTCCTGCGTTTTCAGCCGTTTGGGCAATTGCCCCCCCCCTAAAAACAACTGAGACAGTTACAAGCGGCACTGCATTGTTTTCTACTACCAAAACTTCCAAACCATTGGGCAATATTTTGCTGGTAAAAGGAGCTCTTTTTTCTTGGGCAAATACTGGCAGTAATACAGCAAACAGTACAAGCCAAGCAATACATACTTTTGCAGTTTTGTAGCTTTTACTCATTTTATTTTCCTATTTAAGCGGCGCGTAAATGCACCTTCGTCTACGACATGAGAAAAGCTAGTTATCTTTCCCAGATTATAATACCTAATATAGGGAATTTCTACACTTTGCAAGGTTGTTTCTTTGTATTCTTTAAGAGTATCAAAGTAACTTTCTAGATCATACTCGGTATAAAAAATTTCTGTTTCAGATCCAAAAGACCCCTTGGTTATAAAATTGCGTATATTGTTCCAGTCGCTACACCAACTTTGCGTTAGAATAATTGCAACATTGGGTTTTGAGGCGCGTACTTCTAAGGGGAATTCCCCATCTCTAATGAGAGATTCTATTTGTGAAGGAGTTAATTTTATCATTGCTTAAATATAGACTATTTCCACGTAATTGAGAAGTAGCTTTTCTTATGCAAAGCAAAAAATGTAGGTATGAATTTAGCTACAATTATAGGCATTCCCCTGGGGTTTGGTCTGCTTCTGCTTGCCTACCTTATAGATGGGGGCAATGCTGCATCATTAGTTCGTATCGCTCCTCTGATAATTATTTTTGGAGGCACTTTGCTTTACTGACTTCATTTGATGCACGTGATGTTTTTTCTATTCCCAGGCTTATTGCCGTTGCTATGCGTAAACCTGCCACAAAAGAACGCGATCTTGGATTGCGTTACGTGATAGATGCTACCGACTCCGACGCCAGTAGGGTGAACTGCGTAGATTTGCTTAGACAGTTCTTATTCTAAAATAAGGATATTGCTCATTTATTTTCATTACCGCCATTATCAGTGCTAGGGTAAAGGCATTGGCTTTACTATCAGGTTTGTAATAATAACTAGCTCTCGACAATCCCAACATTTCACATTGCTGATAAATATTAAAGTATTTATCTTTTAGATCTATGGTTTGAACTCGACCCCGTACACTTGTCGGTACTTTTTTAAGGGAAGCCATAGTAGTATGCATCTTATATGTAGTTGCAATTTTTGGAACAGTTCTGTTTTCCCTTAGTGCTTCTTTTGCCTTAAACTCTTTTGTGTCGTTTCCTCGTTGTGGTATCCTATTCTCCTTTGTTTGTTTATGTAAGAATATTTTCCACCTTATTGTAGGAAAAATTTTGTCTACATTTTTCTACGCCTTATATCCTGGGAAGAGGGTGATTTCCCCTATATTTCTAAAGCAGGGCTTATTGTACTTCCTTTGCCCTAATTCCTGTCCCAAGAGTTGTAAAGCGGGTCTCGTCTACAGACGAAAGGACATCCTGTGCTCCTAATACTGTCCATTCTATTTTAGTACCAAACAAGTAATTATTTAACGCAACCACAACCTGTTCTTCTGTTATTGCATTTATCCTATCTGCATCAAGCAAATAATTCCTGTAGTCCTTGCTTAATATTATAGATTTCCCGATAGAGTTGGCTATGGCTGCATTGGTTGCTTGATCCTCATAAATCTTGGCAATCATTTTTCCTTTATATGATTCCAGCAGATCACCAATAGTGCGAAATTTCTGACCTTGCATTTTAGAGGGTATTTTTGATGCACGTAAATAATCTGTAGCGTCGTCTACCAGTTGTTTGGCTAGGGAAGGGTCCTGCGTCTTATACAGATAAATTATCCCATAATTCGCCAAGTTACTACCCAGTAATGTGCCAGGGCTATACACCGCGCCACCACTTCTTACAACATCAAATAAAAGATCGTCAAAGATAGAAAGAGCAACTTTTAAGGGAAAGTAGTACTCATCTGTAGGAAAAGGAGCGGGAAAGATGCCATATACATAGGCTACCCCTTCAGATTGAGGAAAATCGTACGTTACAACTGTACCATCGCCTTTTTCAGAATTAAATGTTGGGGGTATATTATATGTCTTTGCCCCGTTTGCAATTCCTGATAATGCAACTTCTAATTTATCTTTTAGTTCAACCGCATCAAAATTTCCTACCGCAACTATAAAAATAGATTCGGCTTTAAACCTTTCAGTATACCAAGATTTAAGTTTTTCCAGTGTTACTTCAGAAAGTGATTTCTCAGTTCCTTCGGGTGAGTTCGCATAAGGGTGTGTCTTAAAAAATGCCTGGTTACCAACATCCTGTACTTTAGACCAGGGATCGAGCTCTTTGTTTTGAAGGTTCAACCTAAATTGTGATAGCCCTCTGGTAAAATCTTCGCTGGCAAATTTTGGGTTAGCCAGAATATCTGCCCATACTGGCAAAGTTTTTTCTAAGTATTTATCCAGTGTATTTAAGCGCACCGAGGAGTAATCTTTCTGCGCATTAACCGATATAGAAGACGATGTATCGTCCAGTAATTTTTCTATTACTTCCCGGGAATAATTTTGACTAGAGCGTACCATAATAGAAAGTGCCAGATTCTCATAGCCTGCTGTTCCCGAGCGGGCTGCACTTGTCCCATTTTTTATAAACAAGGATATGTGTTGTACTCGGTTTGCCTCGTTCTTTTTCAGTACCACTGGTATCCCGTTTGAAAGTACAAAATGGGAAAGAGTAGGCAAATTTTCCTGTACGAATGTTGAAGCATTTTTGTATAGGTCTATAGACTCATCTGATGGTTCGGGTACAACCTGAACCATTTCCTGCCCTACCAATCTAGATAAAGTTATTACGAATAACAAAATAATAAAACCAAAGGCAGACTTTGCAAAAATGTATTTTGTATGATTCATTGCTGCCACCAATATGCGTTGTCTTCATTTACTTGTTGATAACCAAAAACAGTTTCTTTATCTGCAACATCGGGGAAACTGGTATATGTATCAGATTGCACCTGAACTATGGATGCATTAGTAGCACGTGCTATGTACCGGTTAATAAAACCTGCAATATCAGAAAAGGTAACTTTTTTTATGTTATCCTCGTAATGTAAGAAGTAATTTGTAGATGCTACAGACCACCAAAATGTTAATACACCTGTTGCAAAATGTTGGGCTATTTCCTCTGCCATTATATTTAAGTCAATCAATTTTGTTTTTGCATTATCTAAAGACTGGAAACCAAAGTAGGCTTCAGGGTTTTTAGCTATAAGCGAAAACTCGTCCAATACTATATTGCGAAACTTTTCGTTTTTGATAAGTAGGTTTTCGCTTGTGGCGGGATCTTTGATAGAAAGTAAAGCAGATACAGAAAACACACTGCCATCGCGTGCAGTAGGATAGGATGCTTCTATTAAATCTGGCTCGTACAATTCCGGAAACTTGCGCATTAAATTAGTCTTGAATTTTCCGCTTTTTGATGTAAGCAAAAAGAGTAATACATCTGCAATATAGGTATCACTTTCATGAGTATCTACATCAGGTCCCCTCCAGGAAAACTGAAGGCGGGCAAGGTTAGGATAATAATCCTTTGTGGGGTAGATTAGATTAACACCCGCTGCAATGGGACCAAGAGAAGGGGTGCCAATGTCCGGGGATTCGGGGCCTTCCCAATCGCCATACCACTTTTCTGCCAAGGAAAATGCCTTATCGGGTTGTATATCACCCGCTATTATTAATGCTGCATTTTTTGGAATGTAGTAGGTTTGTTTCATTTCTTCAAATTGCTGGACGGTTGCATTTCGTATTACTTCTGCCGGACCATCTATGTTTTTTCGCCAAGGTTGGCCACGAAACATTCTGGAAGTGATCGCATTGTCTGCTATCTGACTGGGGTCATTTTGGTAGCCTTTAATTTCATTTACTACTACTTCTTTTTCCTTCATTAATTTTTCTTCGTTAAAGATTGGCTTGCGAATTGCCCATGACCAAAATTCGACGCCTTCATCAATTTTGCTGGATGGTAAGGTTATATAATAATTAATATACTCATTGCTTGTGGAACCATTCCAGGTAGAAACACCCAGTTGATTCATGGCAGATAAAAACGACCCGGAATTCGGGTATTTTTCATTGCCTGCAAACATCATGTGCTCGTACAGATGAAAAAGTCCTGCGTTTTCAGCCGTTTGGGCAATTGCCCCCCCCCTAAAAACAACTGAGACAGTTACAAGCGGTACTGCATTGTTTTCTACTACCAAAACTTCCAAACCATTGGGCAATATTTTGCTGGTAAAAGGAGCTCTTTTTTCTTGGGCAAATACTGGCAGTAATACAGCAAACAGTACTAGAAAGGTAATACATACTTTTGCAGTTTTGTAGCTTTTACTCATTTTATTCTCCTATTTTAGACGGCGCGTAAATGCGCCTTCTTCTACGACATGAGAAAAGCTTGTTAGCTTTCCCAGGTTATAATACCTTTTGTAATGAGAGATTCTATTTGTGAAGTACTTAGTTCTGTCATTGCTTAAATATAGACTATTTTCACGTAATTTTGAAGTAGCTTTTCTTATGCAAAGCAGGATAAATGCCGAAAAATATAGGTATGAATTTAGCTACTATTATAGGCATTCCCCTGGGGTTTGGCCTGCTTCTGCTTGCCTACCTTATGGATGGGGGCAATGCTGCATCATTAGTTCGTATCGCTCCTCTGATAATTATTTTTGGAGGCACTTTTGGAGCTTTACTGACTTCATTTGATGCACGTGATGTTTTTTCTATTCCCAGGCTTATTGGCGTTGCTATGCGCAAACCTGCCACAAAAGAACGCGATCTTGGATTGCGCTTCGTTGCCTTGGCAGAAAAATCCAGAAGAGATGGATTACTATCTTTGGAAGAAGATATGCAGGCCATAGATCCCAAGGAAGATTATTTGCTAAAAAAAGGCTTGCGCTATGTGATAGATGGTACAGACTCCGATGCCCTGCGAGAGCTACTTGAAAATGATATCACTATTTTTGAGAAGCACAGGAGGCATGAAATTGATATTTTCGAGACCGCAGGGGGGTATTCGCCTACTATGGGGATAATAGGCACTGTTTTGGGCTTAACTATAGTTTTAGCCAATTTGGCTGAAGCTGAAAAACTAGCAGAAGGTATAGCAACTGCATTTATTGCTACTCTATTCGGCATTGCTATGGCAAACCTCTTTTGGCTGCCTATTGCAACAAAACTACGAGTGGTACTAGCAAAAGAACGGAATGTTAAAGAAATGATAATAGCCGGCGTACTTGCTATACAGCAGGGCGAAAGTCCCAAATTGGTAGGGGATAAATTGGCTGCTTATGTACCAGAAAATGAAAGAGCTGGTTTAGAATCCTTTAACGAGGAATAGTAGTGGCACAAAAGGGGCCTTTTAAACAACGGTACAAAAAAAATTCTGTTCCTGAAAAAAAGAATAATTCAGACAGATGGCTACTTACCTACGCCGATATGATTACACTACTCATGGCTTTTTTTATAGTGATGTATGCCTTGTCAAAAGTAGAGGTAGTAAAATTCAATGCTCTGGCAGAATCGCTTTCTAATGCTTTTAATATGCCAGGAGTGCAGTTGCAAGATGGGCAGGGGGGACATTCTTTATCACCTACCGAAGCCACTCTTGCCCCGCCGCCTGGCACCGGATTATCTGCAAAAAAGTCTAATCGACGGGACCCCTTTATAGAAAAAGCTCAATCAACTTTGCAATCTGAAATTAAAACTGGCAGGGTACGAATAAATACCGAAGCCAGAGGCATTGTGCTTGCACTTGCAGGAGATACCTATTTTAGATCTGGTTCTGCAGAAGCATCAGAGAACACTATAGATCTTCTGGTAAAAGTAGCTGAATTAATAAAACCGCTGCCCAATCCCATCTCTATAGAGGGACATTCAGATAACACCCCCACAGGAGAAGATCCACGTTATCATTCTAATCTTGCTCTTTCTGCTGCCCGAGCCATTACAATAACAGAAACCCTTGAGTTATTAGACATCCCCTTGGTACGAATGTCCGCTACAGGTTTTGGAGATACCAAACCTGTTCGCCCCAATACCACCCCCGAAGGGCGTGCCTTTAACCGCCGAGTAGAAATACTTATTCGCTTTGATACAGAATAAGATAATAAAAGGTATTTCTCAAGCACCATACACTTATTATAAATTAGTAAATAATTTATAATTACTGCTAAGATACTAATATCCAAGATGCAATATAATCAAAGATATTCACTCTTTCTACAAGTGCCAATTTTCCTCTTTAAACTGTACGGCATAACTTTTCTTGTTTTTCCATAGTTTTTCTTTTCATTGCTAGGGGCTTTTCTTTATCACTTATATTCACTTTATGGATAAAGCGTATCATACTACATGAAGATAAGTAAATAATTGTTAATAAATAGGTATTTTGCATATATGCTAAACTACAAATAAATAGCAACAATGCTTTGAAGGTTAGTGTTGGTTTGTGCGCGCTTAAAATTTTTTGATTGCAAAGCATGAGCTTGTTTGTTCATTATCATTTATTCTAAAACACAATTTTCACATCTTCTATATAGTTCTGTAATGTTCCGTTCAAACTCGCTGTCCAACCATCTATAAATACTTTACCCCTTGCTGAGCCTGCCGAAGCATTTTTAATAGCACTTGAATAATCATCGCTGGTTATTTTGTCGCTGTTGGTTATGTAGTAATGGTTGCCTATTCTGTAAATGCAGTCTTTCACCACTTCTTCAGGAACTTGTGTTGGTTCGTCTAAACCTACGGTAAAAATCATATTGTAAATGCGGCTTAAAGCATCGCTTTCATTTATGGTTATTGATATTTGTTTGCTTTCTTCATCCACAAATAGTTTTGGTGCTTCTATGCTGTCAAACACCTTGAAGCCAATATCTGGGAGTTGCTTTTTATCTTCGTCAAACATCCCTCTTTTGCTATTTTGTGTTTCTATGTCTTTCGCAATTTTCTGTCCTGCTCGTTTTAAACGTTCTATGGTAATGCTTGAAATTACTAGCGGTAATTTGTTATCTACACAAAATTTATAGGCAGGTTTGTCTTCTTTTATTGGCTCGTCTATTTGGCACAAAATAAATTTACGATTACCACCGTCATCGGCATTACGTTGCATTACTGCCTGTCCTGTAGTGCCTGAACCTGCGAAGAAGTCTAGGATAAGGTCGCTATTGGTTACTTCAAGAAGGAATTTTATTAAATTATCAGGCTTTGGATTAGTAAATATCTTACTACCATCAAACAAATCATATAATTTCTCTGTCGTAGATTTCGTTGCAAATAAACCTAAATTGGTAATAAGTTGTTGCTTATTTTCATATTCATTCAAAAATTCTTTTCTTGCGGGATACCCAATTCCATCTTTAGGGAATATTATGCGATTTTCTTTTACCCATTTGTTCAATTTCTCTTGAGTATAAGGAGTTTCAAAGGAATATTCTTTTTTCGTGTTTGGGTCTATTATTGTTCTAACTGGCAAACCTTGTCCTAATCTTTGTAAATACTGTCTTTTCCATAAGCCTCTATCGTCATTATCAGGGTTAGAAAAAGAATCTTCTGACCTTGACAACCCAATAAACTTAAAATTTTCCTTTTTTTTGCCATACACTATTACATATTCGTGATTAGTAACAATCATATTTTGAGTTGTCATTCCTTGAGCAGCCTTTTTAGTACTCCAAACAAACTCCGCAACAAAATTCTCTTCCCCAAAAATATCATCACAAAGTAGTTTTAAGTTGGCTTGCTCGTTGTCATCAATGCTTATGAAAATAACTCCGTCATCACTTAACAAATCCCTAGCTAATAATACACGAGGATACATAAACGCTAGCCAACCGTTGTGGCTCTTTTTGGTGTTAAAGCTAAAATCCATACGTGCAAAATCGCTTTCGCTTAGGTTTGCCAAGCCCAAAACTTCCGCTTCTTCTTTGCTAAATTTGTCAGGGTAAACAAACTCGTCCTTGTCGGTGTTGTATGGTGGGTCAATATAAATGCACTTTATTTTTCCACTATAATGGTTTTTCAGAATTTTCAAACTATCCAAGTTATCGCCTTTTAACACTAAATTTTCTGTTGTATCAATGTTTTTGCTCAACGAATTATTTATGCGTAATTCCTTTTCCGTTTTTTGAGCATATTTAGCTCGGGCAAAGTTTCTGCCTACAAAATTTAAACCGTAGCCGTTCACCTTTTCGTCAATAGGCAAACCCAAAACGGTTTTTAGTTCTTCTAAGTTTATTCCGGTGTCACGGATTACGTTTGGGTAGTTCTCTTTCAGAAAACTCAACAATTTGTTTTCGTTGTTTTCTGTTCCAACCACCGTGAATCCGGCGTTTACAAATTCGTTCATTGTCATCATTGTTTTTTAGTGTGTTTCCCCTGATTCAATCTATTATTCACTAATCTATCAAAATCACTTTCAAATAATCGGTCTTGTATAATTCTAAAACACAATTTTCACATCTTCTTTATAGTTCTGTAATGTTCCGTTCAAACTTGCTGTCCAACCATCTATTAAATACTTTGCCATTTTTTATGGCGTGTGAATAATCATCACTGGTTATTTTGTCGCTGTTGGTTATGTAGTAATGGTTGCCTATTCTGTAAATGCAGTCTTTCACCACTTCTTCAGGAACTTGTGTTGGTTCGTCTAAACCTACGGTAAAAATCATATTGTAAATGCGGCTTAAAGTATCACTTTCATTTATGGTTATTGATATTTGTTTGCTTTCTTCATCAACTAATAGCTTTGGTGCTTCTATGCTGTCAAACACCTTGAAGCCAATATCTGGTAGTTGCTTTTTATCTTCGTCTCCGTTTTTAGTGTTTTCCGCTTCAATGTCTTTAGCTATTTTATCTCCAGCTCTTTTTAGACGTTCTATAGTAATACTTGAAATTACTGGCTGTAAATTGTTATCAATACAAAACTTGTAAGCTGGCTTGTCTTCTTTTATTGGCTCGTCTATTTGGCACAAAATAAATTTACGATTACCACCGTCTTCGGAATTAAGTTGCATTACAGCATGAGCAGTTGTTCCTGAACCTGCAAAGAAGTCAAGAATTGTACATTCTGTGTCATTTATAATATTTAAAATATGCTTTATCAAACCTGTTGGTTTGGGAAACGAAAATATCTTTTGTTGAAAAATTTCAAAAACCTCTTTATTTCCATCTTCACTCATACCTACATCTTTTGGTAAAAAAGTTGATGCTGATTTTTTTGCATTCTCTGAATTATACTTTCTTAAAGCTTTTGCTTTATCCTCACTTTCAAAAACCCTATATGCAGGAATGGAAATATTAAGAAATGAATAATCATCAGGGAATACAATTTTCCCCTTTTTGTAATATTCAGGAAACGTGTCTTTGGTTATACCCCAAAGTCTTTTCGGATTATACTTATATATTTTACCTGTCTTTGGATCGACTAAATTAAATGCAGAGTTGGGACGGTCCTCTTCTAACTTTTGTGTAGTTAAATCTGAAAGTCTCCATCTATCATTTGGGTAATCATCAGTTTGATAATACTTTCTATCAATATCTAATCCTGCATTAAAATTGAATTTATTGTAAGATAAAATCCATTCATAGTCTTGAGAAACTCCAAATGGCACATCCGATTTTGCAGTTCTTTTTCTCCAAGGAAATATTCCTACAAAATTTTCCTCCCCAAACACATCATCACAAAGCAGTTTTAAGTTGGCTTGCTCATTGTCATCAATACTTATGAAAATCACACCATCATTGCTTAATAGGTCTCGTGCCAATAATAGACGAGGATACATAAAAGCTAGCCAACCGTTGTGGCTCTTTTTGGTGTTAAAGCTAAAATCCATACGTGCAAAATCGCTTTCGCTTAGGTTTGCCAAGCCCAAAACTTCTGTTTCTTCCTTATCAAACTTATCAGGGTAAACAAATTCTTCACTTGTAGTATTATATGGTGGGTCTATGTAGATACATTTTATTTTTCCGCTGTAATGGTTTTTTAGAATTTTCAGACTATCTAAATTGTCGCCTTTTAGAACTAAATTCTCTGTTGTATCAATATTCTTGCTCAATGTGTCATTAAGGCGTAATTCTTTTTCTGTCTTTTGTGCATATTTAGCTCGGGCAAAGTTTCTGCCTACAAAATTTAAACCGTAGCCGTTCACCTTTTCGTCAATGGGTAAACCCAAAACGGTTTTTAGTTCTTCTATATTTATTTCGGTGTCACGTATTACATTGGGGTAGTTCTCTTTCAGAAAACTCAACAATTTGTTTTCGTTGTTTTCAGTGCCAACAACCGTAAAGCCTGCTTTTATAAATTCTTGTTTTGCCATTTTTTTATGCGTTGTTTATCAATGCCGCTAATTGCGTTTTATTGATACGTTCCTTATATGAAATTTTAATGTTATCGTTTTTGTAATGTTCGCCCAATGCCTCAAAATATTTTTTGGCAAAGTCAATTTTGCCTTTTTCATCTACGGGTATTGCTGTTGACGATTTATAGCCTTTGGCTTCCACTACAAGGAATATTTTGTTGCCTTCGGTGCTTTTGACAGCATAGCAAAAGTCGGGATTGTAATCTCCTAATGGAGTTTTGATTTTCAGGCGTGGAAGTTTGCCAAAAATTTCAATACTGTCAATATCGGGGTCTTGCTCCACAATTTCTAATTCAAAATCACTGTCGTATTCAATTACCTCTTCAAATACCCATTTGGTTTTCAAAGAAAAATCGCCTGCAATGTCTTTTTGAAACTTTCCAACGCTCCCTGTGTCTAAATAGGTTTTTCCATTTTCATTTATAAATACATTTGGTAAACCTGTTCCGTTAATTCCATCATACGTAATGTTTGCTTTGAGCATTGCAATTAAGTTTTTGTTGATTATTTCGGAAATCTCTCGTTGTGATTGTTCAGGATTATTGCAGAGCATTTTGGTTTTGAAATCATCACTCAATGCATTAAAAACTTTAACCACAAATGAAATAGGGGTTTTGGTGTTGTTGGACAAAGTGCGAACCAGTTCTAGATAATCAACTTTGCTTTTGTAAGAAACTGTGTCGGTTAGTTTTTCTGTAATTGCACCTTGTTCGCCAATCTTGTTTACGTTTAGTTCTGCACGAATGGTCTGCAATAAAATTTCCTCAATGTTTACGGCTTCTATTTGCGTTTTAATGTTTTGAATAAGTTGCGTTTCCTTTTCTTCGGTCAAAGTTTCTAAAACATAAAAAGCATTTTTGTTTATGGCATTCCACAAGTTTTTAAACTCTTGCAGGTGCGTTGCTTTAATGAAAACTTTCTTTTTCTCTTTTTTCTTCTCGGCATTCTGAACATAAATATTTGTGTCGGTTGCAAATAAACTTTCTATAGCTTTTACTTGCTCTTCAGGCAAATTTTGTTCTTTAAGAATGGCAGAGTACTCTGGCGATTTTTCGTAAACATCTATTCCATCCACTGTGGCCTTAAAGACAATAATTTCTTTGCTATCAAGGGTTTGGAAAATATTACGAACAGTCGTATCATCAAAGTTACCTTTTTCTTTAAGTGCTTTCTTCAGTTCCTGCTCTGTGAATGTTCCGGAAATTAAGAATGAATTGCTTATAATCTCGTTTTGAATTGCCTCAACATAACCGTGTTCTTTGCTGGAAACCACAACATCAAGGTTATTGATTTTCCAAAATACTTCTTGATCCTCATTCAGGTTTTTAAGCGTATAACGTTGTAAGTTTTGATTTACGCAAATGCGTAAACCACGCCCGATTTGTTGCAGTTTTGATATTTCGCTTCCTTGATTAGATAGTTTACAAATAGTAAAAACATTCGGGTTGTCCCAACCTTCTTGTAAAGCCCAAATAGAGAAAATGAAACGAGTAGGACTTTCAAACGAAAGCAATTTCTTTTTGTCTTTCAGAATTTCGTCAACTCCCTCTTTTATTTTATCATCAGCATTTTTACCTTTATCTGCTGCAAAATAACCTTTGTGAACCTGCAAAGAGTTGTCGCTGTCAAAATCGTTTTGCAAGAATTTGTAGTAGTCGCTGGATTTGTCAAGCTTTCTTATAATTTCGTTGTATTGCTTTTTGTATTCCTCTTCAAATATGTTTTTGATTTTCGGATTTTCACCACGAAACAAACTGGTGTCAGCTTCCATAAAAAACAAAGTGAGTGCTTTTACGCCTTGCTCAAACAATGTTTTTTCTTTCTCTAAATGTATTTTGATTGTTTCCTTAATCATTGCCCGCAATGATTCGTCTGATAAAGAATAATCAACTTTTTCAATGGTGTCGTCCGCTAAAACAATCGTGTCTTTGTTTATTTTCTTGATACTTTTACTATTGAAAACTGAACCAATTCCTAACTCTCGTCTTGCAATAATTCCGTTGGTTAATGTGCTTACAAAAGCTTTATTAACTGTTCCAACTTTTTCAATGCCAATGAGTGTATCTGTGTTCTCAACTACGTCTTGCGTGTAAACCACAATTTTCTTTACTAAGTTTTGTCGGAAAGAAGAAATACTGTCTAATACATACGCCACGTTGGATAATGGCAAACTGTCTTTTTTCTTTGGAAATGTTGCACCAAAACGCAAATAGTAATTGTCAAATCCCTCAAAATAGGTTTTAAAGGCATTGCCTTCAAAACGGTGAGGTTCGTCCATTATCACAATTGGATGTAAACGTTTCAAACATTCCAAATATGATTTTGGCGGTTCCTGATTATTTACAAATAATTCAGGTGCGTTCATTTCCCGTTCCAATGGACGATTTAGAATATTGTCCTTGCTATGAAACGAGCTTGGTGTCATTACCAAAACCGATAAATGCGAAGTGCAGATAAATTGTTTTACCGCTGAAAGATTTCCCCCTTCGTAAACAAAAGTTTCAATTTCTTTTTCTCTTTCGTTAGCGTAAAAACTTTTAAAATAATCTTTGGTGTCGTCTAAATTAGTTTTTGTGCCCTCACGAATTGGTACGGTTGGAATAAGAATGATAAATTTTTTGTAGCCAAAGTGCTTACTCAGTTCAAAAATAGATTTAATAAACGTGAAGGTTTTTCCCGTTCCTGTTTCCATCATTATATCAATGTTTTTAGTGTCTTGAACTGGAAAATTGTATTTGTTCTTTTTATGGTGTGCGGTCAGCACCTCACCAAAATTTGCTTTTTGGCGAAGGCTTTCAAAAAGACTGATAATATTATTTACGCAGTCTTCCTGATAGGTTTGTATTTCGTATTGAAACTGTTTAGTTTCTGTTTTCATCGCCATTTATATCACAGATTAAAGTTTGAAGTGCGCGAGGAATATTTGAACCGCCCCTCAAGATGTTGCTATTCCACCATTAGGAAAAGTAGTACCCTTGTAATTTCCTTGATAGGTGCCTTCATCTAACCTTGGTTGATTATTGATTGTATCGACAATTTTGTCTAGTGCCTTTTTGTTAGAGCCGCAAGGGATCTTTTCTTTGGCAAATACTGCCCTTGCAATTTTTGTGTAATCATTTAACCATTGTTCCTATGAGTGATAGGGTTGGCAATGAATATTTTGCCACCAAGGCACTATGGGTAATGCGTTTTTCTGCCAAGAGTGCTTTAAGTTTGCCTTTTAAAAACCCAGTGCTTTCCTCGCATTTCTATTTAAAAGTTTACACAAAATATTGTGCACTGCCCACGCTATCCCCGCCTGACACAAACCCCGTATTAGCAGCGGTTTATATTTTTAATTTTAAGTAATTGATAAATGCTGAACATGCTACTAACATAAATCTTGCTTCTGCAATGCCACCATTGCTATCGCTTTTAAATAAAGCATGTCTAATACCTCCTTCGTCTGAAGTATAGCCATATAAAGCACCAAAAGCACTTTTTACACTTTCTGGTATATTGTGCCTTTTTCTATCTCCTTTAGTGCCTGTCCAAGTGTTGTTGAGTTGTTGTTTATTATTAATTTACACAAAGATTCTACAGCTGAAATGGATTCTTTAACCGAATTTCTATAGTCTGGTTTATTTTTGTTAGATAACAAATGTAGAGCTGTAGATAGATTCGTCTTTACATGCTTAAACTTGTCCGATTGACTTAAAGCATTTTCAATTTCAATTATTTCTTCCTGTGAATTAACTTCAACTATCACTCCGTCCACGAAACGATAGGCTGCAAATTCTCTATCTAAAAATTGGTTGCAAATGTCTTGGAGTTCCTTGTCTTCATCCTCAAAGCAAAACTCTACAAGATTTAATTTGTCATACCATTTAGCTTTATTATACCATTTACGTAATATTTGTTTCGCTTCATTATCGGAAGCTAGAGAATCATGTTAAGGCATATTGTCAATTGGTCTTTTAAGAAAACTAATCCAAAGATTTCTATAAAATACTGTTAAAGCAGGATATTCCTCGTCATTTTGTGTGTGATTTGATTTTGAAACTAAAATTAAATCATGGATAAGAGTCCACAAGGCATTATCCATTTCAGGTGAAAGACCTTCTATTAACAGGTCTGTTTAAACTTTCGTCTTTCCTATTCTATCCGAGAATATTAATTTCATGTTGTCTTAAATTGCAGCCAACCTTTTGCAGCTTGGTGTTGTACCGGATTAGATGCACTAACCTGTCTAAATGCACACTGTTTATTAATTGCACTACTGTTTTTATTCGTACTTCGCCTGCTGCTAACGCAAAGGTGCTATTAGCAGCAGGCAAGTCGTCACAGGATAAGTTGTCCCCCGTATTTTAGAACAAACTTTGCAACTTCTTCTCCTGCGATTAGTCCAATTGGAATTGGGTTATTAAGTCCACCGTCCTTTTCAGATTTGCTCAACTTATTACTCAATTTTTCAATTGCCGTTTCAAGAACCTCCGTGCTTTCAGCCGTTGTAATTATTAGTCCAGCGTTTGCTTTGAATTTTTTAATCGCAGTTTCAATTTGTTCAACTGCTTTTGTTTCCCAATGCTGACCAGTATATGATTTTACCTGCACAACAAGTTTTTCTTCCTTTTCTAAGTTACTAAATGAAAGTCCAGATTTATATGTTACGATTAGGTCTGCACCGTGGTCTGTTCCCTTACCTTTATGCTTGCCGTGCTCATAAACCTTAATCACATTTGGAATTTTGCGTAATACTTCAGCTATGAAACTTTCAAGTTTTCCTGCTGGATGTGCTTTTTGAATTTCGTCTGTTATGACTTTGAGTTCTGGTGATAATTCTTTTTTCAAATAAAAAATTCCAACACTTTCATCTTCTTTTTTCCCTAATGATTCCGCTTTTACATTTTTAATTGTCTGCAAGAATTCATCTACATATTTAATAGTCCAAAAGCGTTTTCGTAATTTTAATCTTCTACTAATGACTGGTAAAACTTTGTCATCGTTTCTACCAAATTCAACTATTGAATTTTTGTCAAGTTGCAAAAGGTGTCTGTAATCTTTTAAGTCATTTCCATTTTGTTCAAATGAATATGTGTCGCTTACTTTTCCTGCAAGGCAAGCACCCCATTTGGGAAGATTAATATGAACAACCCAGTCGTCCTTTTTAACTCTAAGAAGAAAATTTGCTTTCGTCCAACTTGTTTGTTCATCTCCGTCCATCTCATTCCAAGCTTTGTTTTGAAGTTTTGTTAAATCGGCTGTGTCAATGTAACTCCATCCAAACCGAGAAACCCCATTCTTTATGGAGTCAGTCAAAAATTTTTGAGCTTTTTTGAACCCGTTTTCGTCACCGTCATAGTCAGCGGAAAACGGTGCCTTTAATGCGTAAATATACATTTCAATATCATTCCGCACTATTTTTACGAGATTGTAATTCTGTGATGCACACCTAATTGTATTTCTTTGTACATCTTATAACAAAAATACGACCCCACAATACCCGATAGCGCATCCGAGGCTGGACCTGCCCAAAAAACTCCATCAAAACCTAAAAATTTAGGCATAATTATCATACCCGCAATAAAACTACAGCTTCGCAATAGCATCATAATTACTGCTGGTTTAGGACGACCTGTAGCCTGAAAGTACATAGCAGGGCCAAATTCTATAGGAAAGAGAAAAAACCCCAACAAAAAAATACGCAATAAATGCGAACTCTCTTGCAAAAGATTCTCATTGCTAGAAAAAAGACCAATAAAAAAAGAAGGAAAACCAACCATAGCCAGCTCAGACACCAAGGCTATGCCAATCGTCCATAGTAAGGTTAGTTTTGTAATATCCTTAACCCGTTGCCATTTGTTTGCAGAATAATTATAACTCCAGAGCGGCTGCGCACCCGTGATAATTCCAAAAAGTGGAAAACCCAAAAACTGACCAACCGTAATAATAATGCCAATGATAGCTAGACCAATCTCGTCCCGAAATGGTTTAACAACAATATTGGCAATAGCCAGAGTAGAAAAAGTTAATAACTGAAAAAGCAACAAAGGAATGCCTACTCGTATCAGGTCCATTAAAGGTTTCATTCTAGGAGCAAGAAACTTTAAGCGAATTTTTATTATGCTCTTGGGAGAAAACACATACCCTAGGGTAATAAACAAGCCAATAGTTTGTGCAGCAGCAATAGCAGCTCCTGCACCCGCAACACCCCAACCGAATACAAAAATAAAAATGGGAGCAAGAACTGCGTTTATCACTGTGCCCAGTAGTTGCACCATAAATCCCGCCCTGGGTCTTCCCCCAGCGGGTAAAGATGAAGCCGCAGACATAAGAGCAGTCTGACCAGGAATGCTAAGCAAGATCCAACCTGCATAAGCTTTGGCATCTGCAAGGATAGTATCAGTAGCGCCAAACATTCGTAGTAAGGGTTCTACAAACAACCAGAGCACTAGTGCCAAAAGAGACGCACTGCAAAAGGAAATGCAGGTAGCCTGTGTGATGTAAATATCTGCACCTTCTTTATTGCCACTACCCAAACTCATCGCAGAAAGTGATCGTGCCCCGGCAGAAAAAAGCATACCCAAAGCCAGGGATCCAATCATTAAAGGATACACAGCAGTTACTGCCGCAATACCGTTAACACCCGTACCTTGCCCAATTAATATTCTATCTACAAAATTATAAAGACTCGTAACCAGCATAGTTGCTATAGCGGGGATACTAAATTCTAGCAACAATTTGCCTATAGAGCGGCTGCCCATAGCATAACTAGAATGCGAATCTTGCTGGTTTTTATTTGTATTACGCATATAGTATTAACTAAATACTCTTTATAAAGAGCAACAATAGTCCTACAAGCCCGCCCACCACGGCGCCATTAAGCCGTATGTACTGTAAATCGTGCCATATACTATTTTCTACCCTTTTAACAAAAAGCCTTGTGTCATGTTTTTTTATAAGGTCTGCCAATAATGCAGTAGCTTTTTTTATAATGTTTGATTCTTCCAAAGCCATAAGCAAAAGTGAGTGCAACTGGTTATTTATAAAAGAACGAAACTCGGGTAAAGTAAGAGCCCTTCCAAGGTAATTGTATACTATGTTTTCTTTTGTGTCCTCCGGTGTAGGGGGTGCAGCCAAATCTGTTTTTAGTCGTGCTAGTATCCTATTCCAGGTAATGATAAGCCTTGCCTTAAAGTTTTCATTTGTTAACAGGGATTTACCAAAATTGCTAATTGTACTTTGTAAAGAAGTTATTTTACTTTTGCTTGTGCCTTCCAGAAATATAGAGATTTCTGCTAATACAAAACGCCGAACCTCATTATTCTTATCCTTGCTTATCGTTCCTAATTCCTGGCTTAAAGACAACAGCATAGTATTAATTTTTGTCTGCGATGTAAATAAGGCTTGCCAACCCATACTACGTTTAAAAATAGGGGTTAGTATTTCTGCTAATTTTTCGCTATTCCTATACATATAAACAGAAAACGTTTGGGCAACCTGTTCAATAAACTTCTCATCGTATTTTTGTTGCCTACACCACCTAAAGATATACAATACGAGTTCGGGCCCATCAATAGTCTTGGCAATAAAATGACCTATCCGCTCTAGCATTGCAAAACTGTTTACTTGCACGGGGCTATCTAGTAACTTTAGGACTGCTGTTCGTACAAAAGCTCTGAGTTTTCCTTCCGTTTCGGGCAAAGAATATAACTGAGACAACACCGATGCGGCATCTATGCTTTCTACTTTATTACGCAGCAATTCATTTGAAACAAAACTACTTAAAAATGCTGGCACCGCTTCGGCAATCTGATCTTTTTTCTTATAAAGAATATCGGTGTGTGGTAACCGTATACCCAAAGGGCTCTTAAAAAGTACGGTGATGGCATACCAGTCTGCCAGTGCCCCAACCAGCGAGGCTTCAAAAAAAGAGCGTAAAATCTGTTGTACAGTTACACTTCCGACTACAATAGTTTTTAAATCAAAGAAAGGCTGAAACTCGGAAAACACAAACCCAACTATCGCTATGACAAGTGATATGGTACCTATGTGCTGCTGGGGTTTAATTTTTCTTACAGAAACGTATTTTAATGTATCTTCCACTTGTTCCTTACTTTTTTTACACAACTCTACAACAGAATAGTAATAACTTGTGCAAATAAAAGCTACAGTTCTATTCTGGCACTGGCCCAACTATAACAGTCCTCTGCTAACAATGGTAAGATAATTCCTTTCATAACCTTTGTATTAGTGTAATCCTATAGGTCTAATTTAGAGCCCTTCCTATTGATTTCTCCAGGAAATAGCTGCATAGTAAAGATAGGAGTCAGAAGTGACAATAGACATTTTTACAATGTGCGACTACGCGCAGGAAAGCAACGGCAAGCTCTTTGTCATAGGAGCTTTTGATACCCTCTATGCCAAACAATTTCCAGCAGCCCACCCCTACATGTGCCTGGCTATGCGCCTTCGATTTTATATACACGAAGGGGGAACGCACTCAATTAAAATTGCATTTGGAAACTCGGATGATTCAGAATTAATGAAACCTATTGAAGGCAATTTAGATGTGAGTAATTTTAGTGGTTCTTCGCGGATGGTACATAGCATCTTTAACTTTATTAACACTCCTATCGAGAGGGAAGGCACAGTAAATATTACTGTAAGTATCGATGGTCGGGAATTACTTACTTCTCCGGTTTATATTAAAAGGCCGGTAAATTCCTTACCAGAATAAAAAATATAAAAAGGCAAAATAGTTCTCCCGTTTCTACAGCGCTACCCAAGGCATCTCCTGTGTAGCCACCAATTTTTTTTCTGAATACTCTTGCAATATAAAGCCCCGAAATAAAAGCACCGCATAAAGATGCAAACATCGCCACTAAAATAAGTAGGGTAGCTGCATAAAATAGCCACACAACTAATAAACCGCCGCAACTTAGCAACCAACCAAAAAAGATAAATAATGGCGACATAGGCCCGGGTAAAGAAGCTAAGCCACCTGCTTTGGCTGGAGTAGACAGACAAGGGATAAAGGCGGCTGCACAACGCCCACTTATGGGAGCAGCTATAAGTGCGAATATAACAACATATGATCCATAATTAGCTAACTGCACAAGTAATGCCACTTTTAGTGCCAAGTACATAAAACCAAAAAATATACCAAAGGCCCCTGCTCGGGGATCTGCAAGTATCTGAAATCGCTTTTCTTTGCTGTGGTATCCCGCCATGGCATCGGCACTGTCTATTAGCCCATCAAAATGAAAAAGATTAAAAGCTAGATACTGAAACAGCACCGCAATAAGTACTGCAACCAGGATATTTGATACCAAGTACCATGTAATAATCCACGCAAACACTGCTGGGATAGCTGCCAGAAGTCCCATTAATGGCAAGAAAAAATCTAACCGTTCCCAGCTGCCTGGGTGCTTATCTTTTAGTGGAATGCGAGATAATAAAGAGAAAGCACTTCTAAAATTGTTCCAAAATTTTAACATATGTATTATCCTTCATAATACGCGCAGTGGTTTGCCCGCCACCATAAACTCTACACTGTCCATATGGGCAGCCAAACGAATATTAATAGTTCCTAATAATTCACAAAAATGTCTGGCAAGATAATTGTCGGGTATTATACCCAAACCAACTTCATTGGTAACTATAACTATATTTTTGGGAATCCGCGCTAGTAGAAGGCTTACCAGACTTTCCAATTTTTCCTCTTGATTGGAGTAAAGTATATTGTTTACCCAAAGTGGTATGCAATCCAGAACCATATTCTCGCGCATAAAAGTATGCACCTCTATAGGTTCTTCTATAGTTATGAATCTATCACCTCTTTCGTATTTATGCTTGGCAATTTTATCTTGCATTTCATTATCTAGTGCTGTTGCTGTAGCAAGAAAATACCGGGGGGCAGGAAATGCCATCGCTAGATCCAAAGCCCGATGGCTCTTCCCAGACTTTACACCACCTGTAAGTAAAATGCGCATCTAGTGTATATCCTGGCATAGTGCGCAGGACATGAAAAATAGTAATTTCATTTGCCTGTTATGAAGTTAAATCAGATGGTTCTTAATACTCTTTGGTGTCCGATGTGCTAAGTGGAATAACACCTTTCTTAATAATTATGTTAGCATACTTTGTTGTTTCTCCCGTCATTACGATGGTAAAAACTTTTTTTGCTCTTCCATAGAATGCAAATCGCTCTACCATTTCTGTTGGGCCGGTGCCTGGCCACAGTTTGTCTATAACATTGCGGTAGGTAGTTAACACCGCAGGGTCATGTGTATCACCAGGCACAGGCGCCATCATAGCTATTGGTGATTGTACATAGGTATCCAGATTAATAAGGCGCAGGATACCTTGTAATAGAGTAGGAATCCGTATTCCATCTGCTCTGATAACGCAAGGTCCCATACTATCCCCAGGGAAAAATGCATCTGCTAGTAAAAGCTCATCACCATGCCCCATGCAGCAGAGTGCCTTTAATAATTCTGGTGATAGGCAAGGGTCAATACCAATTAACAAGGTACACCTCCTATTGTACTAGTGTAATACCAGTAGTGTATTTGTGCAAGGTTAGGGTAACCAAAGAATATGTATGATAAATAGAAGCACGTAAACAAAAAGGCACCCCTATCAAATAGAGGTGCCTTTTGTAAAGGTTATGGAATAGTAACGGTAAGTGGTGTCGTAAATGTTGCCGAGCCTTCTGCATTGGTTGCTGTTACAATTGCTTTCAATTTCCAACCTTTATGTAGGGTTGCTACGAGTAATGTCTTGGCAGTACCAACTGGTTCATAACCACGGATATTAAATACCGTTAAACCCGGATTTGACCCACTTCCCGTTTCTGCAAACATTCGATATATGCGATAAGGGTTTTTATCTGTTACTGTAATGTTGTTTATCGTACCTGTTGTTACACCCATAGCTGTGGTGGAAGAATAGAAAGAAACCCAGGTAAAACCATCATTCGAGCCTTCAACACGCCATTTTGTACTCGTTTCACCGCTTCGACCCGCAAGAAAAACTGTCTCAGCTACTATTGGACGTGCAAAGGTTATTTGGTTCCAATAATTTGCTGTAACAAGCTGGGTAGCCCATGCATTCCCATTCGTATTATTTACTGCTGTTTTTCCTATAGGACGATACTCTTCCCAGCCAGCCTCGTTTGTATGCCTTGAGTTGGTAGAAATAAAGATAGGATTATTCACCAGAACCGCATCTTGCTTGGTAAGGCCAGTAGGCAAATTAGGTATATCCATTACCCAATTGTAACTTAAAGTTGCCGCAGGGTAAGCTGCCCATGTACCATCGCTAACTGTAAGCGTATTGCCACTTGCAATAGTACCAGTAATAGCGGGATTACCCGTAACAACAGGGGCACCGCGTATTTTCTCTGCTGCCGCTACCGTAACCGAGTCCGAGCCTCCGCTAGCTTTATTGGCAGTTACCCGTGCAGTTATGTCTGCACCAATATCAACAGGAGCAGCTAGGGTGTAGGTCGATGTAGTAATACCTGTTATTGCACCATTTCTAAACCAGGCATAGGTAAAGCTATCGGGTGTTGGTGTCCATGTGCCATTACTCACCGTAAGCACATTTGTTGGTGCAAGAGTAGTACCAGTAATAACGGGGGCTACAGTGTTAACAAACAAACTCCGTATCACTGCCGTTTCCGCAGAACTGGCATTTGCATTACCATGGACGTTCGTAGCCGTAACTGTAAATTTTAGCACTGCTCCTACATCAGCAGCTTGCATAGTATATGAGTTATTGGTTCCTACACTGGTTGTTGTTCCGCTTATAGTTCTTTCCCACTTATAGGCAAAGGAGGGAGCAGGATTGCCAACCCAAGTACCGTCAGTAGCGGTTATAATACCACCTACCCTATACCCTGTAGCATCCACCGAAAGCGTAGGCAGACTTACATTACTAGGTGTTCTTGCGATTGGGCCAATGTCGGTAGTTGTCATACTTGCAGATCCAAAACTATTTGTTGCGCTAATAATGGCAGAAATATTTGTTCCTGCATCTGCAACTTGCAAAGTGTACGAAGGATTGGTATTACCTGGAATAACCACTCCATCCCTTTGCCATTGGTAAGAATATATTGGCACAGGGAAGCCTCTCCACATACCATCACTTGCATCTAAAACTGCGCCTACAATGGCAGTACCACCACCACTTACATTTACAAGGGGTGTTGCAAGATTATTGGGTATTTCTCCAACTTGAGCAGTGGGGAAAGAAGACGCACTGGCTCCCGCCACATCGGTAGCAGTAACAATAACGCTAATATACATACCTGCATCGCTTTGAGTAAGTATATAATTAGAATTAGTGGCTCCTAGTATTTTTATACCGTTCCTTTCCCATTGGTAGGTAAAATTAGAAGGCTGGGGATTATAATTCCACATCCCGTTATCGGTAATTAATGTACTCCCAACTATGAGGGGATTATTATTCTGAACGCTTATTTCTGGCCTTTGAGTATTAGTTGGGCCCACCGTGATAGCTTCTGTCTGGGAAGAAGTACTTGATGTTGTACCTGCACCGTTATTAGCACTGACAATAACAGCTATAGTCATGCCTACATCGGAGGGTACTAGTTTGTAGGTAGACTGGGTAGCACCTACTATATTGGTAGTTACCCCATTATTTGTGGATGTCCATTGGTAGGTAAATACAGTGGGTATGGGTACCCCCCCCCATTTTCCCTCTGTAGCAAAAAGAATGCTCCCTACAGTTAGAGTACCAGAAATAATTGGCAAGCCATTTGCGAGCACATAGGGGTCTTGCAGTATTGTGTCAGTTAGCAAAGAATTGGCACTACCAGACCCAGCAGTGCTTGTAGCTATTACTTTAATTGATAATTTTTGATTTGCATCCTCAGTAGCGGGAACATAGTCCGCTGCCTCAGCACCTAGAATTAGTACTCCGTTTCTATACCATTGATAAGTAAAATCGGTAGGAAGAGGGGTACCCGACCAATCCCCCACTGTAGCAGTTAATCGGCCACCAACTTCATAACCATTCGCATCAGCACTAATAGTAGGAATGACTGTTGCAAAAGGAACTTCGGTAATACTTGTGGTGCTTGCTGTAGATCTGCTTGATTGGCCAAAACTATTCGTTGCGGTTATTATTGCAGAGATTTGCGTCCCCGCATCGTCATGTACTAAAGTATATCTAGCAGTAGTTGCACCTGCTATATCAATGCCATCTCGTTGCCACTGATAAGAATACAAAGGAACAGGGAACCCCCTCCACTGTCCATCAGAAGCAATAAGAGTTGCCCCCACCTGCGAAGGACTATAGTTCGTTACTGTGAGCACTGGCTGCACTATATTACTTGGTACCTCGCCTATTTGCACAGTTGCTTCAGACTCAGAAATTGCACCCGCAACATTGGCAGGGGTAACGCTAACAGTAATTATTGCACCCGCATCATCCTGTACTAAAAGATAGCTTGCTGTGGTGCCGCCTTCTATTAAGTTACCATTTCTTATCCATTGGTATATAAAGCTATTTGGAGCGGGGGTACCAATCCAATCCCCATTGGTAGTAGTGAGTCTGCCTCCAACTTTATACCCCATTGCATCAGCACTAATAACAGGATTTACTTTTGCATAAGGAACTTCGGTTATACTGGGTGTGCTTGTTGAAGAAACACTCTCCTGGCCAAAACTATTCGTAGAAATAACCCTTGCCGAGATTTGCGTCCCCGCATCGTCGTGCACTAATGTGTAGCTTGCATTTGTAGCACCTGCTATTTCGATACCATTGCGTAGCCATTGGTATGAATATAGAGGAACAGGGAATCCCCTCCACTGTCCATCCGAAATAGCCAGGGTAGCACCTACCTTCGCAATATTGCCCTGAACTGTAAGACTTGGTAGAACTACATTGCTAGGTACTTCGCCAATCTGGGATGTAGGCTCAGAAATAGAAACCGCACCTACTACATTGGTAGCAGTCACCGCAACAGTAATTAGTGTACCTGCATCATCCTGCACAAGTAGATAGGTGGCAGAAGTGGCACCTGCAATAGCTTTTCCATTTCTATACCACTGATAGGTAAAACTACTTGGTACAGTTTCGTAATCCCAAACACCTGTGCTGGTACTAAGCGTATTTCCAACTAGTAATGGTTCATTGTTCTGTGTAGAAATAGATGGTTTCGCTATATTGGCAGGTCCTGTTGTAATGGCGGGTGTGGCAGCAGATTCGCTAATTGCATATCCCACACTATTAGTCGCCACAACTCTTGCTTTAAGTGTTGCGCCAATATCATCCTGCACTAACTTATAAGAAGAGCGGGTAGCACCATTAATTTCTGATGCAGAGCCATTAACAATTCTTTGCCATTGATATGTAAAAGTATCTGGAATGGGCACACCAGTCCACTTGCCATCAGATACAAATAGAGTACTACCAACTGTATAGGTACCGGTAACTATTGGCTCTCCTGCGGTTAATAGTACAGGGGATTGCAAAATTTTACTGGTGGGTAAAGAAGCGGCAAGTGCGCTCCCTGCATCTGTTGTGGCAGTTACTACAACACTTATAATACTGCCTGCATCTTCGTTTTCAAGCTGATATATTTTAGCCGTTGCAGTAGCTATATTCACTCCATTTCTCTTCCATGCATACGAAAACTGTGGTGCGGGGACTACTCCCCATGTACCATCATTTGTTTCTAATATATCCCCTACTTTAAATGTGGTTTCTATAGCTCCGCCCTGCAAAGAAATCTTAGGCAGATCCAGATTGCTAGCACCACCGCTTACGCGCACTCCATCCACCCCAACTTCAATACTACCCGCGCTATTTTTTGCAATTACTTTTACAGCCACTACTGTGTTATATTCTGCACTGGTTACGGTGAACTTTCGGTTTATAGCACCATCAATTTCTACACCATCCCGTAACCATTGATAGCTAAATGTAGGTGCAGGGCTGCCGGTCCAGACACCATCCCACACATTCAAGGTGCTTCCAACGGTAGAGGTGCCATTTATTTCTGGCTTCTGAATATTGCCAGGAATAATAGCTGTAGCTCCTTTCGAAGCTGGACAGGAAGATAAAACTAATAATAAGGACATAGCAGAAACTGCTAAAACTACCCTAGACCAGTTTATCCAGAATCTTCCTAAGTTCGTAACTACATTAGATTTCAAAGTTGTCCTCCTAGAAATATCTATTTGCATTATTGCCTTCTCACTATAAAAATAGCTTTTACATTAAACATAGAAATATGCGACTGCTACTTTTATATTGCCTTCTCACTACAATAATAGCGTAAATCTATTAATTGACAGTGTTCAGGAGATGAGCTATGGGTTAATTTTCGGAGAGAACAATAAAAAGATGAGATTTAAACAATGAGAGAAGAGGGACTTAGCAGCCAAAGACTGCTAAGTCCCAATTATTATCCTATGCTACAAGGCTAATTTAAGGATTGCTGATACAGCAGCCTTATCTAATCGTACAAAGTTACCAATGCGGCGGCTAATACTGGTAGCCTTTTTAGCCATTTCTTCGATTCTGTCTGGTCCTATGCCCACATTACCAAGCCGAATCGCCTGGCCAATAGAAGCCCAAAAAGTCTCTAAACGGTTAATGCCCGCCTTTGCAGTTAGAATAGGCTCGTTAAAGTTTTGGTCTACACCCCAAACTCTCGTAGCAAATTGTACAAACCGGGTAATGTCCTGGTTAAGAACAAACTTCATCCAAGCGGGAAAGATAATTGCAAGACCAGCACCATGAGCAATATCGTATATTCCAGACAATTCATGCTCGATCATATGAGTAGCCCAGTCCCCTACGCGCCCCGTGTTCATTAAATTGTTATGGGCAACTGCTCCAGCCCACATAAGCTCTGCCATTGTATTGTAATTACCTGGGTCTTGGAGCACTCTAGGACCAAGATCAATTACTGCCCTTAAATTTGCTTCGATTAGCCTATCTGTAAATTCTACAGGGCGTGAATTCGTAAAATACCTTTCTATAAGGTGCGACATAATATCGGTTATCCCATTGGCGATTTGCTCTTTAGGAAGGCTGGCAGCCCATTGCGGATTAAGTATAGAAAACCTGGGGTATACGACCTCTGAATCAAAAGCCCGCTTTAAGTGCCCTTCTTCTTTTGTGATAACAGTGCCAGTACTGGATTCTGAACCCGCCGCAGGTAGTGTAAGTATAGTCGCAACAGGAAGAGCTTCGCGGGGAATAGCCTTGCCGATGTAATAGTCCCATACATCACCACTATACGGTACTCCCGCAGCAATAGCCTTGGCAGAATCAATAACTGACCCGCCACCAACGGCAAGCACCAAGCCTAACGTATGTTCACGGCAGAGTCTGATACCTTCATATACAAGAGACAATCGGGGATTGGGTCGTACGCCGGGCAACTCAATAAATTCTATCCCTGCTGCTTTTAAAGAGGCTACCACTTTTTTATGCAGACCAGATTTTAAAATACTACCACTACCATAATGTAGCAGCACCTTTTTCGAGTAATGCGCTGTCTCGGCACCTACCGATTTTTCTGCCCCTTTGCCAAAAATAATTTTTGTTGGATTGTTGAAAATAAAATCATCCATGTCTAGTTCTCCTTTTTTATAGATTGTATCAAGAAAAGAGCCTCTCGGCAAAGGCTGTATATTCTGTCCCATTGTTCGCCTGCCAATAAAGCATCGCTTGCAAGCCATGTCCCTCCAACTGCTATTACAAAATCAAGGCGAAGGTAACTTGCCATATTGGCAATATTGATACCTCCAGTTGGAATAAAGGCTATATCCTGAAAGGGTCCGTGCAGAGCATTAAGCATAGCAGTACCACCAGAAACTTCTGAAGGGAAAAACTTAAAATTTTTTATTTTCTGCTCTAAACCTGCCTCTATGCCAGTTGGATTATTAATTCCTGGGAAAAATGGAAAGTTATTTTTCTGACAGGTTGCAACTGTCTTTGGATTATAGCCTGGACTAACTCCAAAATGAGCCCCCGACTGAATCGCATCTTCTACCTGACCCGAATTCAATATAGTTCCTGCACCTACAATCATGTCGGGAAAGTTGTACCTAAGCTCTTTTATGCATTTGGCAGCTTCCCTGGTTCTGAACGCAATTTCTACTATTGGCAATCCTACTTCACAAAGGGTTTGCCCAAGTCGTATAGCCTTAGCTGTTGTATCTACTTTTACAACTGGAATTATAGCTATCTTTCGCATATGCGAAATTAACTCTTCTGCATTTATTTGCATTGTCTTGCCTCCAAAGCTAATAGTAAATTATGTATTGCCACATTGGTAGCCCGATCTATGCTTTCTTCGGTGTAACCCCCTATATGCGGGGTGGCAAGCACAGAGGGATGCCCGGCGATGAGAGCGCTTAATGGCGGTTCGTTTTCGAATGTATCTATTGCATATTTTTTTATATGTCCAGTGTCAAGCCCTTGCAATATAGCAGTAGTATCTACAAGTGATTCTCGTGAAGTGTTTATAACTATTGCACCCTTTTTTATTTTGGCAATCAGAGCCTTAGTTAGAATTGGCATCCCTTCTTCTAAAGCTGGGCAGTGCAAAGTTATAATATCGGATGTGGTTACAATATTTTCCAGACTAGACCATGAAAAAAATGCCGATGGGCAAAATTGGACATCGGGATTCCTACGATTTGCCATTACCCTCATACCCAAACCAAGTCCAAGCTGTGCAACTATAGTGCCAACATTACCACAACCAATCACACCAAGTGTTTTGCCATAAAGCTCAAACCCTTTAGTGCGAACCCAGTTACCTAATTTCATTTTGCTGTCAGAAAAAACAATATCCCTAGCACAGGCCAGTATTAATCCTATAGTTAGTTCTGCAGCTCCACGGGAATTAGTCCCAACAGCACGCAGTACTTGAATACCTTTTTGGGATGCTACAGCACAATCTATATTATCCACACCAGTACCATTTCGGCTTATTGCCTGCAAACGATCTGCGCTATGCAAAACGCGGGCACTTATCTTTTCTACACCGGCAATGTACCCTAGCGCATCCCCAATAACTGCTACTAACTGCGATTCACTGGGTTGTATCCCAGGACTTGGAAAAACAAGGTGGTAACCAGCATCTATTAGTTTTTGTAACAAGGGGTGCCCTTTGGATATGGCTCTTGGGGTAATAATTATTTTATCTTTCATTTCATTTTGCTTAAACATTTCCATTTATTCAAAGTAATGGGTACCATATTTGGTGCTCTTTGGGTGAAAGAGCAAAAACTTGCTGTTTGAAAATTGTTTACATAGCTACAAAACAGCTATACAGCGTATTCAATATACACTATTATTCCTTTCATGTCAACTATAGAGTGTGTAAACAATTTTTTTCTAACAAATACTTTTTACATGGCAGACCCATAAAAGTATTTTGCTACACCAATTTAAATTGTTGCATAAGATGTATGATAATGCTAGTATATGACTATGCATTACAATAAAGTCTCAGGAAAGTATTTCCTAACTATTTGTCTTAATCCAGTTATTCAAAAGACAATGTACTTTAGCTCACTTATCAAGAATGCTGTAAACCGCTGTAGCGTGCACAGAACCGATGCCAGCGGCAAAGGGATTAATTGCAGCAGAGTATTACAGCAGTCAGGTCAGAATGTACTGCACCTAACACAACTTGGCGGAGTTTTACGAGATTGGTTTTTGCAACTCTGCCAACAGGATAGTATTCCCATTACTTGGGTAGATTCCGGAGCAGAAATACGATATTGTTATACCGTACTGGAAGAATCCGGGAGCCTTGCTACAGAGCTTGTAGAAGAAGGTAATCTAATCCAGCAAGAAACCAATGCAAAAATCAAACAAGCCTTTAATGCTGCTCTACCACTGGCTCATACCGTGATTCTATCTGGGACAAAAGCACCCGGTTTTGATGATGGTATTTTCTCCTACATTGCAAAAGAGGTAAGAAATGCCAATAAGCTACTAATCTTGGATATAAAAGGCAAAGATGTAGCGGCTTGCCTTCCCTATAGCCCGGATGTAATCAAGCCCAATGTAGAAGAATTCCTAAGCACCTTTCCTCCCCCAATTCTACCAGCTACCGAGCCTGAAATGCAGGATTATGTAGCAGAAATAGCCAGGAACATATGGACTGAGTACAATAGTTATCTTGTTATAACCCGTTCTGAGTTACCAGTGTTGTACTGGAATGGCAGCGCATTAGCTACTGAACCAATAGAAAAAGTAAAAGTTATTAACCCAATTGGTTCAGGAGATGCCTTTTGTGCAGGAATAGCTTTGGCATTACACGACGGGCAAACTATACAGGATGCAGTAAAAAAAGCTGTGCAACTGGGTTGTCGCAATGCACAAAATATAAAACCTGGTTCGGTTGTGTAAATGCTCAGAACAGCAGCGTTGCACAAGGGTACAATATTCGCTATATATACAAAAGGAGCCTCTAAAAACTAGCTTTTTTAATATATCTGTTTCTAATTTTTGTTGGTTAAAAACAATAATTTCAGGCTTTTCTTTTTTATACCATTTCGTTCATTCAATAATTCCTAGAAACGCCAAAGAGCTTTTTCATCAGGAATGGTATTGCCGGTACTAAAATCCAAAAAGCGCGTAAAGGGTAAAGGAAGTACAGAAACGGTGACTTGGTAGGTAAGTCCGTCGAACCGTAGATTTCTGGTAGAATGTAGTTTGAATAGCAAACTACCAGGACTTACTCCAATGCGGGATACCAATTTTACAAAAAGCGGAATATGATAACTGAACTCTAAAAGAATGTTATTACTCTCTAATTGCAGGTTGCAATAATACATCTATGTTTTACTATGAGTAATCGTGACGGATCTTCATCGGAATTTGGTTTATAATATAAAAAGATATCGGGCCTTATTTGGAATTTCCCAAATGGAGCTGGCAGCGAAATCCAATATTTCTTCAGGGTATATTGGCGAAGTAGAAATGGGACGAAAATTCCCTTCGCCTCAAAATCTTATAATCATCGCCAAAGTATTTGGTGTGCAGCCATTTCGACTGCTCATGGGACCAGAAGATGGGCTTGATATATCTGCTAACGAAGCAATTGTAGAAGCGGTTGGCTTTATTCGAGATGCCCTTAACAAAGAAATAGAAGCCTGCATAAGACCCTTAAAAAGGGGTACTGTGGGTAATACACAGGGTAAAGCAAAAGATACAAAGCCTGCTAAATAGATGCAAGGTATCAGCATAGTGCTTCGGTTAAACGGTGCTCTCCGCAAAGTCATTAGCCTTCGGCAAAGTGTTATAATTCTTACTTTTTCCAAATAATATGCCCATTTATGTTATACTTCTCATAAGCTTTAAGCACATCTGCACAAAATTTGAGTAGATGAACATTCCTTTCCTTTGTAGCAAGTTCATAAAGCCGAATAAACATTTTTTTCCCCGTTTCCGTTTGATTTAAATTTTTTTTGATAAAATTATGCTGAGCGCACAGGGTTTGTCCATTTTCAATTTCTGCTTTGCCTCCTAGATCCTTCGGTTTTATGTGATCAATGTGCAAATCAACTCCTTCTTTTTTGCCCTTGCCACAAATAACACATTTATAACAATCTCTTTTCAGAATTTCTTTCTTTTGTGAAGCAGTAAAATCTTCCAGTTCTTTTACATATGCTTCATCGGGATCGTATTTGTACACCCCTTTTGCGATTTTTATTAAAAATCCACTTTGAGCTAATTTTCTAATTGCCCTATCAGGATCACGAAAAGCATTCCCCGTTTTTGCTTTATAGGTTGCACTCACCCAATCCACGACTTCTGGATGCGCTATATTCCTGTTAGGGTTCTTCTTAAAATATTCTACAACAAGACTTGTCTGAGTTATTATTTTGGTACTTTTTCTAGTCATTCATTAGCTTCATTAAACTTAATTGACCGCATTGTGCTTCATTGCGCAAACGACTTACTGCAATATTACAATACTTCTCGTCAATTTCAATGCCAATCCCCTTTCTGCCGTGCAAATAGGATGCTATCAGTGTCGAGCCACTCCCCAGAAATGGATCCAAAACCGTATCCCCAACAAAACTAAATAATTTTATGCATCGCTTTGGTAATTCAATCGGGAAAGGAGCAGGATGCCCTCCTGCTCCTTTTTTACTCTGCCCATTAAAAGTCCATAGCCCATTGGTCCAATCCATAAACTCTTGTTTGGTTATGTCATTTTCTCTGCTATTTCCAGTTTTTTTCCAACTGTCTTTATACAAAATTAAAATCAATTCAACTGGGGCAATAACATAGGGCGCAGAGGCAGACATAAAAGAACCCCACGCTGTGCGACGGGATATGTTACCCTCATTCCAAATAATTGTTGAATGGTACTTCCATCCTATATCCTTTGCAATTTTGGTAATATCCGCGCCAACTGATTGTTGCCCACCCTTATTTTTATCTAATGGTATGTTCACCAAAAATCTTCCTTCGCATTTTGTCAATTCATAGCATTTAGTGATCCATTTATAACTAAATTCTAGGTACTCCTTATATGATATATCATCTGAATGAGAATTATAGCGAATATCTACATTGTAGGGCGGTGAAGTAACAATCAAATCTACCGAATTATTAGGAATAACTGAAGTTTTTAATATATCATCATTGAAGATTACAATATTATCAGATTTGAAAAAAGGAACGGAACATTCAATTGCCTTTATATTATCTCTTATCAATTTTATTCCTTATCTAAATAATTACACGTACACTCCAGTGGCACAAGATAATACAGTGTAATCAAAACTAAAACTTTTTGCCTCAAACTATTAAAATGCATCATATAAAATTGTACTTTTACTATTGGCTTTTATTATTTGTCATTACTTATACATTCATTTTTACAATGAGATGTATTAGAGGTACCCACGAAAAGTAACGCGAATTTGTTTATATTGTCCTTGTCCCTCGCTTTTTGTAGTTATATCTACAATATCATTAAGGGTTGTATGAACTATCCGCCTATCAAAAGGATTTAGTGGCTCGAGTAGTATAGAGTTTTTGCTGCTTCGTACCTGCTCTGCAGTTTCGTATGCTAATCGGATAAGAGTTTCCTCCCGCCTGGCTCTGTAATTTTCTGAGTCCAGTACCACTCTTGTATCCGCATTGCCCAACTTTACAGCATAGGCATTGACAAGCAATTGCAAAGCATCAAGAGTCCGCCCTTTTTTTCCAATAAGAATGGCTGCGTTTTCGCTATCTATCCTTAGTCGTAAAGTGCCATTGTCGTTGCACAGAATTGTAATTTTGCATTGATAGCCCATTTTATTAATCAATTCAGAGATAAATTCAATAATTTTTGTCTCGAAATCTGTTACTTCTAGGACGGATCGCTTATTGCTTATATCCGAGTGGGGCTCTTCCAGCGGGTGAATTTTTATTCTCACCTTTCCTTTTTTAAATAATGTGGAAGAGGTAGATTCTATAATTTCTACATCAAAACTTCCTCTCTCTAGTCCCAAAGTTTGGATTGCCGTTTCAATGGCTTCTTTTTCGGTTCGCCCTTCATATTCATATTCCATGAAATACTCCCTATAATATTAACGCCCCTGCTTTCCTTTTGAAATTACAGGTTTATTTGTAACCAGGCTTGGAATAGTAGCCTTTCGCTTCTTTAGCATATCGTTAATATAGAATTGCTGTCCGATAGATAAAAAATTTGATACAATCCAATACAACAAAAGACCGGATGGGGTATTATATAATATAAAAAAGAATAAAATCGGCACACCATACATCATTATTTTCATTTGAGTGGGGCTCTGAGTAGGAGAGCTAAGCTGGGCAAACTTTCCATAAAGTAATTGACTTATTACATATATTATGGGAAGTCCCCGTATCGCTTCGATTGGCCACAATGGTAAGTCTATACGTTGAAATGTTATAATTGCATCGGGCACAGAAAGATCAGGAATCCAGCCAGGAATAAAAAATGCCCCTCTAAGATCAAAATGACTATTAAATAAATTGTACATTGCAATAAATATGGGGAATTGAATTAAAAGAGGAAGACAGCCAGATAAGGGATTGTACCCTTCCTTTTTATAAAATAAAGCCATCTCCTGATTTAACTTTTGTGGATTACCTTTATATTTTGCCTGTAGTTCCATCATTTTAGGTTGCAATTCCTGCATTCTAGACATTGCAATAGAGCTCTTTCGTGTTAATGGGAAAAGAATTAACTTAACTAAAAGTGTAACCAGAATAATTGCAATGCCATAATTCTTCACAATTGAGTAAAAGAAATTAAGCCCAACTTTTAATAGCCATTCCAACCAGCTAAGAAACCCAATAGTTGTAGAAGCCTGTTGTAAATTAAGCCCACTCCTACCAAAAGCATTGCTTGCTGCAAAATCATATTTACCAAGTTCATTACTAGACTGAGGACCAAAGTAAAAATAATAACTATCTGTTTGCTTACTTGCTTTAATTTGAGGACGGGTAAAAGATAGGGTGTTGGTAAGAAATAGCACAGGATCTTTATTTCTTGCCAAGGTTGTTGTAAAAGTACTTAGCTCTGGAATGGCAATAAAGGCAAAATATTTACCCACTATACTTATCCACGCTGGCTGCTTTTGCAGGGTAAAGGCGACAGATTCTTTAGGATTCTCTTCCTTTCGTTTGCCTCCTGACCAGCTTATATATCTTCGGATATCGGTATTATAGCCTGCCTGACCTTCATAGCGCGGTCCAATCTGATTGCCAAAAGAAAGTGTATAAGCCTGTCCATCAAAATTAAGAGGCAGGTATTCATTTGCCTGGTTCTCGATGCTTATTTCAAGACCAAACATATATTCATTATCCTTAAATGTGTAGGTCTTTTTTACTTGAAATTGCTGTTGTGCAGCTCCATCAGTTGCTGACAGCTGATAGGTACGGTAAAACGAAATAGAATTGTTTCCTATTTGAGTTGCTTCCATTAGGTCTTTTATTGGTTTTGTACGATAAGGACCAAAAGCCATGCTTAGAGCACCAGGATTTTCGGGTAGAGAGTAAAAAAGATCTACTATACCACTTTTATCTTTGTGCTTTTTTAACTTAAGCGATACCAAATCTCCGCCACTATTGCTAAATACAGCTTCCAGCAAATTGGTACTAATTGTGTAGTTCTTTTCAGACAAGATTTTGCCTGTATCCAAAGGGGCTATCTTTGTGCCAGGCTTCCCCCCCTCAGGAAGACCATCTTTTGGCTCTGCTGCTGGAGTTTCCTTTTTTTGTTCAGAAACACTAACTGCAGTTGATGGAGGAGTTGTGTAGTAATTAATAACAACACTACCCATCACAATTAAAAAAATCAGGATTACAGCAAGAACTGTTTTTTTATCGATAGAACTATCAGAATTAAATATACTCATTGTAGTGGATCATAACCTCCGGGATTCCATGGATTGCATCGAATT
The DNA here is from genome assembly GCA_030141615.1 of Unio pictorum. Taxonomy (NCBI): domain Eukaryota; kingdom Metazoa; phylum Mollusca; class Bivalvia; order Unionida; family Unionidae; genus Unio; species Unio pictorum. The sequence continues at coordinate 702,483 of JARLTB010000311.1, forward strand.
ATACGCCACGCAATTAGCCCCAGTCCCTTAATGGGTCCATATTTCTTTAGTGCTTCGAGTGCGTATGTAGAGCAGGTGGGATAAAACCTACAGCTTGGTGGTAACAAAGGCGATATACACATTCGATATAACCAAATAAGTAAAAGAAATGGAAGTGCAAGCAATTTCTTAAAAACCTTCATCGCAATACCTTTGCTTTAGTGAGTAGATAATGCAGTTCTTGGCTTCTTTTAGTAAAAAAATCAAACCCAGGAAAAAGTACTACGGCTATATCATAGCCAAGTTGCATTCGCTTTAGGCAACCTCGCCAAATTTCTCGTATAAGACGTTTAGCTTTGTTTCGGGCAACCGCGCCAGGATACTTGCGGGTTGTAATTAGCAAACGATTTTGCAAGAGATTATTCCCTGTAATGTGCAATCGCATAGCAGTACCAGAATATCGCTTACCGTACTTCAAAACTGCTATGATTTCTTTCTTATTTTTAAGAGAGTACTTTTTTCTATTTAGTGAGCCTGTCAGAATTGAAATTGCAGTCATATACTAGTAGCTTTTTTTCTCATCTGATACGGTCAATTTTGCTCTGCCTTTAGCCCGACGCCGTTTTAGAACCAATTGGCCGCCCTTATCCTTCATTCTGGCCCTAAAACCAAAGGTTCGGGTTCGCTTTACCTTACTAGGCTGATAAGTGCGTTTCACTTTACTATACTCCTTAATAATTAGGATATTTACTGCGCAGTAGGCAGCTCCTATCCTATACTTGAATTGTCGGACAAATAACTACTTACACCAGATTATCAGTATTAGTTGAAATAGTCAACCTTAGCTAAAGTAATCAACCAGATACAAAAGTAGCATAATAGTTTGTTTTTTACTCCTTATCAAATTCTCAGCGCAATACGATTTATTGTACCAGTTTAATAGAAATACTATTAATAGACAGACTATGTCTTTGATTTATTTTATCTAGAATTACATTCTTCTCCAATGAGAGCATCTGAATACACATCGGATGATCGGCCTCGACTACTAATGTATTGCCGTCTCTCACATCTGTTATCCTGCTAGAAACTGCTAGCGCATCTCCAACTATGCTAGACCAATCTGACTTTAAGTGCCCTATTGCCTTGATTTTGCTTAGCAGCGATGGTTCCAGAAAAGTAAGAAGTTCAGATACCTTGTTAATGCGATATTTTTCCATCTTTCATCTCTAATACAAGGGTATCATTGCGAAGATAATCTTCCCATACTTCTCCCGGTAAAAATGTAAAAAAAGTTTGTGCATCAGAGGGTAATAATTCCAGAAACCTTTTCCTTTTACCTCTATCCAGTTCTAAAAGAATATCGTCCATTAAAAGAACAGGGAGATGAGTAGTAGTGGTTTTATAGTATTCTACTTGTACAAGCCTAAGCACAAGAGAAACCAAGCGAATCTGACCCGTAGAAGCGGTAGGCAAATAAGGCTGGCCTTCACACAAGAAAAGCCATCTATCTCTGTGAGGACCCGACAAGCTGGTCCCAAGCCCAATTTCTTCTGCCCTCTTATTGCGAATATGCTTCAAAATACTATCAAAGTCATCCTGATTGGACCAACTTGGACGATATTCCAGACTTATTTTTTTTCCCAATATCGCAATAGCCTCATATCTCATTGCAAAAGCATTGCTAAAAGCATTTTGTAAGTTTTGCCTGAAAGCTCTAAGCAAAAGTCCTTTAGATACAAGCTGGTAATCAAGGGTTTCTAATAGAGTTAGGCTATTTGCTTTTAAGCAGGCATTTCTATGTCGTAATATTTTTTTATATTCTCGTAGTACTTGCAAATATTCCGGGGACACTAGACATGCGGTTTGATCAAAAAAAAGTCTTTTTAGTTCAGGCTGCCCTGCCGCAAAAGAATAATCTTCGTGACAAAAAACAATCGAGGGATTGATTGCAATAAGCATTCCCCTATCTATTACTGGTTTACCATGTAGATAAAAGCTTTTGCCAGATTCCCCATAATTAACAACTATTTCTTCAGAAATTGGATTATCAGGTATACTTGCATTTCTTATATTGCCTCTGATTTCAAAAGAGGTGTAACCTCTTTGCACAATTTCCGAATCCTTATTACCTCTAAATGAAGATCCAAAAGAAAGATAATAAAGACACTCTAAAAAACTTGTTTTGCCTTGACCATTTTCACCGATTAGAAATACCTGTGTGCTTCCAATTTCTAGATGAAAATCTGCAAGATTGCGAAAATTACGGGCTGCTAAACTGGCAAATGCCATCTTTATATTTGCATAGGCATAATAATATAAAAAGTTTCAGATTTTGGTTCTTCTCGTAAGATTATCGCTTTTGTTGCACTTGTAAAAGTTAGGACTATTTTTTCACACTCCATTGTTTTTAGAGGTTCAATTAAAAATCTATTATTAAAAGCTAAACTAATATCACTACCCTCATACAAACAGTCCAGCTCTTCGCTTGAATCCCCTGTGTTCTGACCTTCTGTTTTGATAATTAACTTATTTTGACTAAGATCAAGGATAATTTTCTTAGACTCTTGGTCTGTAAATATGCTGCCTCTTGTTACTGTTTCGTAAAATTCTTGTCTATTTATTATCACAGTAAAGTCCTGTGTTTCTGGTATAACCTTTTTGTAATTTGGAAATTGCCCTTCAATTAATTTTGATGCAAGTGTAAGGTTACCAAATTTAAATATTATTGAACTATCTTTTATTGCCAATTCAATATTGCCCTCGTGCAGACAGTGTCGTGAAACTATATGTAGGATTTTTGGAGGTATAATAACGGGATTAAAATTTGCTATATCTGTTTTTATCCCAGTTAATGCCAGTCGCCTGCTATCTGTTGTAACGAATACCAATGTATCATTTTCTTTAGCCATATAGACACCTGTCATAAAGTATCTGGTTTCATCTGTTGATACCGCAAACAATGTGGCGTTAACTATTCTTTTAAATTCTTTTGCAGGGATTGAAAAAAATTGTAGATCTTCAAACTCAGGCAAATCAGGAAAATTTTCAGGAGACAGAGTATTTAAATTATACTTGCCTTTTTTTGTTTTTGTTATTAAGTTTACTTTTTTTTCTATTTCAAAATAAATTTCAGAATCTGGAAATTGATTAATAAGCTGATATAGAGGATCGCAAAAAACTGCTGTCGAACTAATATTTCCTTGTTGCAAATCTTGAACCGCAATAGCTGTTTTAAGATTTGTAGCACCATCGGTTGCTTTTAATACAACTGCATTGTTTTTGCTTTCAAGTAAAACGCAAGACATGAGGCTAAAAGTATTTTTAGAGGAGAGAACTTCCTGTGCGATACTAAGAACCTTTAGCAAACTTTTTTTATCACCAATAAATTTCATAAATAGCCTCCTGTAATCTATAATTAATATATATTAATAGTAGTAAAAGTAGTAAGGTACCCTTGTTTGTGTATAAGACCAATTCTTTTATATTAGATAAAGAAAAACCCTTTGTAGTATTAGAGGGATAAACTATTCCAGAATATACAAGCTGTGGCGTTTGTTTTGATTGCATGTGTCCTGATAAGAAGTTATGCACAGGTTTTATGTAGTTATTCATTGTTTTGCTTTTTGTTCTTTAATAATTCGAATAAGGCTTTGAATTGTAGAATGAATAGAAGGATCTTTGCTTGTGAGCTCCTGTATTTTCTGGCAACTATGCATAACCGTAGTGTGATCTCTCCCTCCAAATTCTGCCCCCAACTCGGTTGTGGAATAGGTGGTAATTTCCCTAGCAATAAACATAGCTACCTGTCTTGGAAATACAATGTTATTTAACCTTTTTTTTCCTTTCAAATCGCTACTGGATATTCCATAATGGTCGGCAACAGTTCGCAAAATGCTGTCTATATGTACATTTCCAAATCTGGATTGATTAAAGCTATCCCGTAATTGATTAAGGGCAATTTCTTCGGTAATTGGTTTTTGTACTAGCCTATAATATGCAAAAAGCTTTGTAAGAGCGGCTTCAAGATCTCGTACATTAGTAGATATATTGGTAGCTATCAGTTCGACTACAGAATCTGGGATAATTATTTTTGTTACCGCTATTTTGCTTTTTAATATGGCACAGCGCGTTTCATAGGTGGGAGGAATTAAGTCTACATTAAGACCCCTTTCGAATCGATTTTTTAATCTATCAGAAATATTTTTTAATTCGGAAATTGGTCTGTCACAGGTAAAAACCATTTGCTTATTCTCATTATGTAAAGTATTAAATGTGTGAAAAAGCTCTTCCTGAGTACCTTCTTTTTTCTGAAGAAAGTGAATATCGTCAATCAATAGTATATCTATACTTCTGTATTTATCCTTAAATTGTTGCATAGTTTTATTAAAAATAGATTGAGTAAATTCATTTGTAAAATCTTCTGCAGTAATACAAATGATTTTCATTTTTGGTTTTTCGTACCAAATTCTATTGCCAATAGACTGCATTAGATGAGTTTTTCCTAAGCCTACACCACCGTACAAGAGTAATGGGTTATAGGAAGTGCCAGGATTGCTTGAAACTGCCATCGCGGCATTAGCAGGAAAAGCCAGATTATCGCCTACAACAAAAGTTTCAAAGGTATAATCGCAACGTAGCTGGGGGTGCTTCTCTCTTTGTAGTTTGGGCAAAAGTTGTTTAGGAGGAGATAGAGAGGTCTCGGTAGTAGTTTGAAATGTGTGAGAAGCCGAGGGCGGTTTTTCCTTAATATCTATGGTTATGGGATACCCGCAGAGCTCTGAGAGCTTGGTTTTAAAATTTTTACCATAAAGATTCTCTATACTATCCTTCAGGTAGGGTGTGGGAACTGCAAGGGTCAGGTGATCATGGTCTGCTGACAGAAAATCAATCCTATCCAGAATGGCTAATTGATAGCCTTCTGAAGATTGCTTTGCTTCATTGAGAACTGTAGCCCAATGTTCGGCTATTTCCTTGCTAGTCATAATAAAACCCTCTCCTTTGCATTTATGCACAACATATCCACAGGGGGAATAAAAAATCACAGCCACTTGAAAAAGTAAAATATGAAGGTAAAACTATTAAACTGTCAACAGGGGCAAACATTTTTTTTAAAATATTTTTTATGTGTATATGGCATAAGGAAATAAAAAATATATTTTTATAGCCAAAAAGTAGGCAGTTTTCCCAATTTTTTTACAATTCTATACAGCAAAAGACTTTGTAGAATTATCAACAAGTTATGCACAAAAAATGGCCATCATTAATTAGTACGAGTGCTTTACTAAAATTGCTATTTAGGATAAGGTTTTTTTGTCCTGAACCAGTCTAGTATAGCTGTTTAGTCTGGGGATGTTGGGTACAAGTAGTAAAAAATGCTTTTTGCAGCGTTTATAATTATATCTGAAAGCAAAAATAAATAGGTTGGTGGTTATATTTTGGAGTATTCAGCACAAAGCATACAAGTATTAAAGGGATTAGAGGCAGTTCGTAAACGCCCAGGAATGTATATTGGTTCAACTGGACCAGATGGTTTGCATCATTTGGTGTATGAAGTTGTAGACAATTCAATAGACGAAGCACTGGCAGGGCACTGCTCTACAATCCTTGTTAAGCTACAAAATGACGATGTGGTAAAAGTTGAGGATGATGGGCGAGGAATCCCTGTTGATATTCATGTCGATGAAGGCGTTTCTGCCTTGGAATTAGTCATGACCAAGCTCCATGCAGGTGGAAAGTTTGATAAAAAAAGTTATAGAGTTTCGGGTGGGCTGCATGGAGTTGGCGTTTCTGTTGTTAACGCCCTTTCCGAATGGTGTGAAGTTCAAGTTCATCGTGATGGCCAGATATATTACCAAAAATACCTTAAGGGAATACCGGTTAAAAGCGTCGAAGTTATAGGTACAACAGATAAAAAAGGAACAACAGTTGACTTTAAGCCCGATAATTCAATTTTTGGGCAAACCATATTTTCATTTGATCTGCTCTCGCATCGGCTTCGTGAATTAGCCTTTTTAAACAAAGGCATTCGCATCACATTAATAGACGAAAGACTGTCCAGCCCCAAGTCCAGTGAATTTTTTTTTGAAGGTGGACTAAAACAATTCATAGAATATCTTAATAAAAGTAAAACAGTCTTACACAAAGACCCTATTTATTTTTTTGGCATCAGAGATGATGTGGAGATAGAGGTAGGAATGCAATACAATGACGGGTTTAACGATACTGTCTTTGCTTTTGCAAATGGAATAAACACAAGAGAAGGCGGGACACACCTTATTGGATTTAAGGCAGCCCTTACCAAGACAATTAACGAAGCATTTAAAAAATCTAAATTGGCAAAAAAATTGGAAGAAGGTCTTACCAGTGATGATGTATTGGAAGGTTTAACGGCGGTTTTGTCTATTAAAGTAATGGAACCTCAATTTGAGGGGCAAACAAAGTCCAAGCTTGGAAACCCAGAAATTAAAGGCATAGTGGATGGATTTTGTTCTGAAAAAATAAGTTATTTATTTGAAAGCAATCCCGCGATAGTGCAAGTGATACTTGAAAAGACAGCACTGGCTGCAAATGCGAGGATAGCTGCTAGGCAAGCAAGAGAGTTAACCCGCCGAAAGAATTATTTAGAGAGTTCGGGGTTACCTGGCAAATTGGCCGACTGCCAGGAAAAGGATCCTGCTAAGTGCGAGCTTTTTATAGTTGAAGGCGATTCAGCAGGAGGCTCGGCAAAGCTTGGAAGAGACAGGAAATTTCAAGCGGTACTGCCTTTGTGGGGCAAGATGCTCAATGTTGAAAAAACAAGGATAGACAAAGTAATTGGAAATGAAAAATTGCAGCCTATAATTCAAAGTCTTGGGTCTGGAGTGGGTTCTGAGTTTAATACAGGAAAATTACGATATCACAAAATTATTATAATGGCCGATGCCGATGTTGATGGTTCGCATATAAGGACATTATTATTAACTTTTTTTTATAGGTATATGACCCATTTGCTTGACGAAGGTTTTGTGTATCTTGCAATGCCACCACTTTATAAAGTTACTTTTGATAAAAAAATATTTTATTCCTACAATGACGAAGAGAAAAACAAACTACTGGTAGAATACGGCAAGGATCCAGAAAAGGTAGGTGTACAAAGATACAAAGGATTAGGCGAAATGAATCCTGACCAGTTATGGGATACTACAATGAATCCTGCATCACGCAATATCATACGAATAACTATGGACGATGCCGTACAAGCAGAAGATATTTTTACTACGCTTATGGGTGAGCAAGTTGAGCCAAGACGGCAATTTATTGTCGAAAATGCAACCTTTGTAACCAATTTGGACATATAGATGGCAGCCATGACAGAATTTACTGGAAAGATATTTCCAATACCAATAGAAGATGAGGTAAAAACAGCATACTTAAATTATGCAATGTCTGTCATAGTCAGCAGAGCTTTACCCGATGTTCGAGATGGATTAAAACCAGTTCATAGAAGACTATTGTTCACAATGCAGGAATTAGGGCTTTCTCCCACCACAGCCACAAAAAAAAGTGCAAGGGTTACCGGTGATGCCTTGGGTAAATATCACCCACACGGAGAAATATCTCTGTATGATTCGCTGGTTCGTATGGCGCGGGATTTCACTCTTCGCTATCCCCTTGTTCAGGGGCAAGGTAATTTTGGGTCTATAGACGGCGATCCTCCTGCTGCTAGCAGGTATACCGAAGTACGGCTGGCTAGAATTGGTGAAGCAATGCTTCTGGATATGGAAAAAGAAACCGTAGATTTTACCCCTAATTATGATGATTCGCTTAAAGAACCTTCGGTATTGCCAAGTGCTATTCCTAATCTGATTGTGAATGGAAGCTCAGGAATAGCAGTGGGAATGGCCACAAATATGGCACCGCATAATTTGAAGGAGGTGTCTAATGCAATAGCCTCCTATATTGATAATCCTCAACTTACAAACCAGGAATTATTACAGAAGATAAAAGGGCCAGACTTCCCTACCGGCGGTATTATTTATGGCCGAAAGGGTTTCCGAAACGCATTAGAACAGGGACGAGGTAAAATAGTCGTGCGCGGGAAGTTTCGAATCGAAACTCTAGCCCAGGGGCGAGAGCAAATAATATTTACTGAAATCCCCTACGAAGTAAATAAATCTTCCCTGATGAGCAAAATAGCAGAACTGATACGCGACAAAGTATTGGATGGAGTATCTGATTTGCGCGACGAATCCAATAGGGACGGCATTAGAATAGTCATAGAGCTAAAAAAGGGGGCTATGCCTAAGCTTCTGCTTAACCTCATATTTGCGCATACTGACTTAGAAAGTAATTTTAATGTAATAAATATGGCTATCGTTGGGGGACAGCCCAAACTTTTGCCAATGTTAGAATTGATAAAGTACTATGTAGAGCATAGGGTGATTGTAGTTCGCAGAAGGAGCGAATACGAGCTAAGAAAGGCACAGGAAAGAGCACTAATTGTACGCGGTCTTCTTATCGCGTTAGCGAATATAGACGAAGTTGTGCGCATTATTAAATCCAGCAAGGACAGCGATGCAGCTCGCACAAATCTAGAATCTAGTTTTAACTTAGAAAGGGTACAGGCGCAGGCAATTCTGGATATGAGACTAGCCCGTCTTACCAGTCTGGAGATCAGTAAACTAGAAGCTGAAATTAAAGAACTGGAAGAGAAAATTTCTTATTTATTGCAACTACTTGCCAGTGAAGAAAAAATAAAAAGCCTTGTTAAAAAAGAATTACTTGAAATAGCAGAAAAATATGGCGACGAAAGAAAAACCGAAATAGTAGAAGATGAAGCTGAAGTAATAAATATTGAAGATCTGATAAAACGTGAAGAAATGGTTATTCTTATTTCCAAAAAAGGATATGTAAAACGTATACCAGCAAGTGCCTATAAAAACCAGGCAAGAGGCGGTAAGGGCTCTAATTCAGCTGCTTTAATAGAAGATGATTTTCTGGAGAGATTATTTGTTGCTAATACACATGATCATATTTTGTTTATTTCCAGTTTGGGTAAAGGGTTTTGGCTTAAAGTCTATGAAATACCCGAAGCCTCTCGTACTGCCAGGGGTAGTCATATAAAGGGTTTGCTGGCTATTGGGGCAGATGAAGAAATAACCGCAGTGCTGGATTTTTCTAAGTTTTCCGAAAAGCAATTTATTTTAATGGGCACTCATACCGGCATCATAAAGAAAGTAGCCACAATAGATTTTGCCAATGCCAAAACAAGAGGAATAATAGCTATTAAATTAGATGATAAAGATGCTCTTGTTTCGGCTTGCCTTACCAGTGGCAATGATGAAGTAATGCTTATTACAAAGAGAGGCCAAGCGTTGCGTATTGGCGAACAAGATGTGCGCGTTATGGGACGGGCGTCGCGAGGAGTTACAGGGATTAAGCTCTCTGGCGGCGACGAACTGGTGGCAATGATTCGTGTTCACTCAGATGAAAAGATGTTAGTACTAACGGAATATGGCTATGGTAAAAGAGTCAACTTTGATAATTTTACCATTCATGGGCGTGCAACACGAGGCCAGATAATATATGACAGCGAAGAAAAAACAGGTGAGTTGGCAGCAGCAATTTCGGTAAGGGATAATGATGATATTGTTGTAATTACTTCTTTGGGGAAGACACTTAAAATTAAGGCAGACACAGTAAGTACCCAGGGTAAAAGTGCCAAAGGTGTAAGAATACTGAACATAGATAAACCAGATTTTGTTATTGGCCTTGACAAGGTAGTAAACGAAGAATCGATATAAGATGTTGGTACAAACATCAAATTTTACTTGAATCTTTTTACAAACAGCAATATAATTGGGAAGACTAATCATAGAGGAAATAGTAGTGCCCAAAGAAAATCGAAGCCTACCTATAGCAAACGAGAAGTTATGCAATACTCCAGTAATTAACCAATTATTAGAGGGGCAACCTAGTCATACTACTAAGGATTTTAAATGAGCGAAGATAGTTTTATTTTCTCTACAGAGGCTGTTAGTGAGGGACACCCCGACAAGCTTTGCGATGCAATATCGGATATGGTACTTGATGCCTGTATTGCAGAAGACCCAGAAAGCAAAGTAGCTTGTGAATGTTTTGTAACAACAGGGATGGTGTTGGTTGGAGGAGAAATAACAACCGAAACGTATGTAGATATTCCAAATATAGCAAGGCAGGTTGTAAAGGAAGCAGGTTACACCAAACCTGAATACGGGTTTGATTATGAGGCGATGGCAGTTCTTACTGTAATTCATTCTCAATCGGCAGACATAATTCGCGGTGTATCAGGCAATGGTTTAGAGGAGTATGCTGGCAAGCAAGGAGCGGGGGATCAGGGTATGATGTTTGGATTTGCCTGCAATGAAACGGAAGAGGCTATGCCCATAGCCTTTGTATTAGCCAATAAAATTTTACAAGAAGCAGCAGAAAAAAGAAAAAATAGCACTATAGCCTGGTTGCGACCCGATTCGAAAAGCCAGATAAGTATAGAGTATAAAAATAACCGACCAGTGCGCATAGCAAAAGTTGTGCTTTCTCATCAGCATGATGAAGCGATTTCATATAAAGAAATTAAGGAAATTCTTATCGAAGAAGTGATAAAACCAGTATTACAGACAAGCGGTTTAATGAATACAGCGACTGAGTACATAATTAACCCCACAGGACGTTTTGTGATTGGCGGTCCTGCAGGAGATACCGGCCTTACAGGAAGAAAAATTATAGCGGATAGTTACGGAGGCATGTGCAGGCATGGGGGAGGGGCATTTTCTGGGAAGGACCCTTCTAAGGTAGATAGATCGGCAGCGTATGCAGCCCGCTATGTTGCCAAGAATATAGTAAAAGCTGGGATAGCCAAAAAATGCGAAATTCAGCTTGCCTATGCAATTGGAGTTCCCGAACCTGTATCTATAATGATAGATTGCTTTGGTACAGCGAAAGTTCCCAATAGCAGAATCAAAGATGTAGTAATAAAAAACTTTGATTTGAGCCCAGCAGGAATAATAAAAGCATTAGACCTAAAAAAACCTATTTACAATAAAACTGCTACTTACGGGCATTTTGGGAAAAGCGGGTTTTCTTGGGAAAAAACAGATATGATACAAGTATTACAAACTAGCTTAGGCTAAGGTACCAGTCGATATACTTTATATCATTCGCAAAATACCTTCTCATACTAAAATAGTTGCAGCAAAGGCAAAGTTTCCTAGTTAAGCCATATAGCGTTTGAAATCTTTTAGTTCTCTCCTTAATGAAGAATCCGATGTAGTGTCTACCGTACAAGGAAAATTAAATAACAGTGCTTCTAGAGCAAGACTTTAGAATTGCAGATGTAGAGACTTTGTGCTGTCCTCTTTCTTTATGTAGCGAAAAACTAAGTTGCGCTAATTTGTAGAAAAACGAAAGAACTTTTTCTTGAGATTATGTATAATTGCCCAGGTAAAAGTGTCTGCGTTAGTAGCAGTACCAGCTTCGCCAAGATAATAAAATGGTAATCAGTAGTCACAGGAAAACTAGTACCTGTGTTGCTAAAGTAGGAAGTGAAAGGTATGGTTTTCACAGTTTCTGCGATAGAAGTATTGATGGTCTTTTGATGAGGAAATCTCCAGATAATATTCTATCCTTCGCGCACGCTACACTGGATACTCGGACTGTTATCAGAATAGACTGAATTGTCATACATATAGCTCTACCTGTGTTGGGATAGCATCAGTGCTTAAAACTATAAGTGCAGTAACATCGGTATTCCCACCATCACTTTTCATACCATTTCTGATACCCAAAAGCATCTTAGTCAATCTCAGGTTAAAGGTAACTTCTCTGATGGTATACAAAAAGCCTAAAGCACTTTTGTATTATAAAAAACCACAAGAGGGATTTGCCCATCACTAAAAGCAATTGTTTGGAAAATGAAAAATCTTAATATCAAGAATTGTTTCCCGTGAAACAAAAGTATTTGTACTTTCCTCCATAGGATTATGAGTTTTCATTTTAATTTGCTGCTATTCGGAGGAAGATGATTTTTCATGCTAATAAAAAGAAGAAGTACAGTTTTTCTGGTTCATGCTTGCAATGTAGAACAACAAGCGATTTAAGAGACAGTATTGAGCAGCTACAACAAAATTGTTTCCCGTGAAACAGTAGTGTACTTGCACCAGTTAAAAGAAAGGCAGGCACAATTTACTGGCAACACTAGGCTTCTTTCCAAACCTCACATCAGCCAGATCTCGTAAAAGAAGGGCAGACACGGTAGGCACAGTTTGCAATTAGTCCTTCTATTTTTTAAAAAAGGCATTAACCCCTTTGGTTTGTAAAGAAATACAAGAGAGATTTTCCCATCACAAAAAAATTGCTTTTGTATTTCAGACTGTAGTTATTTTGGTAATCAAGAATTGTTTCCCGTGAAACAAAAGTATGTGCACTTTCCTCCATAGGATTATGAGTTTTCATTTTAATTTGCTGCTATTCGGAGGAAGATAATTGTTCATGCTAATAAAAAAAAGAAGTACAGTTTTTCTGGTTCTTGCTTGCAATGTAGAACAACAAGCGATTTAATAGACAGTATTGGAGCAGCTACAACAAAATTGTTTCCCGTGAAACAGTAGTGTACTTGCACTTTCTTCTATAAGATTAAGAGTCGTTGTTTTAATTTGCCGCATTTCGTTATTCAAGTAGGGCTAATTAATCTATATCTACGATACAAAGATAGTAGTGCTGTAGCACTGTATCCCTGTAATATTGTAACACTACAGTATTAGCACTGCGCACTAAGCATCCGTAAAATGGGTCTACGGAATTGCTGTAAATCTTACTAGTTTGTTGTGTACATAATAATTTCCCAGAACCAAAAAGTAAGGATTTTATGGTTCTTTTTCGCACTTCAAACTTTATACCACATGGACAATAGTAATCGCACCAATATAAAATGATAGAAATTTAATAAAAAAATCACTGTACTGGCACAATGGAGGTTTATCAAATTATGAATAACAAACAAAAAATTCTATCCCAAAAACAACGCGTACAAATAAAAACAGGCTGTATTCATAGGCAAAAAGTTATACCTAAAATAAATGCCTTTCTTCTTGCAGGGTTTATGGGTTTATCCACCTATGGTGGCACCATAGGTGCAGCTCTGTTGCTCATTTCTTGCCCAACTCCTTCCGCAGCACCCCCACAAACTAAAGTACTTACCTTTAGCCAAGAAAAGATTATGTTTAGTGCTCGGAATAGCAATACATCTGTGGTATTTAGTAGCAAACTTTGGGTGATTGGGGGTAGGGATGGTTATAACAAAAACGATGTCTGGTCTTCTGCTGATGGAATAACCTGGACGGAAGAAACAGCTTCTGCTGCTTTTAGTGCTCGGAATAGCCATACCTCTGTGGTATTCGATAACAAACTCTGGGTGATTGGGGGTAGAGATGGTTTCAACAAAAACGATGTCTGGTCTTCGGCTGATGGCAAAACCTGGACAGAAGAGAAGACTTCGGCTGGGTTTAGTGCTCGTTGGGGCCATACCTCTGTGGTATTTAATAACAAACTCTGGGTGATTGGGGGTAGTGATGGTTCCAATAAAAACGATGTCTGGTCTTCGTCTGATGGCAAAACCTGGATGCAAGAAAAAGATCAGGCTGCCTTTAGTACTCGGAATAGCCATACTTCTGTGGCATTTAATGGCAAGCTCTGGGTGATTGGGGGTTATGATGGTGCTAACAAAAACGATGTTTGGTCTTCGGCTGATGGAAGAACCTGGACAGAAGAGAAGACTTCGGCTGGGTTTAGTGCTCGTTGGGGTCATACCTCTGTTTTATTTAATAATAAAGTCTGGGTGATTGGCGGTTATGATGGTTCTAACGTCAAAAACGATGTCTGGTCTTCGGCAGATGGAAAAACCTGGACGGAAGAAAAGGCTTCGGCTGCCTTTAGTGTTCGTTATGGTCATACCTCTGTGGTATTTAATAACAAACTTTGGGTGATTGGCGGTTTTCAGGGTTATAACATCAAAAACGATGTCTGGTCTTCGGTTGATGGCAAAACCTGGACACAAGAAACCGCTTCTGCTGAGTTTACTGCACGCTATAACCATACCTCTGTGGTATTTAATGGCAAGCTCTGGGTGATTGGGGGTTTTGATGGTGCTAACAAAAAGGATGTCTGGTCATCGGCTGATGGCAAAACCTGGACGGAAGAAACCGCTTCTGCTGCCTTTAGTGCTCGGAATAGCCATACCTCTGTGGTATTTAATGACAAACTTTGGGTGATTGGGGGTAGTGATGGTACTCTTAAAAACGACGTCTGGTCATCGGCTGATGGCAAAACCTGGGCGGAAGAAACAGCTTCTGCTGCCTTTAGTGCTCGGAGTAGCCATACCTCTTTGGTATTTAATAACAAACTTTGGGTGATTGGGGGTAGTGGTAGTTCTAACAAAAACGATGTCTGGTCTTCGGCTGATGGCAAAACCTGGACGGAAGAAACCGCTTCTGCTGCCTTTAGTGCTCGGAATAACCATACCTCTTTGGTATTTAATAACAAACTTTGGGTGATTGGGGGTAGTGATGGTTTTAACAAAAACGATGTCTGGCGAACGGAGTAGGTATTTAGAACACAATTGTTTGGAAAAGTGTAAATCGGTGCTTATTTACAATATCAAGAATTGTTTCCCGTGAAACAAAAGTAGGGTATTTGACGCACAAAAAAGGGTACATTAGGTTGCGAGCAATCTCTGCGAAGTTGATAAACCCCGGTAATTATACCAGGGCTTAAAACTACCCAGCGTACCCTAATGCAAGAATACATTCTACTCGAGCAAAAAATTACATTTTTGTAAAATCGGTAAAAGTGTCCAATTCTCTTTTGCCACATTCTATGTTGAGGAGGAAAAGCCCCTGTGGTGTGTTCCCAAGTAAATCGATGGTTTGGAGCATATCTGTTACACTTTTTTCTTCTTCGATCTGTTCTTCGACATACCAATTAATAAACTGCAATGTAGCAAAATCTTTTTCAGCTTCGGCTGCAATGGCTATCTCATGAATACTCTTTGTAATAAATTGCTCATGCTCTAAAACCTGCTGAAAGAGCTCCTTAATAGTTGAGCTTTTGAATTTTGGTTCTTCAAGTGTTTTAAGTTCAACGCTTGCACCTTGATCCTGAATATATCCGTATAATTTCATCGAATGAAACATTTCCTCATGGTATTGGATCATCAGCCACTTGGCATAGCCTTTGTAGCCCTGTTCAGACATTTTTGCAGACATGGCCAAATAAAGGTAGGCTGAAAAAGCCTCTTTGTTAATTTGCTCATTAAGTATTTTGAGCATTTTTTTAGATAACATACGAACTCCTAATGGGATAAAATAAGATACAATATCTGTATCCCGGTTTGATTACAGGAATAATCAAATACCTATTTGATAGTATAAAATAGCATGACAGAAAGCGTCAATTCCTACTATAATACTATGTTTAGAGTATGAATAGAATTGTCTGACTCAGGATTATTTAAGCTGCGAACAGTTGCATGAAATACAATTTCATTTGAGAATTTTCGAGGGTGCTCTAGAGAATAAAAGGCTATGAATATAGCTTGCGGGATTCGACACCCCTGCTCTTAAGCCATGCCGGTGGAGGAAAGACAAAAGCTAGAAATATATACCCATTCGGGAGGTGCTTTAATCAATTTTTGTGTGGTTATCCACCTGCCTCTTTGATTAGCATTTCCTACCTCTATATGACGCATGGCGATACCCATATCTAATTCCTGAAGTTTAACTTTTCCTAACATATTATTGTATAAATAGTTCTGTGCCAGAAATAAATGCAGAGTATCTTTTTCCAGGACAAGTCGCCAGGGTTGCTTGTTAGAGGCAGAAGGAGCCAGTCGTACTGCTTCCAGAACTGTGCTCCATTGCCACTTGGTAAATAAGGGAATAAGTGTACCCTGTTCTGATAAGTTAAAAAAAAGTTCTGATTCGGGTTTTCTGGTTTTGGCTCGTACTGTGGATATAATTAATTTTTCCTGAATACAAGAAACATACGCTGCTTTACCGATTGCAATGATAGCGGGGATAAATTCGTCGGCTTGCTTCTTAATATATTTGCCCGACTTTCTTCTATCAAATATACCGCCTAGCCAGCAACTACTCAAACCTAGTTGTGTAGCAAATAACACCAGAGTCTCTAGCGCAAATGCATAGTCGATACATGCTTTTGGGCTATGCTTTATAGCACCAACCAGGTAGGCAGCAGGGTTTTTAATAACACCATAGGTACCAATTCTTTGCCTATGCTCGTCTTCCTTGTTTTGCGTCAGGATAAAGCGAGGCTTTCCTCCAAAGGGGCAGTCAGGTAATGCTGCAATTGCAGACTGCAAAGTGATAAATAGATCGGGGCTAAGTGGCTCGCCTGTAAAGGTGCGAACAGAATGACGGAGCTTTATATCAGCAAGTGTAAGCACCCAACTACTATTTTCCACCAAGTGCCTTCCATCGAAAACAGTTTTGTAAATGATCATTAACTAATCCGATTGCCTGGGCATGGGCATACATGGTAGTAGTTCCTACAAAAGCAAAACCAAGATATTTCATGGTTTTTGCAATAGTATCTGAAAGTGCGGTAGATACTGGTATTTGCTCCTGGTTGGCCCAGCGGTTTATGATAGGTTTGCCATCAACAAAGTCCCACATAAAATTGCTAAAACTTCCATATTTCTCGGCAACTTTAAGGAATATTGCAGCGTTTTTTATTGTAGAGGTAATTTTTTGCCTGTTTCGGATAATTGCAGGATTTTGCAAGAGTTTTTCTATTTTGGCGGGAGTAAACCGAGCAACCTTTTCAGGGTTAAATTCTGCAAAGGAATGGCGAAAGGATTCGCGCTTGGATAAAATACAGTTCCAGGAGAGCCCTGCCTGATGTGTTTCCAGCAGGAGCATCTCAAAGTGTTTTGTGTCATTGTACAGAGGAACACCCCATTCAATATCGTGATAGGTTTGCATTAGTGTATTTACATTTGCCCAAGTACAGCGATTCATAAAACGAGTGTAGCACAATACAATCGACTAGAGAAGAATTATCAGTGTATACTAAAGTTGTAAAAGAAAATGAATTGCATTGCGTTTCTTTGTTATACGTATAGCTAGTAGAAGGAGAATATTCACTTGCTTATAGAGCTACTGGTAATCCTCTTCCTAATTATACTAAACGGGTTCTTTTCCTTTTCTGAGATGGCAATTATTTCTTCACGCAAAGCAAGATTGAGGCATTTAGCCCAACAGGGCAGCAAGAAATACAGGATGGCTTTGCATGCTTCCGAGCATCCTGCCTCCTACCTTTCTACCATTCAAATAATGATTAGCCTTATCGGTATTCTTGCGGGTACTTATGGTGGGGCAACTATAGCAAGAGAACTGGAGCTGCTATTTTCGGATATTCCTTATATTGGAAATTATTCTAGCACTCTTGCTGTGGCAATTGTTGTGCTTGCAATTTCCATCGTATCCATTGTTGCAGGCGAACTAATACCCAAAAATCTGGCTTTGGCACATCCCGAACCATACGCTGCAGGTGTAATAGGGTTTATTCATTTTTTCACTAAAGTTGTTGGTCCTCTTTCGCGATTGTTGACTCTAATAACAGAAACTGTAGTTACAAGGTTTGCAAAAGGGAAAAGAAAATCTCCTGTTGTAACCGAAGAAGAAGTGCACGCGCTTATGGCTTTGGGTGCTGAAAGCGGACTTTTTGAAGATCGTGAAAGAGAATTAGTAGAGAGTGTTCTTTCTTTAGATGATACACGTATAAGCTCTTTAATGACGCCCAGAACGGAATTAGTGTATTTAGATCTTACTCAAACAAAGGAAGAGATAGCAAAGCAAATACTCCATAATATTAGATTTGGCTATTTGCCGGTAATCGAAGGTAGCACGGACAAACTACGAGGTATAATAAATATAAAAGAATGTTTGGCTGCAATGGCAGAAAAGCGGTTTAATGATCCTACCAAATACATTACCCCTGCTATTATGATACCTCACTCTACTTCTGCTTTGGTGGCTTTTTCTTCGCTTAAATCGGGTAACATGAAGAGTGTCCTTGTACTGGACGAATATGGCAGTATCGCGGGGTTGCTGGCTTTGTCGGACTTAATTGCAAGTATAGTTGGCAGGATTGCTGCTACAGGGAAAAAAGAAGTTGGGGAAATTGTACGAAGAGCAGATGGTAGTTATCTTATAGATGGAGCTTTGCCTATACAGCAATTCATACAGGCTATGGGGCTAAAGCATATAAAACATGAGGGTAGTTTTGATACTCTTGCGGGGCTTTTTCTTGAGCAGTCTGGTAGCATACCCACTACTGGAGATAGCATTGTATGGCAAAACTTTAGGATAGAAATTGTGGACATGGACGGCAACAGAATTGATAAATTATTGATAACCCCGCATGAATATACCGAAAAACCACCGATGTAACAAGGAAGAGTTTTGCAGCTCACTATGAAAGCATGATGCAATTAAGGAGCCTTGACGTACCAAAACCGGCGACCGCTCAAACTGTGCTAGCACTTCTACATCAGTGCCTAGCTGTATTATTTTAGGAGCCCGGATAAACAATGCAAATATTTGTGGAATATTGGGTATTGAAGTGTGTAATTGACACGAAAAACTATGGCTTTGCGAACCGTAGGCATTGCGGGCAAGAGTAGCATTAATAAGTCCTAAACTATCCTGGGCAGGATTAAGTACTTTTGTGGCAACCAGAATAAAACCCGCACAGGTAGCAAAAGTTGGCACACCCTCCTGAATGCGATGGCGCAAATAATCCCACAAGTCAAACCGTTTAAGCAATCGAATCATTACGGTACTTTCACCGCCGGGTAGGATTATAAAATCCGCTTTTTGTAAATCTTTTTTTGTTCTTATTTCGAAAGGAGATATACCTGCATCTGCTGCTGCGCGCATATGGGCATTGAAGTCCCCTTGTAACGCCAAGACCCCAACACGTTTCATTATTACTTGCCTCGGTTTGCAAGTCGAGCCTTTTCGGGCAAGTCCGAAAAAGCTGTGCCTTGCATTGCTACTCCTAAATTTTCTGAGAGCTCAGCCAATTTGTGTGCATCCTTATAAAATGTTACCGCCCCTACAATAGCAGCAGCTCTTTTTTCGGGATTGTCAGATTTGAAAATGCCTGAACCAACAAATACAGATTGAGCACCAAGCTCCATCATTAGAGCGGCATCGGCAGGGCTAACTACCCCACCCGCTGAAAAATTAGGTACAGGCAATTCACCTTTTTGTGCTACCTCTACTACAAGTTCATACGGTGCACCTAATTTGCGCGACATGGTCATTAATTCTTCATAGGGGAGTCGTGTAAGACGGTGCATTTGGTCCATAATACGGCGCATGTGTCGTACTGCTTCTAGAATATCACCAGTTCCCGCTTCGCCCTTGGTACGGATCATGGCAGCACCTTCCCCTATCCTACGCAGTGCCTCGCCAAGGTTTCGGCAACCACACACAAAAGGCACAGAAAATTGATGTTTATAAATATGGTATTTGTCATCAGCAGGTGAAAGCACTTCGGATTCATCAATAAAATCAACTTCTAGTGCTTGCAAAATACGAGCTTCGGTAGTATGGCCAATTCGGCATTTTGCCATGACGGGTATACTTACCGAATCTTTAATTTCCTTAATTATTATTGGGTCAGACATCCTAGCTACGCCACCCTGTGCACGAATATCGGCAGGTACCCTTTCCAGTGCCATGACAGCCGCCGCCCCCGCTTGCTCGGCTATTTTAGCTTGTGTGGCATTTATCACGTCCATGATAACACCGCCTTTCAGCATCTCTGCAAGGCCGATCTTTGTTTTCCACTCGTTACTTTGTCGTTGCGACCAGAAATCTTTTTCCATGGTATACCTCCTTGGGGTTATCCACGCTTTAATATTGTAAATACCAGAGTGTTTAAAAGTTCCCGATAGTAGAAATCCTCTTATTACACTTATTCTTGGGCCCACCTGGACTTGAACCAGGGACCGACGGATTATGAGTCCGCAGCTCTAACCAACTGAGCTATGGGCCCTAGGCATAAAACAAATAGCAGGCTCTCTAATAATGCGGTTTTTATTAGGGAGCTTAGACAGATAGTCTTCTAAAATCTGAATTTTAAGAAGTCCAGTAATTATAGTACAGAAAAAAAGTCAATTCAAGTCCCTATAGCCCAAGTTATTACCTTGCAATACTATGGGAGTATAGAATTTAAGTTAAATATATTAACATTATAGGCGGGATGCACCAAAAGACTATGACCAAAAAGATAGATTTCTTTTTATGTAGTCTAGATGAAAAGTGGCGTGGTGGGTGTAGCTTGCTAGCAGTGTGTCTATAGGCATATACCCTTTTTCGGGATGGACAATAGCGTACTCCTGCCAGGAACAATCCACTAATTTCCGGATTGGTTGGCTGGCGAAGAGACGCAAATTTTGAGCAATAGAAAGAGCAGCCAGACCATCGGTAAAGTCGTAAGATAATGCACGGCACCATTTTTCCTCTGCCCAATCGCAAATAGTTTTTCCTGGTTCGGCAATAGCCGCGCGCATACGAAAACTAACACTAATATCTGCATCTAATAAATGAACAAGATGGCTGTTAATGCTCCATGCATCATCAATAGGTGGAATAAAGTGAAAGACTTCGGTATGGATGGAATCCAATAAGGAAAATATGGGCGTGTAGGCTTTATCAAAAGAATCGAGAAGGGCTAATTTTTTGATACTATTCAAAATTTATATTCCTTTTACAGTAATGAGAAAAATATATACAAGGGCCATGCTTGCCAACCCAAAGGGTAGCCCATACTTTGCCCAATCTTTGCTGGATATTGATAATTTGCTTGCAGCAAGTATGTTGGGTATATTGCCTGGGATAAGCATACCGCCTGAGATTACTAGTGCCATAATTGAGTACAGCACTTGCTTATCGCTGAAGGAAGGGCTTAATTGAGCAGCAGCAAGAGTTGCATTATCCAATACTGCAGAGATGGAGTTGATCCAGTAGAGAGCCGAAACAGGAAGCTTAATAATAAAAGAATCGATAAGAGGTTTAAATCCGGAGCCCAGAAACACAAGTGCCATAATAAAGAGATAGGTTTTTGCTGCTCTGACAAAAATCTGATGTAACTTTTCTTTAGTATTGACCTTCTTGTCATGAATATCCGGCTCTTTGGGGCGTAATAAAAATGCTGCAAGGCAGCTAAAGACTACAATACCAGAAATAATATAGGGCCAGAGTAGTCGGGCAAGATACCAGAAATCGGCATTGTGCGGTGGGCCACGTAGTTTAGAAATTGCGATAGTTGCCAAAGGCTCGCCCAGTGGTGTTAGTATAGCCCCCATGCCGATTGCAAAGCAGCTAAAGACTATAGTGCGTACTTTATCTTTGTGCCCCAAGTCCATAGAACTGATTATTTCTACAAGTATGAGAGATGCAATAATAGCGGTAATGAAACTAGATAAAGCTGAAAGAATCAAAATGGTGAACAGGACAACTAACTGAATGCCCACTTTGCTAATCATAATATTGATAAAATGACCCACAAAGGGCCGGATGAAGTAAAAAATAAAACCAGCAAGCAGTACAGCTAGAGTAATCCATATAGGCGCAGCAAGGGCTTCTAATACAAGATATTCTGACCACTGAGATGTAACGGTAATGACAATTATGCCCATTATAAAAAGAAAAACTTCTAGATTTTGTTCTATTTTATGCACAAAAAAAGGCAATAGAAGTACTGCTAAAAATATTACACTAAGGGAAATTTGTACTGCCAATGTTCCTCCCATTAAAAAGAGCGACCGACGGGAGTTGAACCCGCTTCACGAGCTTGGGAAGCTCGGGTAATACCGGTATACGACGGTCGCTTTATTGCCACAGGATAACAAGTACAAAGTTAAAAGGTCAAGAAAGATAATCGTACAAGTGCCTGGCACTTGAGGTTTCTGAAAGTTTGGTCAAAGTATTTTTTAGTATCTGTCTAATTCGCTCTTTTGTTAACCCCTGACGTTTGCCTATATCCTTAAGACTTTGGGACTGGCTACCCTCTAAACCAAAACGGTGTATAAGCACTTCTCGTTCTTTTTCCTTTAATGTGGCAAGAACTTTATTTATATCTTCTTTAAGAGAAGTGCGAATAAAATTAGCTTCGGGATTGTCGGGATTCGAGTTGGAGATAGCAGGTGTAGTCGCGGCATTTTCTTCAAATGTTGATTCCTCTAAGGATACCATCTCCTTGCTAAGTGCTAGTAAGGAATTCACATGGCTAGGCTGGAAATGCAAATACTCTGCAATAGTATTTACATTGTTATCGGACCCTTTTGAATTTTCCATATTGTATTGCAACTTTTGTATTTGATTAAGCTCATGAATTCTATTAACTGGCAATCGTATTGCCCGGCTTTTTTCGTTTATGGCTTTGAATATTGCTTGTCTGATCCACCAAACTGCATAAGAAATAAAATGTACCCCTTTATTCACATCAAAGCGGTCTACCGCATTTAGCAACCCCGTATTGCCTTCGGCAATCAGATCCTCCAAAGGGAGTCCTTGATTTTGAAATGTTTTGGCGATATTAACAACAAACCTAAGGTTGCTTGTAACAAGCTTTTCTTTAGCTGCCTTATCACCTTGTGCTGCCCGCTCTGCATAAAGACGCTCTTCGGCACGGGTTAAAATAGGAATTGTCCCAATTTTTTTTAAGTATATGACGAGCGAGTCATCTATATATTTCCTTTTAGCCCTTGCAGACCCTTTTTTTTGCTTTTTTGTAGCTACCATAATAATACTCCTACATAACAAGTAGCAAGATTTGTGCCAACAGTGATGTTAGGGATTAATATTTGTTAGATTTTATGAAATAATAGGCAATGCAAGTAATATGTAGACTTGTTCTTCTAAAAATCAACGCTAGAATAGCTTTAATAATTTGATTTTCTTCTATAAAATTCCTTATTTTATCAATTCGGCTAGAGTTGTGGAGGATTAGAAGTATTATATTCATCTTGGGAATGCAAAAACTGTGTAGAAAAAGAACATATAACTATTAAAAGAATGCAGGATTGTTACTTTTTTACACAAGTTGCGCAGTGCGTATTTGCGTGGTCTAGCTCGGATTAAAACTGGGTGCTTCGCAGCGACTGAAACTAAACAGCCCTATTTAATATAATATAGACTGTTAAAAAGTGGTAAACTTGGAATTTTTTGTTTATTAATTAATGTTAATCCAAATGTACAAAGGAGATAAATTATTTGCTCAACAGAAAGAGCTGTACATAATTTTGTGCAAATATAAATTTTGTATGCCCACCCTATTACCAAATTAAATAGTAAATTGGTTAAGAGCCTGACCCCATTCACGAATAGGCATTCATTTATTTTAGCTACAATAGCTCTTTCAATTCAGGCATTTGTTACAGCCATATTTTCTCCTTTTACTAAGATATAATAATAAGCTACTTGCATAAAATTTAGTATAGGCTAATAAATTGTTAGTAAAATAATTTGGCCTGTCTTACTCCATTATTGCTAAAATTATTAGTAATAGAAATTATCTTATTTACTATTTCCTGTACATTGTTTTGGCTAATAATAGTAATGTCGCTTTGCTCCTTTATTAGCTCTCTATTTAAATCAAACATGGGATTGTTTTCGTCAATACTTTTGTCATACATTACGGCGCGAGGTATGTTGTAATTTTTTGCATAGTCCATTGCCAATCGAGCTCCACTGTCAAGTTTTTCCCCAAAAATACTCCATTTTTCTGCAGAATTCTTTGCATAACTTGCTGCTAGCACTATTGTATCGCAAAATAAAGCTTGCAAACGGTCTCTTTCTTGATAATGACTAATTAATTCTTTTAGGCTTGTATTATTTTTGCCATACTCTGTTACAAGTAGTCCGCCCTTATCTACAATTTTAAATGCCAATTCCTTGTTTCTTGCAGGCACAATATCAGTAAGTGGACTTGGTAAAATTGCAACTGTTTTTCCATTAGAAGCCAAAGCTTGTTGGTGCGAAATACTATCGCAACCATAAGCTAAACCACTTACTATTGTCGCGCCATTGCGCACAAATTCTGTAACAATCTTTTGTTCTCTTGTTTTTATGTTGCTTTCGGGATTCAAAAGGCCAATAACAGTAATATTTTTGTTTTCTATGCGTAATAAATCAATATTGCCTTTATAGTAAAGGAAAACAGGTTGTTCGCTTGCTATCACATTTCCTCTATATTGCGGGAAGTTTTTATCACCAAGAGCAACAACACCATCACAATAGTTTCTAAACTTTTTCATTAGTTCACTATAAAGTATTTTTTTGGTATAAAAATCTTCTACTGTTGTAATTTGGGTTTTACTATTAAGCAATGCAACTATTGTATCAACACTATCATTGCCCGGCATGTTTTTAACAACCCAGGCCTTGCCAATTCCTTTATACGAAAGGACAGTTAATATATTTAGTGCATTTTCTGACAAAGTCATAATTATTTTGTAAATGCAATATATCTTAAAATATAAAGCATTCGGGCTTCACGTGCATTTGAAACATTATTTTTTTATTCCAGCGAGTGTTTTACCAATAGCATAAAACCTTACACTCATTGCCCCATTATCCAATAGGGCTTGAATGGCATCCTCGTCGATATTCACCCCAGGGGTATAAATATCATCAACCAACAAAATATCTTTCCCACGAATATCAGATGAAATAGTGCAAGTCTTGCTTGTAATGCCTGGATATGGCATTTCTCCATCACCACCGTAACCGCTATTGTTTAGATGAGTAGTCCTTGTGTTTGTATGGCGAATGATTAATTTGGTACCATTCACAAAACCACCAAGTGTATCTACTGTAGATGATACTCCGTTCCTGAACAATAATTGATTTGGAGAGTAATAACTTTCTTGTTTGGCTCTAGGAACTACACAAACAGTCAAGTTTAATTCAGGAGAACCAATTTTTATCTCTGCAAAGTCTATTTTAAGAATATTTGCTAATGAAAATTCACTTGCTTTTAGTTCCTCAATATTTGTATCGCAATACTGATTCTTCAAAAGATTGATAAAATCTGGATTACCAGGATTTCTGAACCTTGTGTAATCTTGGTGATAAAAACCTCTAATTTCTTTGCGTAAATACTTATTAGGAGCTAAGGTAAATTTATTCATTTTTAGCACCTCCCAAAAAGTATTATTTTATTTAAAATGAAGGTGCTTGTCAATATATTTCTGAAAACATTGTGCTTACCAATCAAAGCTCAAATAATATATTGAAATCAATTAAAAACAGATGTTTTATGCAACCCCCAAGCCTTCAAAAGCTAAAATTAAGCAAAAACACCTTTATTTGCTGGTAAGATACATACATTCGGTACTAAGTAACCGAGATATAACAAGTTCATATATCCAAGATGTACTTAAGAAAATTTAATAAATAACCCCCTTTTCGGTTACTAACTACAAACGAATTACGTCTATTATCGCTAACTTATACTTTTTCCAATGCACCTTCCAAGTCTGCAATAATATCTTCTATTGCCTCCAGCCCAATGGATAGCCTGATAAGGTCAGGGCCAATACCTGCTAAAAGTTGCTCAGACGGGTTAAGTTGTGAATGGGTTGTACTGGCGGGATGTATCGCAAGAGATTTACTGTCGCCTACATTTGCAACCATAGAGAACAGCTTAAGATTGTTTATAAACTTTTCACCCGCTTCTCTGCCTTGTGAAATACCAAAAACCACCATGCCCCCTGCTCCATGGGGTAGGTACTTTTGAGCTATCGGGTAAGTAGGATCGGTAGGCAAGGCAGGGTGTCTAACCCAGGATACCTTGGGATGAGTGGACAAATAGCGAGCAACGGCAAGCGCATTTTCTGAATGGAGGGTCATGCGAAGAGGAAGCGTTTCTAAACCCTGAAAGAATATCCATGCATTATCGGGTGAGAGGCAAGGACCAAGATTACGCAGGGGAACAGTGCGAAAACGCAATGCAAAGGCTATCTTTTTTAATTCGGGAGGCAAATCTACCCCCCAGCGCATACCATGATAGCTGGTATCTGGTTTGGTGTATAAACTAAATTTAGGATCAGACCAATCAAAATTACCCGCATCTGTAGTAATTCCCCCAATAGCTGTGCCTTGCCCGCACATCCATTTTGTTAGTGAATTTATAATTACATTCGCACCATGCTTAATTGTTTGCAAAAGACAGGGAGTTGTAAAAGTCCCATCTACAACCAAAGGTACATTGTGCTTTTTTGCAATAGCAGCAATAGCATCTAGGTCGGCAACATCTAGTTTTGGGTTGCTTATAGTCTCGACAAAGATAAGCCGTGTTTTGGCAGTAATTGCCTCTTCAAAACTGCGGATATTGTGAATGTCTGCCCACCTGGTAGTAATTCCCAAGTCAGGAAGAACAGAGTTAAACATTATGTAGGTACCACCATACAAATTAGGTACCGATACAATTTCGTCGCCAACTCTGGCGATATTGATTACAGTATTAAAAATAGCAGCCAATCCGGATGCGGCTGCTACCGATGCAGCCGCACCTTCCAGCGCACTTACCTTTGTTTCCAGTAACTCCTGAGTAGGACTACCCAAACGAGTATAGATATTCCCAAACTCTTTTAAAGAGAATAAATCAGCAGCGTGCTTTGCATTTTTAAATACATAGGCACAGGTTCTATGAATAGGAATAGACCTGGATAAGGTTGTAGGATCTGGGCTTGACCCTGCATGAAGCGCAAGAGTGGATAAATTCTCATTTTTCATCGATAATACCTCCCAAATAAAGAAATTAAGATACGATAGTTATAGTCATAACAATCGATTGTAATAATATACTCGTAAGTGAATGTTACACCTTTTCCAAAGCACTCTCTATGTCTTGGATAATATCATCAATATACTCAATACCAATAGATAGGCGAATAAGATCGGGGCTTACGCCTGCTGCATTTTGTTCTGCCTCGCTAAGCTGGGAGTGGGTTGTACTTGCTGGGTGTATAGCTAAAGATTTGCTATCACCTACATTTGCGAGTAAAGAAAATAGTTTTAGATTGTCTATAAATTTTACTCCGCCTTCTTTGCCCTTTTTTATTCCAAATACAACCATCCCGCCCCCCCCGTTTTTCAGGTACTTTTGGGCACGAAAATAGGAAGGGTCGCCAGGTAATGCAGGATGTCTAACCCAGGCTACTTTAGAATGGGTTGATAGAAAACGGGCAACTGCAAGAGCATTCTCGGAATGACGCGGCATACGAAGCGGCAAGGTTTCTAAGCCTTGAACAAAAACCCACGCATTATCAGGGGAAATACATGCCCCAAGATTTCGCAATGGGACAGTACGAAAACGCTGTGCAAAGACTATTTTTTGTGATTCAGGTGGCACATCCAGTGCCCAACGCAAACCATGATAGCTGCTATCTGGTTGTGTATATAAACTAAACTTGGGGTCAGACCAGTCAAAGTTGCCGGTATCAGTGGTAATGCCTCCTATTGCGGTGCCTTGCCCCCCCATCCATTTAGTGAGTGAATTAATTATAATATTTGCCCCATGCCTAACTGTTTGCAAAAGACAGGGTGTTGTAAAGGTGGCATCTACAACCAGGGGCAGATGATACTTTTTGGCAATATCCGAAATAGCATCCAGATCGGCAACATCTAGTTTTGGGTTTCCTATAGTCTCTACATAGATAAGCCGTGTTTTGGCAGTAATTGCCTTCTCAAAAGTATGTATGTTGTGAATATCTGCCCAATTGGTGGTAATTCCCAGATTAGGCAAAATAGCACTAAACATTGTATAGGTACCCCCATACAAATTAGAAGCAGAGACTACCTCATCCCCTACTCGAGCAATATTGATTATTGTATTAAAAATGGCGGAAGTACCCGATGCAGAAGCCACCGATGCCGCCCCCCCTTCCAATACAGTAACTTTTGTTTCTAACATTTCCTGTGTAGGATTTCCCAGCCGAGTGTAAATAAATCCGCAGTCTTTGGAGGTGAATAAATCGGCAGCATGTTGGCTGTTTTTAAAAACAAAGGAACTGGTTCGGTGAATAGGAATAGCCCTGGACAAAGTAGTAGGGTCGGGCTTTACTCCTGCATGAAGAGAAAGGGTAGATAGATTTGTTTTGTTCAAGTTTTATTCCCTCCAAAAAGGCACTACAAAAATAACTTTTTGAAGTCTACCAAATAAAACCAGGATTTTCATTAGAAAATTGCAAGACTAGTTCTAATTCCAGTAGAGATACATCAAAGTTATTTGCACTTAAAATAGCAGATTGTACAACTTAATAAAATAGGTGGAGCCAAATTGAAGTGAAAAAGGAAACTTCAGATGTACAAATGATGAGGCGGAAGGGGGACAGTTCTACATAGCAGGATTCTAGCAAAGCATCCTCCCAGTCTGTACCGTGAGATTCAAGTGCAATTCAAGTCTAGGTCTCTACATTTTTTGAAAAATCCTAGATTAAAGTTGCCAATGGTGAGGAAGCAAAATCACCTATACCAGTTCAGAAAAATAAGGTGCTTATGAAATATGTAGAGAATTATTTAGAAAAAAGAGTATTATTCAGAGGAGATAGTTGCACAAAGCCCTGAGCAGCAGTATCCAGACTGGCACATTTCATACGAAACCATATATCATCATATCTACGGTAAATCCCACCAAGAGATATACCTCTCTGCTACGGCAAAGGTGCAAGCTGGGACGAAAGCGTTTGATTATGTAGGACAGGCGTGGAATTATTACATTGTCGATACGTTAGATATTCAACCCAGTTTCGACGAACTCACCTACCAAGGAAATTACTAGAATCGTATGGTGGTATAGGGCAGGGTATTAGTCTTGTATCGGCCATATACTGCTTTCAAAACTGCTGAAGTGCTATTTCATTTTAGTATTCCAGGCAATGCGAGAAGTTCGTACTTGTGTACCAGAGATGTTTCTTTATTTGCCGATATTGGTGTAGAATATTATGTCCCATAATAGTATGCACCAAAGTATTTATTTGTATAGTAATTGGTAGGCTACGGAGTGGGGTTAGTAATAAAACTGTGAGGTAGTACGATGATAGATTCTGATTTTTCTGGATTGGATAAAAATACTACACGAGAATATGTCCTTGCTTTTATGGTTGACTTGAAACGTCTGGAAAAAGAGATTGCAACCTTGCAGGAAGACGAAGCCCATTGGATGGCTCGGATAGACTTGGCTTCAAAACCACAATTATCAGAACTAGATCCTACCTTTAATACAACCTTGAAAGTAGCAGCCGAGCAAAAGCTAATTGATATTAGAGCTAAAATTTCGTTATTGCAGCAGGAAGAGAATAGTTTACGCTCAAAGGTAGATGCACTAAAAACTAGGGTTAGAACAACCCAATTTGAAGATAGAAGTATAGATGTGGATTATCTTGTAGCGCAATTGCAAATGCAAACGGGTGAGATTTTTAACCAACCTACAAACCCCGATAGTCCTGCAAATAAAGATTTTACCCAAGCGCAACAGGACGCCCCACAGGGAAATGATAGTCTACCGAAAACAGAATTGCCTCTAATTGATCTTGAAAATAATATAAAACAACTTAATCTTGACAAAGAACTAGCGGCATTAAAAGAAAAAATGCAAGGGAGTAATTCTAAGAAAAAAGAATAATATCCTTAAATGCCTAAAAGAACTGCATCTGCTGCGTAATAAAGTTTATTCGTTTATTTGCAAGGGCAATATACTCTTTGCTTATGTCATACCCTACAAATTTTCTCTCTGATTTAATTGCCGAAACTGCTGTTGTTCCACTTCCCATAAAAGGGTCAAGAATAATGTCTCCTTTAAACGAATAAAGTTGAATTAGTCTGTGTGGTAACTCTTCTGGAAATGGTGCTGGGTGTCCAATTCTTCTTGCACTTTCACCGTTCATAGTCCAAATTGATTTTGTCCATTCCATAAAATGCTCTTTCGTTATGGAATTTTCTTTTTTTCCTTTTTCTCTTTTGTAGTCACCTTTTGAAAAGACCAAAATATACTCGTGTATGTCACGTAAAATTGGATTGGCTGCACTTTGCCAACTACCCCAAGCTGTTGAAGGGCTTGCACTTGCTGCCTTATTCCAAATGATTTCACCACGCATATTAAAGCCGATTTCTAACATTATTTTTGAAATATAGTCTGATAGCGGTATGTATGGCTTTCTGCCAAGATTAGCAACATTGATACAAGCCCGCCCGCCATTTACCAAAACCCTGTATGTTTCTTTAAATGAATTTTCAAGAAGTTGTAAATATTCCTTTAATGTCAAATCTTCGTCATACTCTTTTGACACATTGTATGGTGGCGAAGTAATCATTAAATGCACTGAATTGTCAGGCAATTCTTCCATATTTTCTGGTGCAACTAGAAATGAATTTCTTTTTCAAATTCTTTAGGCAAAGAATCAATAATTTGAAAAACGGTATACTCATCATTATTGAACTTTACTTTCCTTAACCACCCTTCATTGTCAAAATTCTGTATAAGGTTTGCGTATGTAAACTGTGCGTGAGTATTCGGACTGACAACGAGTAAATTTTTTAGGTGATTCCCTTTTTCTGGGTCAATATGGTGTAATTCAAAATATGGTTTATTTTTAGTTGTTAGAAATGAAAAATTTGTAATCTGACATTTACCTTTATACAATTCAATTAAAATTTTACGAATTGAGTATGGGACACTCTCGTTAACAATAGGTGTATTTTTTTCTACTTTTTTTCTGTCTTCAAATTTATCCTTGGAAAGGAGTACGAATTCATTTTTTAAAATATCAATCTTTTGAAGATTTGAGATTTCTGAAATTCTAGATAAGATATAATCTATTTCATCATCATTATCTAATTTTGCAAATTCAGATAATCGATTACTAATAATATTTTTAAATAATTTTTCAGGAATTATTCTAAATTTATCATCTTCAAGCAACTGAATAACCAATTCATCACCATCTAGTACTTGATAGTTATCATAAAATGCTCTTAATCCACCTATTCTACATTCTTTGCTATTGCTATTAAATGGAGTAAATGATTTGGCTTCTATTTTCCCACTCTCATTAACCAAAAATATTTTACTACGACTTTTGGGAAATACATCTAACAAAGACACAGGAATAGCCAATAAGCCTTTATCAATTCGGCTTTTGGTCGTTTTGATAGTTACATAACTAAGTGGTAATTTAGATTTTTCTTTCTTCATCTTTAATAATACTTGCTGTGTCTGCTTCTTCCCAATTTTCTAACGTTGGTAAAAACTCATTTTTATTTAAAGGTAAACTTCTTGCTTTCGAAATTGCTTCGGCTTCATCTTGGGCTACAATTTTATAAACACAAAATCCTGTAAAATAAATTTTAACTTCAAAACTTATTTCTTCCATAATAGTTATGCTATTTTTCTTAGTGTATATGGGATATTTGTGTAAAGTCTAGAATAAAAAGAGAACTTGGAACGGATAGCCCGCCCCGATATGAGAATTGCCATATTTTTACAATTTTTCTCTGTTTTTGCAATGTCTGTGGCTTCTTGACCTGCAATTCGAATTATCTCTCCGAGTTTCAATTTTGAAATCATTGAAGAAAAGTAGTTCATATCATTAGTTACAAGCTCTTTACAGTTATTGAAGAGTTGATCTCTGTTAAAAATTGTTTGGAAACCTAATTTTGGTGTGTTCTTTATGTAGTCAGAATTAGTAGGCTTAGGGTTCAAAGACCAAAAACCTTGTATAGCACCTGAAGTTTTTAGAAAGTCCACCTTTTTAATGTAGCTGTCAGTTATTGGGCTGTTACCCAAAACAACAACTGGTATTTTTGTCGAAGCAATTCCAGAAACACGAATGTTTATAGATTTTCCTATTGCTTTTAACATTGAATCAGAACGAAGTAATGCAGGATTGCCTTTATGTTGCTTGTAATCACCAATTAATTCGACTTTATTTGGATGTGTAAACTTATAGTTGGATACAACACTCATTTTTATTTCAAACAGGAATTTTATATTCTCTGGTCTCTGAACTGTTTGATTGGTAGTACAGAAAGCAAGGTCTGCACTTGATTGTCTTGAAAGCCCAAGTTCGTCACAAACAACACTATTTACTGCATACAGTCCTAAATCTTTAGCAATTGGTTCAAAAAGAGTTTTACTCCATTTCTCAGTAAATTGTCCTATTAGAGAGTTTCTGCTTTGCAAAGTTTGACCTTCTGCATCCGAACCTTTTGGGACATAGGCAAAGTATCCACCATGAAGATTATAAAATAATTGTTCAGGAGAAGCAAAGTTTTTTAATGCTTTTGTAAAGAATTGAATTTCAATATCATTATTCCATAACATCTTTAAGCCCCTGATTATTTTTAGATCTCTACCGAATAAGCTAATAAAGCATTAGCAATTACTAAGCAAGGCACCATAAGTAACATATCATGGATATGTATACATGTAAAGATAATTATTACCAATTATCTAGTAACAAACCCTGGTTACTAGGAAGGTATGTGCCTTTAGCTAATGATAGGATTCTATAAGCTGACTTCTAAAAGGGTACATTGTAGAAGCCCATATATGTATATTGTACCGCTTTCTATGTACAGATGTACATAGCTATGGTGCGCCAGTTTTTCCTTACTGAAGTTTTTAATAAAATATTGACTGATGCCATTCTTTGTTTATGGATTTAATCCACTCAACTAGTTTTTTCCTATTCGTGAAAGCCGCATAATACAGTTCATCTGGGGTTGCATAATACATGGATTAATGAAATCGTTTAGTTTTTTGCATATTTCACATATCGCTGTATACCACCGTTAGGGGTTCATTATTACAAGGGACATTCCTTTGATTGTCAATTAGCCATTGGAGAACCATTACCCAAATAGGTTAATTGCCTGAGGTAGCCTCACTGAACCAATAAAACAGTCCAATACATCTCTGATTTATAACTACGAGCTTTTATATTTATATGGTAGGAAAAATGTAATTTTACCACGCCATAGTTTATTCACTCGGTGTCAGAAACAAATTCAGAAAATCCTGTCAATCCATTTATTAATGTGATAAGGATATCTGTTCCTCCTCTATTTGATAATTCATTGAGGGAAGCGCAGCCAAAATTTTGCACCATCATTATCTGCAATCTATAATTCTACAACTTCTCGTTCTCTTCAAAATTAACAGCTAGTGCAATATTTAATGTTTTATTTATATTTTCCTTCATTTAATCTGTTACTTTAATTGCCATTGGCATTTGGACCCGTTTAAAGTGCGCAAGGTTATACAAGCGCAAAATTTTAGTAACTACTTGTATATCATAACCTTGCTGTACTATTTCCTGGATGCTAAATCCTTTGTCTATGTATAATTCCAAAATAGCATCTAAGATAGGATAATCGGGCAGACTATCCTTATCCTTTTGATTTGCCCGCAACTCTGCACTTGGCGCTTTTTCTATAATGGTTCTTGGAATTAATTCTGCTCCTGTATTGATATAATTAGCTAAGCCGTATACCTGAGTTTTGTATACATCTCCTATAGGAGATATTGCCCCACAAGTATCACCATATAATGTACAATAGCCTACTGACGCCTCACTTTTATTCCCAGTAGCCAGTACTAAGGCACGAAACTTGTTTGCCCAAGCCATTAAATACATACCTCTAATTCTGGCTTGCATATTTTCTTCTGTTACATCCATTGGCAAGTCCTTAAAATAAGGCGCGAATTGATTAAGCAATATCTGGAAAATTGGTTCGACAGAAATACTGTGCATCTGTATACCAATGTTTTTGCAGAGTGCAAGGGCATCGGTAACTGAACCGGGACTGGAATACCTGCTGGGCATAGAGAAGCCCTGTACATTTTCAGGGCCAAGTGCTTTAGCGGCTAATACTGCGACCAAGGCAGAATCAATACCACCAGAAATACCGAGGCATACTTTTGTAAAGCCCGTTTGCTTTGTATAACTTTTAATACCCTGAATCAGGGCTTGTTCTAATTCGCACATAGTGTCTTGGTTATTTTGATCCCTCTTCATTTTTACTTTGTTATGAAATTGTGTAGATATAGTTATATTTTCTTCTTCCCATCCTGCCTCTGCGCAAAGTTTTCCTTCTTTTTGTATTACAAAAGAACCCCCTTCAAATACTCCGCACTGGCTTGTCCCTGCAAGGTTGCAAAAAACTACAAGTTTACCAATGTTCCGAGCAAGGTGTGTTGCATTTTCTTTTAGTAGGTTTCGTAGACCAGGTCTGTAAGGTTGGGAACCTACAAATATTAGTGAAGTATAGTCAGCAAGAGGTATTGTATGCAAAGGTTGTTTATCCTGGGCCTTTGGGCCGTTGTGTTGCCATGAAAGCAAATCCTGCCAGCCCGCCAGAACAAAGGCATTGGTTTTATATTTTATGATATTATAATTAAATGAGACACTTGTAGTTGTTTTGGCGGTAGCTACAAAAGGCGCACCTACTTGGGTTTGTATAATACGGCCATCATTCAAGATCGCTTGTTTGTGAATTAATACAAGTTTCCCATCTTGCTCCTGTTTGTGTGCCAGGTACCCTACAGCAAGTACAACCCCGTCAGGCACTTCAGTTTTTAGTGCTTCCAAGCCGCTTAAATTATCTGGCACAAAACTTTTTCTTTGTACATCCTCGTCTGTGGGATATCCGCAGAGTGCAAGCTGGGGTAAAATCAAAAGGCTATCCTTTTTTTTTGCGCTAGGTCCCCTACGTTCATTTATGCTTTTTAATATTTGGGAAATTTTGGTAATGTTATAATCAATATCGCCCGCCTTGGGGCACATCTGGTAAACAAAAATATTCATACTTTTGTAGGTTCCTAGCAATTAGTTGTCATTGCCTTGCAATGGATTTTTTGTTCGGCATATAAATCTTTTCCTATACAAACATTATTTAATATCGGCTTGTAGTGTATAGACTAAGAATAGTACACTATGCTCTGTGAAAAAGAAAGTCTTAGTAACAAAAGCAGACGAAAAGTTTATGGCTACTTTTATAGATGTGTTAGAACACGATGGCTGGGAAATAGTATGTTCTATGGCGAGCGAAGCATCGGGGAGAAATGCAGGGGCAACCCAGGATAAGTACAAGGGCAAATATCCACTTTTTTATTATCAGGAAGCATCCTACATGTCGGCTACCACTCTTATGCGCGCTGCCTGTAATGCGCTAACCGAGCTTTCATTAGTTGTGCTGTATTCTCGAGGGTGGAACATGTTGAATACGGCTGACTTTATAGATTCCAGCCCCGGTGATTTGGCAAGATTTGCAGATAAAAGTTTCTTAACTCCTCTGTTACTTGCACAGTCTACTATAAAAGTTTTTGAAGCTCAAAACTTTGGTACCCTTTTGCTTATATCAGACCAGGGCAAAAAAGCAGAACAAAAAGACCCTCTTGCGTCGATGCCCCAGTCAGCCTTCTATGCATTGGGCGAAGGACTTTTTGGTCTGACTTCAACCAAACCCTATTGTGTATACGGTATTCAAATTCTGTCGCGCCCCAAAGCCCCGGCAAATATCGAGCTAGCAGGAAAATTTGCCTTGCGCATAGTACAAGATGCAACTCGATCAAAAGCAGGCAAGTGGAATTCTTTCTCTGCCAAGCTGGGTGGATTGATACGGTAATTTTTCTCTAGTTGATTCGTAGGGTCTTTTTGATGTCATAATTACATCCCCCGCAATTACCTTGATCCAATATCCAGAAGCAATTTCTTTTTGTGAATGTAATACCGGAAAAACAGTATGAGCAGCCCACCTAGAATCATCAAAGAAGACAAGAGTTGGCCGGTGGAAAAATTAAGAAGACCTCCAAAACGATGTATGGACGCTTCGCCTCCTAGCTTAATTATATACCCTAAGTCAGCATCTGGTTCTCTAAAATATTCGATAATAAAGCGAGCCAAACCATAGCCGATTACATACATTCCAAATATAAAACCTGTATAAAAATTACGTTTGCGCAGAAAAACCCAAAGGATAAACCAAAGAAAAAAGCCTTCAAAAAATGCTTCATATAATTGTGATGGGTGTCGGGGTAAATTGATAAGGTCATTTAACGAGTAGTACTTGATGTTGGCTTGATCAGCGATTTCTTTAACCCAACCTTCCTTGGGAGAAAATCTTCCGGAGTCAGGCACGTTAGGAAAAATCATTCCCCAAGGCACCGAGCTTACTTTACCCCAAAGTTCGCCATTTATAAAATTGCCTATGCGCCCTGCCGTATAGCCTAAGGGAGCAGAAACTGCAATAACATCATAGATTGCAAAGAGGTTCTGCTTTTTTACAATACTATAAATGCTTACCGCGAGGACCAAGCCAGCAAATCCACCATGAAACGACATGCCTTGAAATCCTACGAATGTCCAATCCTTGCTGAATGGCCAAAAAATAAGCCAG
Organism: Unio pictorum; assembly: GCA_030141615.1. Taxonomy (NCBI): domain Eukaryota; kingdom Metazoa; phylum Mollusca; class Bivalvia; order Unionida; family Unionidae; genus Unio; species Unio pictorum. Next base: position 738,971 of record JARLTB010000311.1, read on the forward strand.
GGTTTACTAAGATAATTGGCAGAACCATAGAGCAGCGTTCCAACGAGTCGTGCCCCAAGCAAGAGCCCCAGTATAGCCCAGAAAAAGAAGGCACTGATGGTATTCTTATCCCAAGGTAGTTTTTGTCTCTTTATTTCGTGGTTCATAAGATACCAGGTTACAAGAAAGGCAACTACATACATTAAGCCATACCAGCGTAATGGTAGTCCTGGAATTATTTCTGGCTTTAACCAGGCTGGAAAATTAACAACTGCAAGGGCGTTCATATAGTCTCCGTCTTTTCATTGCCAAGCTTGTTCGTGGTTGTGGCAAGAATTGTTAGGGTTAGGATATCGATACCAGCAATTAAGATTATGAGGGGGTGTATACTATTTGAGTAGATACTATTTTTTTTTTGAAAGCTAATAAAAAGAGCGTTCGCGATTATGGGTAGGAGACTAGCCAGGCTGATAATTTTACCCAGTATAATTGGTAGCACCAGTTTTTTATAAGTAATTTTATCTAGCCAAAGTAAAAAAAAAAGTACCACAAAGATTAACTGTGCGCTGAAGCCATAACGCAAAATATAGGTGCTAGTAGAATTGAGTAGTTGGCTGTGATTTACAACTACTATAATGAGAATAAACCTGCCCAATTCAACAAAAGACAAAGTGAGGTATCCAATAGGTTTCTTCATTTTCACGGGGATAATAACTTCTATTAGTATGAAAAGTCAATGATATCACTACCTTCAGTTGGCAATTGCACAAATCGTAGATTGACTTTGATACACAAATAATCAATACTGCTATGCATAATGAAACAGATAAGAAATAGAACCTGGATGGGCTTTATTACTATAGTCCTTTGTATTATTGCAGTTTTTGCCTTTTCAGTTCCCTCACTTTTTTCCCAAACAGAGAATAGCTCAAGAGACTACCAATCCAAAGATTATACAGACAAATTAACCAAGACTTTTAACTTTATACTCGATAATTATGTAGATCCTGTAGACGCCAAAATACTATTTGAAGGTGCAATGAAGGGTTTATTGGATTCTCTTGGCGATCCATATACTACATTTTTAGACGAACATAAATCTGATAATATGCAAGACATCACTTTGGGGGAGTTTGGCGGGGTAGGTTTATATATATCCAAACAAGTAAAGGATCCCAAAAAACCTGCTGACACTCCCCTCTACATTGAAATTACTTCCCCAATTGAAGACACTCCTGGTTGGAAAATCGGGCTTAAGCCTGGTGATCTAATAATAAAAATTAACGATGAAGATTCATCTGTCTTTTCTATAGAAGAGGCACAGAACCGTATAAGAGGTGCACTTGGCACCTCTGTTTCTCTTACCATTCGACGAGGAGAAAAAAGCGAGTTTACTCTTTCCATTACTCGCGAACGTATTGAAATACCCACCGTAAAATATGCGCTTATCCCCACTGCACAAGGAGCCATCGCCTATTTGCGCATTATTGAATTTTCACCGCAAACTGTTTTCAGAGTCAGAAATGCAATGTCGGAATTCAATAAATCTGACTACAAGGGGTTGATTATAGATGTACGAAGCAATCCAGGTGGTTTGTTAAACTCGGTTGTTCAAGTCGCAGATGAGTTTTTAGAAGGTGGTAAAACCATCGTATCAACAAAAGGCCGTTTGCCTCAGGACAATTCTGTTTTTAGGACAAGGCGCGGTGCTGCAATTGATCAAAATGTTCCAATCATTCTTTTAGTTAATAAAGGTTCTGCTTCTGCATCCGAGATTTTGGCCGGCGCATTAAAAGATAATAAACGAGCCTACTTAATAGGAGAAAATACTTTTGGCAAGGGCTTGGTTCAGCAAATATATAATTGGGATAACACTGGGTTTAAAATGACCACTTCCCGCTATTACACCCCAAGTGAAGAAAATATAGATAAAACAGGTATTCCCCCCGACCAGGAAGTAAAAGAACCAGAATTGACTGAAGAACAAAATACCATTTTGGCTAAATTACTAGAGTCAGGAGAAATAGATGAGTGGACAAAAAATAATCCCGATGCAGGAAGGAACGAGCGTAATGCCTTTGCTGCCAGTCTCGCACAAAAAGGTTTTACGCTACCTGAACGTACATTGCGAGTTCTCGTGGCAAGGAATTTACTGCGCACAAAAATTGCTCCTGTGTATGATTTAGAATTTGACACTGCATTAATTGAAGCGTTAAAAGCCATAGCTAGTCCTGACTATGCAGAAAAACTAAAAAATAGTCCAACAACATGGGAATCGGTTGAAGCAAAAAGAAAAATTGAGGCTGCAAAACTCCCCGCAACCAATGCAAAAAAGCCAAATGATATCCGTGCTGGCTCGGAACAAAAAAACTTACCCGATCCAGAACTGTAAGGTTCTACGAAATATGGATACTACCGTTCTGCAATCCAGGGTTTTTATTCTAGGAGTGCCAATAGATATTTTTTCAAGCGATGATTTTGATACCTTATTGTTGCGACTTTCTGAGGGTAAACACCAAATTGTCTTGTTGTCGCTGTGGGATTTATTGCGTGCCCGACGTTCGGGTGAGTATAACAAACTTGTTCATCACGCTAGTGTAGTGCTACCTATTTCATTGGCAATTCTTCGTGCTGCCAAATTCTTGCATCGTGAGTTGCCAATACGACATGTTCCATTTGATTTTGTTATTCATTTGCTTGGTGCTCTCGAAAAACGTAATTTGTCGGTGTACCTATTGGGTGCAACAAAAAAGGTTTTAGCTAAAGCAGAAAAAAATATTAAGTCTACTTTTCCCCAGTTGCGAGTGGTAGGACGCCATCCAGGAAGATTCACTACTCTTGCCGAACCTCAAATTATTAAAGCAATACAAAAGGCAAGCCCAAGCCTTTTGTTGGTAGGGTATCCAGGCAAAGAGAAATGGATATATCGCAACCAACAGCAGTTTACTCAGGGGATAGTGCTTTGGTGCTCTAACCTTTTGGATGTGTTTGCAGGCAAAAAATCCAGACCTTCAAGATCTACCTATCAAAATGGAATGGAATGGTTTTATTACTTAATACGCAAACCATGGAAGACCTACCGGTTATTGCAGTATTTCTGGTTTCTCTTGCTCTTGCTTTTTGCAAGGATCAACAATAAATAATCAAATAAAAACATTTTTATTGCCTTACTTGACTGCATCAATCGAAAGTAATGTGCTTGGGTTATTCTAATGAAGAGTATCTTGCTTTTTGTGCAAGACCCTCTCGAAGGAAGAACAGTAGCTTCTATTTTAAGTTTGGAATTTACAATACAGCTCATTAGCAACCATTCAGAGCCAACAAAAATATCAAATCCAGCTCTTATTATTGTATTGCTTAGCAGTACACAAAGCAATGCAAAGTATCATGTTCAACAGCTTAGAAAAAGATACTCCAAAACACCTTTAATCGTGCTTTCTCAAAGCCGGGATCCTGAAACTATTGTACAGGTAATAAAAGCCGGCGCAAACGATTTTTTGCACTACACTTCTACAACCGATTTTCGAACAATAGCTTCCACTGCAATAGACAATTGCGAAATGCCGTCTTCAACAATCACACCCAACATCCCCTCTATGTTAGGATACTCCTCACAAATGCAAACTATAGTAAAGAAAATGAACTTATTTTCTCAAGCAGAGCACCCTGTCCTGATTTTGGGAGAAACAGGTACAGGAAAAGAATTGGTTGCCAGATCAATTCACCTAAGCTCACCGCGGTATCTTGGGCCTTTTGTCCCAAGAAATTGCTCGACTATACCCGATACCCTATTCGAGAGCGAAATGATGGGAACAGAAAAAGGTGCTTACACCGATGCCATCACAAAACCGGGTGCAATAGAATTGGCCAATGCGGGGGTATTATTCCTTGATGAAATAGGAGAAACTACCCCAAGTTTTCAGGCCAAATTGCTGCGAGTTTTGGAATCCAAAGAAGTGCAGAAACTGGGGGCTAGGTCGGCTATTCCGGTTAACTTTAGATTAGTATCTGCTACCAATAAGCAGCTTCATCAAAAAGCAAAAGAAGGCTATTTTAGGCTGGACCTATTATTTCGAATCGGAACTCTTATTATCGAGTTGCCTCCGCTACGGGAAAGAATGGAAGACTTGTCGGATTTAGCAGCATATTTTGCACTGGAAGCTAGCGGAGGCTACGCCTGGCTATGCCAACAATCCGAGGATAAATTATCGAGCCACGACTGGCCTGGCAATATCCGCGAGTTGCGTAATGTAATTTTCCGGGCAGTAGTTCATGCTGAGGGGCAAAACCGAATCGACCCTGAACACATAATTTTTTCCTAAATTATATGGTTTTAAAATGTACTATGGTAATATAATGTCAATTGTAAAAGATATTGTTATATGCACCTCAAATTAACAACAGATTTGCTCACACAACCCAAATTTACAGGCAAGCGGGCTCTAGTACTGGGAGGCACTAGTACTTTGGGTACACACATTTCATTAGCACTGGCCAAAGCAGGGGCAGATGTACTAGTACTAGGAGGTCATTCCAGGAAAAATCTGCAAAGTGTCTTGCAACAAATAGCCTTGCATGGTATTGCTGCCAAAGGGTACCTACTAGAAATAAAAGATCCCATAAAAGCAGCAAAAAAAATAAAGCACTATGGGAATTTTGATATTCTGGCTCTCATTTTTGGTCCCTTTATACAAAAAACACTTGCCAATACCAGTTCTGAAGAATGGGAGCGTATTGTTAGCCTTAACTTAAGTTTGCCAGGCATGCTCTGCTCTGCCATGTTGCCCTATATGCTTAATCAAAACTGGGGGCGTATTCTGTTAGTAGGAGGGACAAAAACAGATACTATTAGAGCCTGCAAAAGCACAGCAGCTTATTCTGCTGCCAAAACTGGTTTAACTGTCTTGTGTAAATCCCTGGCTGCCGAAGGTGCCTTAAAAGGAGTGGCAACAATTGCTATTTGCCCTGGTTTTATAGACCAGGCTGATGAATTGCACAACAGCAAATACCCAGAAGCTCCTCCAATTTCTGCCGAACAAACAGCCCATTTGGCAGTCCAACTACTTGGGCAACAACCCTGTATAGCTTCCGGGGCGGTGATTAGCCTGGACGGTGGCTTCGCATTTTAGGATACACCCTTGCGCTATGTTTAAAAAAATGAGTACACTAGCAGTAGGTTTTTAAACTTAAATAACGAGGACAAGAATGTCGACCAATGACGATGTAGTACCCGGCTTTGACGAAGAAAAGGACGAAAGCCTTCGTATCCGCATACAATTAGTACCCAATGTCGATAACTGTTTGTTATTGCATCTTTCGGGCTATATTGATACCTATAATTCCAGTTTTTTCCAAAAAAGAATAAGCAAGGCAGTAAACACCGGGTTTATACGATTGATATTTAACTGCAAAGAGCTTAACTATGTTTCATCCACTGGGATAGGGTCTTTTACTGCCTTTTTAAAGTCTGTGAAGCCGAGGGGTGGGGATATTGTCCTTCATGAAATCCAGCCAAAAGTATACGAGGTTTTCCAGTTGCTTGGGTTCTCACAGTTCTTTAATATCAAAGAAAACATTGAGGAAGCGACTGCTTTTTTTACCCAAGTCAATCAAGCGGCTTCCGTATTTCCCAAAGTATTTGTATGCCCTATTTGCAGCAAAAAACTCCGTGCTGCAAAATCTGGCAGGTTTAGATGTTCAGAATGCAAAACTATTCTAGCCATAGATAATAGTGGCCAAGTATTTCTTGGCTAAGTCTTTTTTATGCAATCTGTAGGAGCTGAAAATGCCCAGTTTAAGCAAAATTGAAGAATACCTGATTTCGCTGGATATTCAATATCAAGAACTGCAACCTAATACCTGGTTTATCGAAGATACTACAAAGGGTTTGGCGGGTATTCATGTAACCTATGCAGATCCAGTTGTCATTGTCAGTGCAAATATAATGAAGGTCCCTAAGGCAAACCGCGAAGCATTTTATGCCAAACTACTTTCACTTAACTACGAAGGTCTGATACATGGAGGCTATAGCATACATGAGGATAATGTAATACTTATGGACACTCTGGAATTCGCAGACCTGGACAAATCAGAATTAGAAGCAGCCATCGATGCCATAGGTTTTGCAATTTACGAACACCGCACAATACTAGGAAACTTTCAGGATACATAGGAGGACATGAATGGGTATATTTAGTCGATTTAAAACTGTGGTCTCTTCCAATATAAACGACCTTATTGCCAAAGCAGAAAACCCCGAAAAAATGCTTAATCAGCTTATGATCGATATGAACGAGCAGATGATAGACTCTAAAACCGCAGTAGCCAAAGCTATAGCAGACGAAAAAAAGCTAGAAAGAGAAACCGCAGAAAACAAACGGCTAGCCGAAGACTGGGAAAAAAAGGCAATGCTGGCAGTAAGATCCAATCGCGATGACTTGGCAAAGGAAGCTCTATTGCGCAAGCAAGAATACGAAGGGTATACAACACAACTTCACACTCAGTGGAAGGCGCAAAAAGAGGCGGTAGAAAAACTAAAGGAATCCCTTAGGCAGTTGCAAAACAAAATCGACGAAGCCTCTAGGAAAAAGAATATTCTTATAGCAAGAGCAAAAAGAGCAGAAGCACAAGACCGGATTAACAAAACAATGTCTTCACTTTCTGGTAGTCGTACTGCCTTTGATACTTTTGATAGAATGGCAAAAAAAGTGGACGAATTAGAAGCCCAGGTAGAAGCCACAAAAGAACTAGAAGATGTTACAGGTAGTGCCTCTCTTGAAAAGCAATTTGCTCAACTAGAGAGCTCAGGCTCTGGTGCAGACATACTTTTAGAAGATTTAAAACGTAAAATGCTCCAGGATACCAGCAGCAATGAAACCAACTCCCAGGATTCAAAACCCTAAGGCAGCCGTACATTAAGGTCAGAATCCTTTTGGATACTCTGCCTTACTCTACCTATACGTTTGCAAACCTGAATCCGCGAACTGTTGCACAAAAAAGCAATATCGAGTTTATTTTACACAATAACCAAAATACAATGCCACAAGATTTTTTTGACAGTGTTGATTGCCTTGTGATTAGCTCTAAAAAGTATCTTGAAAAAGCAAAATCATCTAATTGGTACAATGACAAACCAGTAATCGTATTCGGCTCTATTGACGAAATGGAAGTTTGTATGCGTTTGGGGTGCAAAGATTATCTTCGTAACCCCTGGCCAATACAAGAACTTCTGCTGCGACTACAAAGGGTAAATCAAAGCCTAAAAAAATATAAAAAAGTGATAAAAATCCCTTCATGTACTGCTTCAATCCCCCTACCGCACATTCAAGAGCAAACTACCCTGCCTGGTATTGATACACCTCAGCCTTCATTAGAAAAAGCCAAACAAGGTGCCCCAAACAAAGGGGTAGAATGTCTATTTTTTAGTGAGGAAGAATTATGTTTTATTAGCTTATTATGTAAGAATGCAGATTTTTTAGTAACATATAATGCGGCTAACACAATCTTGAATAGAGAACACCTATACATGCTTCATTTTGCGAACCGATTGAGAATTAAGTTAAACAAGATACATAAAGGTATTGGCGGCAGCATAAAATCTGTGCGTGGTTTAGGTTTTCGTATTAACAAACCAGAGGCTAACTGGCTTATCGAATTTTTCAAATTAGATTAATGCGTCTTAATAATTATTTCTTTTTAAATGTCAATTGCCAGGACTGATATACACTATCAATCCTGGGCAGTACTGTTTTCGGTTGACTAGCAGCATCTAATGGGTTTTTCCTGCTTTGGGAACTGTTTGCGCTTCGCTAATCCAATTAGTAATGAAACTATCATCATTATCTTCTTGCAATGTTGCAGTCTCTTTAAGTAGCGCAAAAAGAAAGTGCGTAGTAGCGTATAGTATGCCCAAACCAGATAAATCGGAATCTATCATTGTGTTCCCTCATAGTTTTATTACTAACCCCACTCCGTAGCCCAACCAGTTCCCATACAAAAAATACTTTGGTTCTGCCAAAAAAGGCACCCAGTATTCTACGCCAATATCGGCAAAGAAAGACAGATCTCTGGTGCACAAGTAAGATAACCTAACATAGCCCTGAATACCAAAATGAGAAAGTGTTACAGAAGTTTTAGTAACAGTATATGTTTCTAAAGGACTAATGCCTAGTCCAACACCGCCATAAGGGGTAATAGAAAACCTGCCTATAATAAAATCATAACTAATACCAACTAGGGCATTTATGGCAACAGTGCTTTGTTCTTTTTTACCGTTTATATGCAAGAAAGGTAGTTGAAGAGACGCAAAGGGCTTAAGCCCATATATTCCTGTAATAAAAGATACTCGAAAGCCCGCAATTAAAGCATTATCTAAGGGGAAGTGATGAACATATATCTCTGGATAAAAACCTAATCGTGTGATTTGTCTTAGCACACTATCTGAATCAATACGAGTGTTGGCATAGATTACTTTGACGGTTGAACCGCCACTTGCAACCTTTATTACTTGAAGCAAACCAATTTCCTTCTCTTCTTCGGCAGTTCCTTCTGATCTTGGCACTATAATCGCAAACTCATCTCCTACATTTGCACCACTAGCTTTGATCATATTTATGCTACCTTCGCTATTCTGTATGTTAATAAATTTTGCAATTGTCCAAAGCTCAGAAAAAGATTGCATTTTATATCGTAGTTGAAGTGGTAACTCTTCTATAGCCATGGCAATAGCCAAATTAGAATTAGAGAAATCATATCCTAGAAGTTCTAATTGTACTTGTGCAAGCGATTGCATATTATTTGGAGTATCGATAAAATGTACGAGTACTCTAATTGTTACTATCCACTTTTCTTCTTCGTACACAATAATAAATTGAGTTACTGTAGGAAGAACAATTATGGCAGTAGGAAATTTTTCTACTACTAGAGCAAGATCAGTACTAACCCTTTGGCTTTCTTTCTTTACATAAAACTTTGTAAGGTCCTTGCACGCAGCAAAAATTGCATTGTCAATATCGAGTAGGCTCTCTGTAGGAATTTGCACGCTATCATATACCAAAGGAAATACAATCATCTCTTGAATATTGTTATTGTTGTCTTGCACAAAAGCAGTATCCCCTGAATAAAGAAAAAGTAGGCAAAAAATAATCCGTGCTAGTATAATAAAACCGCCTTAACCCTAAAATTAGGAGTTATTGTAATAAATATTTTAAATATAGTAGACTATTGCTATGGGTAGAGAATATATTGACACCCAAAGCCCCATTACAGCACTTGCAACTCCTATGGGTTGTTCGGCACTTGCTATAATACGCACCAGCGGGGCAGGGTCGATTGAATTGATAGCAAAATGTTTTTCAAACTATAAAAAATTATTAGCTGCAAAAAGTCATACAATGGTATATGGGTACATTTATGACCCTCGTAATAAACAAGTAATAGATCAAGTACTTATTTCCTTTTTTGCTGCTTCATATAGTCCTTCCGGCGAAGAAGCCGCAGAAATATATTGTCATGGATCTCCTATTATAATTCAGTGCATACTATCAACATTAGAATGGTTGGGCTTTGCCCCTGCCTTGCCAGGAGAATTTAGTTTGCGATCCTTTCTCAATGGGAAAATTGATTTGGTAGAAGCAGAAGCTATTAACGAATTAATTACATCAGAAAATGAGTTTGCCAGCCAACAAGCTCTACATAAACTTAGTGGCAATGTATCGAAAACTTTTAGAAACCTGCGTGCTAATCTAGTAGACGTAATGACAGAACTAGAAGCAAGGCTAGACCACGGGGACGAAGAAGAATTAGAAAAGGCAAATCGCGAATTGCTATATCAAATATTAAAGGATAGTAAAGTTAAAATTACGGAACTTATAACCAGCTTTAGTATTGCGCAAATTTCCAAATCCGGGGTTCTTGTAGTTATTGCCGGAGGCACCAATGCAGGTAAATCTAGTTTATTTAACTATCTTTTACGAGAGGACAGATCAATTGTTCATCACGATGCGGGTACCACTCGCGACTGGGTAGAAGCTAGAATAAACATCGGGGGCTACCCACTTCGCCTGGTGGATACCGCGGGACTACGGCAGTCAGCAAACGAAGTAGAACAGTTAGGCATACAGCGAAGCAAATCTTTAATAGACGAAGCTATAGTAATTCTATATGTGGTAGATGCAACCATGGGCGTTAATGAAACAGATACACAAATGCTAACTACATATCCTGAAGCAATTTGTGTTTGGAATAAAATAGATATTCGGAAAACAGATCCCCCCAAGGGCAGTATTCCCATTAGCGCAAAAACCGGTTTACATGTTGAAATTCTAGGCAAGACCATACAAGAAAAATTAGCAAAGTTGCTTGGCAACAGCAAAATCCCATCTGAGCCAGATTGCAGAATTACAAGTGAAAGGCAGCTTCGTTTATTACAAAAAGCCGAAGTTGCAATTAGCGATGCACTTTTGCAATTAAAAGAGCCTGGCATTTTACTTGATGTACTTGCATTAACAATACACGAAATCGCAAATTCCCTAGGAGAAATTACCGGTGAGATTACAAATCCCGAATTATTAGATTCTATATTTTCACGGTTTTGCCTAGGAAAATGAATTAAAGCGAAGCTAAAATCCTTCCAGTACTATCTTTCCCTTTGCTTTGCCACCTTCAATAAGAAGGTGAGCCTTGCTAAGATTAGCAGCATTAATTGTACCAAAATTATCACTTAAAGTAGATGTAATTACGCCCTCATCTACCAAGGTAGCTATAGTGGTAAGGAGTTTATGCTGCTCTATCATATCTGGTGTATGAAACATAGAGCGTGTAAACATAAGCTCCCAGCATAATGTAAGGCTTTTAAGTTTTAACTTCATCACATCTAGGCTATCTGGGTCATCTATTAACCCCAGTTTGCCTTGCGGAGCAAGAGAGGCGATTATTTCGTTATAGTGTTTATCGGTTTGAGTTAGACTGGCCACATACGATACTGTTTCATAACCTATTTTTTTTAGCTCTGAAGAAATGGGTTTGCTGTGGTCTATTACATAATGTGCACCATGAGCCAATACCCATTCTTTGGTTTCGGATCTGGATGCTGTGCCTATTATTGTAAGCCCCGTATAATGCCTAGCAAGCTGTGTAAGAACAGAGCCAACTCCTCCTGCAGCCCCTACAACCAGCAAAGATTGCCCTTTATTACCCTGAGTTTTAGAAAGCCCCAGTCTATCAAAAAGTAGTTCATACGCAGTAATTGAAGTTAAGGGCAAGGCTGCGGCCTGTGCAAAAGTTAGTGTAGAAGGCTTATGTCCTACAATTCTTTCATCTACGGCTTGTAGTTCAGAGTTAGTGCCAGGACGGGTAATATCCCCCGCATACCAAACTTCATCTCCCACCTTAAAAAGTTTAACATCAGAGCCAATTGCCTTTACAACACCTGCCGCATCCCACCCTAGTATTTTTGGCAAAGGTGCTGGCGCAGAACTGTGCATTCGAATTTTAGTGTCTACAGGGTTAACAGAAACCGCCTTGACCTCAACAAGAAGATCCTTTGCACCAGGTACTGGTGTATCAAGTATCACATCATTTAAAATATTCTGGTGTATTGCACCAGGCTGATAATATCCAATAGCTTTAATACGCTGCTCCTTTTTAGTGCACTTTGTGCTTTTTTATTCCTGAAGTATGACCCCAGTTAGTCTTTGGAAAACTGTAGATTGTAGTCCCTACCTAGTAATATAATCTTTTTGATACAGATTGTAAAGTAAAATCCAGGAGCTTGTACTGCATACCTAACAACTCTTTTGATTTAGAATTATTATAAAGTAAATGCATTTCTGATAAAAGGGCAAGGTTTTCGGAAATAGGAAATTTTTCCTTAAATAGAAACTCTCCAATTCGTATTACTTTTTGCATACATCCAGGAAGTGGTTTTAACTTTTTTGGGATAGGGGCATGTGATACAATTGTTTTAAATATATCATAATAACAGAGGTTTTCTCCAATAAGAATATAACGCTCGCCAACATAATTTGTATGTATTGATAGGGTAATCGCTTTTAGCACATCTTCTATATCAATAAAACCATTTGAACCAGCAGGATAATATACTGTTTTTAACTTAAACAACCACTTATAAAAACATCATATTTCTTTCGGATACGTTTTCTACATATTCGCCTAAAATAATACCGGGACAGAGTATTACTGCCTGTAGCCCTTCATCTATAGCCTTGGTAACCTCAATATCACCATAGTACTTTGTAGCCATATATCCCACCTCGGATTGCCAGGGCAAGAAAGAAAAGTTTTCATCAATTAAGGTATTAGGTGAATCTAAGGGGGTGCCTATTGCCGCTACAGAGCTAAGGTGAATATAGCGCTTTACCCTACAATGTTGTACTGCGCGCAGTACATTCTTAGTCCCATCAATATTTGTCTTGATCATTTGCGCTGTTTGCGCTTTATAATATGAAACATTGGCAGCAGTATGAATTACAATATCAATTCCAGAAAAAGCTCTTTCTAAAGAAGTAAGGTCTGATAGATCAGCAATTACAATATTAATTGGGTACTTTGCAATAAAGGTAGTGTCTGAAGATTTTCTGACACAGGCAAATATTTTATAATTTGGATAGTTGTTTTTAAAATAGGCAACAAGTGAAGCACCAACATAGCCACTAGCTCCAGTGATAGCGATCTTTATAAGATACTCCTTTATCTTTAATAAGATAAAACAATTAGTATATATTATATTTATAATGAATATTGAATTTTAGCAATAGGTATTCTAAAAATCCAAAGAAGGTGCATGAAGAGTTTTAGCAAACAGATAAGGGTTAGAAATGAAAACCAGTAGGTCCTTTATGGGTGCGCTATATGGAAGGCATAAATACAAAATGGGTAGGTTGTTGTAGTTAGGAATATCTTTCGGCTCATGTACGAAAACTTGCTAGAACGCACATCTTCACAATATTTATGTACCCATTATTATTGGGTTTCGTATTTTATTTGTAGACTGTCGGCAAAACCTTTTGCATCAACAACACGAATTACAAAATTGCCAGCTAAGGGAACTTCCCAAATGAGAATTTGCCCAGGAGAACTTTGGCCGATATACAGGGAATCGGCAAACCAATGCATTACTTTACCAAAGCCATCTGCCTGAAGATGTAATAATTGTTTTTTACCCGGTTGATACACATACGTTACATCCGCTATTGGCAATTGAATCCTGGGCCTTTTCTCTTTAATTGCAGATGTTGCCAGCTCGGGAGGCATTCTAAGCGGCAAGCCCGCATCAGCGAAAAGTTGTCTGAATTCGGAAGACCAAAAGGCATATACATCCTGTCGTATACCGGGACCAGGCTGCTTTACAACTTTTCCTGAAGCTACTTCAATAAATACTGGTTTGTGTAAATCGCAGATTTCTATAGGAGATTTTCCTTCTATAAACCAAGCTTCAGTTTTTATGGGGCAGTATTCATTGGGTAGCTGGCCACTATCAGCACAAACTTCAATTTTTCTTACATTTTCTGGCACATTAGTACTTAAGAGATTACTATTAGTGGTTACGGATCGCAGGGCATCTACAATTCTAAAAAATAGTGGCGCAGCAATATGGAGCCCCAAAAATTCAGGGTTACTGGTACCGTCAAAGTTTCCCACCCACACCACGAGTACATAATTGCCAAAGATACCCGCTGTCCATGCATCACGATATGACCAAGAGGTTCCAGTCTTCCAGGCAACAGGAGGATTTGCGGCTTGTCTAAGATCTGGTCTTGGATTGGTTTGTAACATTTGTCTAACAATAAATGCTGCTTGTGGGCTAAGCAAAGTTTTATCATATTCGATTGTTTTTTGCGCAAGTGGTAGAAACTTTGTTGCTTGTCTTGGTGTTATCCTGATAGCTCTATATTTACCTTCATTGGCTAGAATGGCATAAAGACTGGCAAGTTCTAAAGAGCTGACTTCAGCTCCCCCTAATGCCAAAGCCAGACCATAAAAAGACTCCTCCTGTAACCCCCGTACTTCTGCCAATTGTAAAAAATTATATAAACCTAATTTTTTTAATGTAGAGCTTAAATACACTGCCGGAACATTGCGGCTTCGGATAAGAGCCTCCGTCGCCGATATGGGACCTACAAAATTACCATCGTTATTTTCTGGGGAGTATATTCCATAGTTTATTTTGGCATCTTTTATTATAGATTGAGAATGAATAATTCCTTCGTCTATGGCAAGACCATAGATAAATGGTTTTATTGCAGAGCCAGGAGATCTTTTTGCCAAGGTTCCATTTACTTGCCCTTGTATGCTGTCATTGCCATAATTGGCAGAGCCAACCATTGCAACAACTTCCATTGTGTTATAATCCAGTAACAAAGCAGTTGCGTTGTACACTCCCAAACTATTTCGTGCCGAAATATAATTTTGTATTGCATTTTCAAGAAGAGTTTGCTTTTCTAAGTCAAGCGTGCTTGCAATAACACCATCTGTACTAATATAATTTTTTATCTTATTACGGAGCAGTAGATCGGTATAATGAGGTGCTCTAAATGGGATATCATTTCGGGAATTAAAAAAAACGTCCAGTGAGTAAACGGATTCTTCAATAGTAGCATTTCCTGCTTTAGCAATAGAACTACGGTTATAGATTTTGGTTAGCCGTAATGCCGAATCGAGAAGTTTTTTACGTGATTCAGAGTCTGTAAAATGGCGAGCTGTTGGATTTTGTGGAATAACCGCAAGATTTAGCATCTGAGGAAGATTTAGTTTTTGTGCACTATGATGAAAATAAATTATACTTGCAGCCCCTATTCCTTCTATATTCCCTCCATAGGGTAGCAAATTAAGATAGGTCTCGAGGATTGTATCTTTGCTATATGCCAGTTCTAGGTATAAGGCTGCAACAATTTGTAATAGCTTTCCTGGTATAGTTCCGCTTTTTATCTTAAACAAACGTTTCGCCAATTGCATTGTTATTGTCGAACCACCTGTTTTTCTACTTCCCAAAGCCGTGATAGATGCAGAACGTACAAGTGCCAGTGGGTTAAAACCAGGATGGTAGTAAAAATATTTGTCTTCGTAGAGCAGTACAATTTGTTGTAATGTTTGAGGTATATCTTTCAATTTTAGCCATATACGGTATTGTTGATCTTGGGCAAGACTTAGTCGTAACAATTCCCCACCCCTGGCAGTAATCATTGACGAAAGTGGAATGCCATCTGTTAGTGATGGTTTGGGGAAAAGCCGAAAGGCAAGTAATGCTAAAAGGCAAAGAATTAGAATACGCACTGTAGTTGGCAAAGAATACCAAGAAGCCCACAGGATCCCCTGGTGGGGGCGATTAGTCTTCAGGTTAACCTGAAGACTAATCGAAGGGTTACCTTCTAGTTCACTATGGAGTTTTTGTTTCTTATTCCCCACCTTTTACCACCTGGATACTACCTCCAAGAGATCGTCCAAATACTGTAGAATTATACATATCCTCAGCGTACGTAGAAGACACTGTAAAAGTACCACGATTGGAACTACTTTTATCTTGTAACTAAATTCACTAAGATTATTGTTGATGGTACCAAAGAACACTACTCTATCGTCCCTAATGTCTACATATCTGACTTCCCAATTGCTTTTTGCAGATGTAAAGAACCTGTCCCAGAAGTTGCTACCCTTGGAATTGACAGTATTAGAGCCAAGCACTGGATCAAAGCCCGCAGGCAAGAGATCTATTATGGCGGCAGAATACACTTCGTTTATTGGAGTTTTTGTTCTGGCCTTAATGTGTACCGTGATCTCCTGTCCTAGTTTTACTTCCTTCACTATTTTGCCATTTTCGTCTGTATATTCTCTAACAATTTCGATGCCTGAAGTCAGTGCTTTAGTGGGGGGTGAAGCTTCATATCCGTTTTGAACCCACGAGTAGAATAGGGGGAAGGATGACGTATTGGTCATATCCAGGTTTGAAGCTCCAGTTTGTATAGTTGCTACAAGCAAATCACCATGCAGAGCAGAAGGAATAATCTGGGTTGTACTGACAGTTTGGTCTCTATTTTAACTGTTGGCTTTAGAGCTGCCAAGACTGCAGTATCATATGCTTTTAATGCCAGCATTATTTGTGCAGAGGAATATGTACTATACGTTCTATTTTGCACTACCTGACTAACTCTATCCCAAAAATTAGTTCGTAATTTGGGTATGTAATTAGGAAAGGTGTTTTGTTACAAGATAAAAGAGTTCTGCTTCTATAGCGATAGAATTTTGGTATTGTGTTGTACCTGGTGTAACATCTGATACTAGGGCCCTTTCCATAGCTAAAGTACCACCATCGCTAAGAACTGGATTAATAAAGTCATTAGCAAGTTTTTTCCTGAAAAAGTATCTTTAGACTAGCCGCAAGATAGGCATTTCCAATATCACTTTTCATTGATTGTTTGGTTTTAGCATCCTTTTCTTTATCCAATATGTATTTTATTCTTTCGCTAAGGACTTGCAAGACTCCCACCCGTAGGCAGTTGTTGAATAGTAAGTGCGTAGGCTGCCATTGTTTGCAAGTGCCAATCGTGCATGTTTCTTACATCTTTTTCCAGGCTAGCCTGTAAAATACACATTGGATTTTCGTAATAAGTCAGTTGGCACATTAAAACCTGCATTTCTTGCTTCTATGAGGAAGCGGGTAGCGTAAATTGTAATAAAAATATCACTATCATCACCTGGCCAAAGCATAAACCCGCCGTCACTCCCCTGCCTTGCCCATAATAAGTTAATAAACCTGTTAAATACTTCATCCGGTGTTGCTTTTTTTACTTCATCAAGGCCATTTAGAGTTGCAATATTGCGCAATACTTTGGCTGTATCCGGGGTTGTTGGATAGGAAAACTGATGCAGTTTGTAGAACTAACTAATTGTTCGGTACATCCATAAGGATAGTTATGCAAATACTGTAACATAGCTGTAGAAAGAGCCCAGGGTGTAGGCGAAATAATAAGATTGGATTTTCTGAATTCGGGGATAAAACTCGCTTTGAGCAGATATACTCTTCTTTCCGGTAAAGACTCCTGAACTGGCAAGAGAAAATATACGCAGAGGCAGGTCGTACAGTCAAATCCGAAACCACCTTTAGTATAAAGGTTCCTAGTTTCGAATGTATGGTAAGGCTTGCAGGTCCCAGCAATGCAGCTGCACCACTTTTTGTTTTTATTGTAACTAATTCAGAACCTCTTTTCCTTCTCCAACAATTACACTCTTGGCTGCTGGAGAAAGTAATTCAATCCAGGGGATACAGAAAAATTGAGCGATACATTGGCGTTTGGGCCACTACCTATTTTATTATTGCTAATACCCAATCCAATTTCTACCTGATCCCCAGGGCTTAATACTACAGGAGCATTAACTTGAATTATTACATCTCCACGAACTTGTGTTGTTGCCTCTTTGGCTACTACTTTGCTTCTTCAACAGCTACCATCATTACTCGTACCGCTCATTAAATTGATCGGGGAGTGGTATCTGAAAGTCAATGGTGTCCTTCATGGTAATAATGCCCGACCAGTAGGCCATTGGTTTGTCTCTTTTTTACGGAATGGATTTATATTTCTGCCAAAGTCTGCCATTTCGCCTCCTCCTGGCATAGCCTGAGAGAGCAATCTTTTAAATTCTGGCAGGATTAAATCTAGAGTTTGCATTGTACTTACTTCCAGTGCTCTTTTTCTAAAAAAGTACCCAAGAGGGTTGGGAGTTTTGTATGCTGCTACTTGAAGGATCCCTTCATCGACTGCAAAAAGAACCACTTTAGAGCCGGGGTTGGCACTAACTTTAGCAGTTATAATATCCCCTGGCTTTACCAGGGTGGGTACTGATAGGCTAGCGGGGGCAGTTCTTTTCTTTGCACTGCTAATAAAGGGTACAGTACCATAGCTAAGCGGGCTCATAAGACTTCGTTTGATGCAGGGTCGCGGGTGAAGTGGACGGTAACATAACCAGATCCTTCAAAATCGTCGGGGATCTGGATGCTCTGCACGGTGGCAGTAGAAGAGCTCTTAAACCATTTAAAGGCTCGTACTTTGTCGTTTTCTATTGTTATTAAACCTGCCCCAAAATACGGGGCTCGTATGTTTACCGAAATCTGGTCGCCAGGATTATAATCACTTTTATCTAGTGCCAGCTCTAATTCTGCATTTCTTTCAAGCGACCTTGTAATATTGCCATTTCCTGCAACGGTATATTCGATACGGGACAGTTTATTATCTTTATCAGCAAATAATTCGTAAGCATAGCTACCCACCTTTGTTGTATCCAAAGGCAGATTATACCCTCCCGCTGGGATGGTTATTGTTTTGGTACTTACAATTACTTCTTTGGTCTTAGATTCATATTTATAGGGGCCATTGTTTTGTCGTACCAATACAGAGACAATTGATTTGGCTATATGTACAAGGGTGATATTCTGCACTTGCTTTTTCTTTGTGAAAGAATCTATAGCCTGCAAATGAACGTTTCTTTTGCTGGCTAAATTAATATATTTTAAATCGCCATCTGCCTTATATCCCAACATAAATTCTTTGTCCGATACCAGAGCCTGTAGCCTAGTGGCTACACTCCTTCCGGATTCCTGCTCGAAGGCTTTGGCAACGAAGTCCATGCGATAACTAGTGTTGACATACTGGTTTAGCCCAAGATCAATGATGGCTTCTCCTTTTACATCTGTTAGAGCATCCTGGACATTGATTTGTATTTGGTCCTGAGTGGGTAATGTGGTGCCAAAAGTGTACTCGGGATAATCCTTAAAATGGGGGAGCCGTGGTTGCAGCATTAGGATAGATTCTATTCTTCTGTTTTGGGCAGCTGTACCAAAAAGATTTTGTACTAAAATATTAGCTTTTAAGTCTGTGGGGGATATCCA
Organism: Unio pictorum; assembly: GCA_030141615.1. Classification (NCBI taxonomy): domain Eukaryota; kingdom Metazoa; phylum Mollusca; class Bivalvia; order Unionida; family Unionidae; genus Unio; species Unio pictorum. The sequence goes on from JARLTB010000311.1 coordinate 757,848, forward strand.
ACCTTCTGGGCTTTCGGTTGATAACTTGCCACTTATTTTCATTGTATCAGGTAAAAATTCCTGCACTTGCACAAGTACACTACCAAGCAATCTGCCAGTATCCTGATTGGTATCTGTCCCCTTGCCAACCCTCAAGTTAAATGAATATGAACCTGTAGGCGAAGATGCTTCTGTATTATGGGCAAATTCAAGAAAGCCAACTCTGTCCAAAGAAACTGGCGACTGTCTGATTACAATACCACGAGAATCTATCACTTCCATTTCTAGTGGCAATCCTGTAGGCAAGGGCTGCCAATTAAGAGACTTAAGAATTATACCTATCCGTACCTCTTCTCCGGGGCGATAGATACCTCTATCAGAAAATAAGTATGCCTGAAGTTGTTGCGGTAAATTAGTAATTCTAACTCCACCAATGTCAAAACGGGTAAAGTCTAAAGACCTTTCTCCTTCATACATTGGGATAAAGCTCATATCCCTGTCCTTTGTAACAACAATAGCTAGGGGACTTTTTTCACGATTAAAACCCCATACTGATGGAAGGCTTGCCTTTCCTTGCGGGTTCGTAACCGCTTCTTGCAGAGTTGCACCATTTAATCCAATAATTACCACAGAAGCTGCCGATACAGGTTGACCATCTGCTACGGATTGAACAAAAACATCCCAGCTTCTATTAGCATTTTGTTTTGTAATTATTCCTAAATCGCTTACCATAATCAGTCGACTATCTTTATAGTTTCGGGGATTTATTGCCCTTGATGATTCCTCGTAATCTGAATATTCTTCGTCTTCGTAATCATTTGGGGCAATATCTTTTTCTGAAGGATTATATCCACGTACCGTTAGCAGAAAGATCCCCTGGCGATTTGGTTTTTCTTGTAAGTAGGAACTAAAGTCTACTGTCTCGTAATGGTTTTTGCCTTCTTCCAGTTGCAAGGGAATTTTTTTTGTGATTCTTTCTGCTAAATTATCTATACCTATACTATAATTAAAAGAAGGCTTTGTCATAATACCGCCATTTTGGCTTACAAAGTGCTGGATTTGGTTGGGTAAAACTCGTGATAACTCTATCTCCAGTCCTGGCAAATCCCGTACTAATAGGGATAGTTTTTTATCACCCTTTAGTGACAAAATAGAGCCTTGCCCTAGAATAGCCAATTCGGGGTTAAATCGTTCTATGGGGAGTATGAAGCTTATATCTTTTTCAAATTGGTAGCCACTGGCAGATTGTAATGATTTATTTACTGTGGCAAACAAGAATCTATCAGGTGGTGCTACAAATTTAAATGCAAAGTTTTTATCTGCTTCCAGAAAAGAAGGCAGAGCTGAAAGATTTAATTTCTGGGATCGGGATAAAATTGCATCCGAAACTTGATTTATATTCTTCCATTTAAATATTTCTTTATTGTCTGAGCCGGGCCCGCTTTTAGGCAAAAGCCACGCGCTAACATTTTTAGGAATTTCCTTCTCCATTACATTTCTGTTAAACTCTACCTCTAAGATGCGATCTTTACTTCCTTGATCATTTGTTGCCTCGGTGGTTGACATAGAAGTAATTTGCAAACTAAAAAGTGAAGGAATAGTTACTAACTTTGTATACTGTGCCTTGATTGCGTTGCCACCAAGGGTGCTCATAGCTCCTGGTTTAATAACTAGTTTTAATTGCTGCTCATCTTTTTTAAGGTTTAACTTTTCAGATTGAATTGTAGCTACCATCTTGTAATTGTCGTACGAGATAAGAGGTTTTTCGTTAGTACCCGAGATGGTAATTAATTTTTCAAAAGATTTTACATCTATAGGATGTGAAAAAGGTATGGTGTATATGGCCCTTCGTATTGTGTAGTTGGTAGGGTCTTCGTAGTATTCGCCAACTATATCTGAAATATCAAAAGTAGGGGTTGTAAAAGTGAAAGAAAGGGAACCTGCATAGCCATCTGCAAATATCTGTTTGGGAAGGGTAACAGAATAGCTCTGGCTAATACCCCATTCTTTTTTAGGCTCCATCTGGAGAATTGAAGGAGTTGTCCATTTCCAGGTGCCTTCTAGGGCGGGAATTACCTTGATGTCATTTAGTGCCTGAACTAATTTGTCCAGTGCTGCTACCGATTGAGAAAAACTAACAATAAGTCTGTCAGGGGCTTCGCCTAAATGCGCCTGAGTTATTCGCAACTTATTGACTGAAAGAGTTGCCTTAAGTTCGGCTGGTTTTTCTACTATGGCGCAAGACCCCAATGCAAATATAGTGAGTTGAAATAGAAAAACTGCGAATTTCTTCGTAAATCCAGCAAGCAGGTTTGTTCTTGACATTTTATGCACTCCTTGTGTGTTTCGGAAATACGTTACTAATGAGTAATACTACCCTTGTGAAGCCTATAGTACAATATTATATCTTGTCAATGTTAATCTTATATTTGATACAAGCTCTTTGCATTTTAAGTATGGGCATACTTATGCTATATGTATAAATCAAGTCAAGAAGGGATTGCTTGCAAATACGTTAACGGGTGTATATCTGAAGCCTTATTATTAGGTTGCCCCATACATTACGTTTATTCGTATCGCTAATACTTCTACAACACGGCTCCACTTATGAATTTAATGGTGTAATGGATCTACTACATTCATAAACGAAATCTTCCTTCAATCAAATGTGGGATAGGTATTTTTTTGAATTACAAAGAATATTCTGCCCCTTACAAGTAGTACCCATTGTAATAGCTTTTGCAATTTTTTGTGCAGTTGTTACTAGGTCAGAACCAATTTCCTGATTTTCCTTTACACCAAATTAGGTAAAAGTAAGGTTATGTAGTTACGCTTGTACATAAAATAGTTCTTCTTCTAGTTTCACCGGCAATTCTCCATTACAATACAGACTAGGAAATATTTTTACGAAAGAAAAGCATTGTCAATAAGGAACAGTACCATTGACTATTCTATAGAACTTGTATATATATTAATGTAATATACATATAATTATATGTTTTATAATGTCTACACTATTGGAGCTTTTATGAAAAAAGATAAGATTAAGCAGATTGTTAAAGAGCATTACAACAAAATTGCAAGCACCGATGGTAGTTGTTGTTCTAGTTGTTGTTCCCAAGACGAAAAAGAGCGCGTGTCAAAAAGCATAGGCTATTCCGAGCAAGAAACCGCCGCTTTTTTTGATGCTAATCTTGGCCTTGGCTGCGGGAATCCTACGGGAATTGCAAAAATAAGCGAAGGTGATGTCGTTTTAGATTTAGGTTCTGGTGCTGGATTTGATTGTTTTCTTGCCGCTAAAAAAGTCGGGGTAGGTGGTCAAGTAATTGGTGTGGATATGACTGAAGCAATGGTAGCTAAAGCCAATGCTAATGCAGAAAAATACGGGTATAAAAATGTGCGGTTTATAGTAGGGGATATCGAAAAATTGCCAGTTAAAGATAATTCAGTTGATGTGGTAATTAGCAATTGTGTTGTTAATCTAGCACCGAATAAATTAAAAGTATTTAAGGAAGCTTATAGAGTGTTAAGAAAAGGCGGTAAAATATATCTTTCAGATATTGTTTTGTTAGAAAATTTGTCTGAAGCTGAAAAAGATAACGAAGAATTAATCGCAGGCTGTGTGGGTGGAGCTTTACTTAAAGAAGATTATTTAAGCACTATCAAGGATGCAGGATTTACCGTAACGGTCTTATCAGAAGATAAAGACATTAGCAAAAGGCAATATAAGGATGCTCCGCTTGAAAGCATTAAAATTGAAGCAACAAAATAAAGAGCAAGCGATGAAACCGAGGTGTGAGAAAACGCTGCATCAGCTGCTTTTTGCATTGCTTTTTTGAAGGTGGATATCATACATTAAAACCCATATGGGTCCAGTACCTGACCTGATCTTTCACCATAAAACATGTCCACTACAGGCATTATTACTTTTACTCCAGCGGCTTTGCCCTTTTTATTGCAGCATCAACATCTTTCACATACAAGCCTAAAGTTATAGGTGTCCCGTTCATTGCATGGGGACTTTTTGTTCCCCAATAAAGGTATTCTTCGGCTAGCATGATCATAGTGCTTCCATGACAATTTTGGCATGTGCGATATTTTTATTTGGCAAGAGGATGCCCCCCTTATCTTTTGCATTAAAAGCCTTAACATAAAATTCAATAGTTTTTCACAATCTTTTACTGTTAATTACTCTGTTACAGTGTTTGCCCAGGTTATACATGTGATTATTTTTCTATCTTATTACTTTCTTTCGGCACTGCTTTTTTATTACTTTTTACTCGGCATATAAGTCTTTATTGGCAAGATTGTGCTAAAGAAATCCAATCATGGCAAAAGGGAGCCTCTAAAAAACTAACTTTTTTTATATTAGTTTCTAATTTTTATTAGTTAAAGCATGTAATTTCTGGATTTTTTTTCCAATATTTTTTCTTCCTAATTAAATTTTTCTAATCATTCGGGTCCTTGGGCACGCGAGTGGGTGCAAAAGTGAACAAATCAAGAAACCCCGTAAGAAGAAAGACAGTAATTCCAAATATAGTTTTTTTCCTACGGATACCATCTTTTTTTATTTGCGCGCTTTGTTTATGGGATAGAATTTTGTGCATATTATCCAAAGGATTTTACCTAAAAATTTGCAGATACATTGCATCTTATTATTAACCTATCAATTTATAGGCTGTTGGAATAATTCTTTGTCAAAATGTCTTACAACAAAGGCTTTACCTAAAAAGTATACTCAAAAGAATAGAGAATAGCCTCATGATATGGAACACTAAAATAAGTAGAGAAAAATATGATGCACAGCTAAAGTGCAAATAAGAAACTGGCAGATATTGCACAAGACTTAGGAATTTCTGCCGGTACAATTCACTACTTGAATTATTCAAAAGAGAATGTATAAAGATACATCCATTTCTGCTTGTAGGATACAAGTCCTATTGAATATAATGAGGATTATTAATTCTACCAGACAGTATACTGTACTGGGTACATTCCAGTTCTTGTGCAATACAGATCACAGCAGGTATACTAATCCAGGAGGCGAGAATGGCGCAATCACGGATAGGAAGTATAAGCGAGCATACTAAAATAGCTGCGGGCCTTTATTGCGCAGATTTTGGAAATCTAGCAGCGACAGTTATAGAATTGGAACAAGGTGGTGCTGATTGGATACATATAGAGATGCGCGATGGCAAGTATATGAACTTCGCAGTGCCGCGAGGTGGAATAGATATTCTGGAAGGTATTCGCCCCCACACAAAACTAGAAATTGAAGTACAAGTGCAAGTTATGCGTCCTGGCTTTGACTTGATGTGTAAGCTTAAAGATGCAGGTGCCAACCTTATCTGTTTACCTATAGAAACTACAGGCGAAATGCTTATGCAGCTTATTTTATTTGTTAAAGAAACACTAAAATTAAAAGTTGGTGTCTGGGCATGGCAGGGGCTTCCTTTAACCGCTTTTGAACAGTATATTCCTTTTGTAGATATTATTGAGTATGAAAGTAAAGCTCTATTTTGGGAACCTACCAGAGGGTCTGTTAGTCCGCATAAGCTGGATCCAATAATGTTAGATAATATTAGTCGTCTGCACGAAATGATTGTTACAGCAGGCAGAGAAAATAGCCTTGATCTTATGGAAGATGGTGGATTAAACTACTCAAATGTTGGTGATTTTATTGCACGGGGTATGACCGTAGGCGAATTTTCTTCGGTCTTGCTAAAGGGTCCTGAAGGCAAGTTTACACCGGGTAACGGTAACATTGCAAAAGCAGTAAGAAGTTTGAAAGATCACATTGCTCTTGTTGGTAATGCACATTGTGCAAAAAGGGGCTGCTATAATGTTAACAAAGCTGATGCAGGATAAATCTGCCTGTTGCGTAATGTGTACATTGTCAGAAGTAAGGTTTCGTTATGCCCGTTAAAATTCCTCAAGCCTTTCCCGCCTTTGCTACATTAAGTAAAGAAAACATATTTATTATTTCATCCGATAGAGCAATGCACCAGGATATACGTCCATTACGGATAGCAGTTCTTAACTTAATGCCTACCAAAATAGTAACCGAAACTCAGATTTTACGATTGCTAGGAAATACGGCGTTGCAAATAGATGTGTACTTTATCCGCATGGAGTCACACGAGTGTAAAAACACAGCTTCCGATCATTTAGATGCCTTCTATGAGCCATTGTCAAAAATACTTTCACAGCGATTTGATGGTCTCATAATTACAGGTGCTCCTGTCGAGAATCTGCCTTTTGATAAAGTGGACTACTGGCAAGAGCTATGCACTTTAATGGATTGGGCACAAAAAAATGTGTGGTCTACCTTGTATATTTGTTGGGGCGCTCAAGCAGGATTATTCTACCATTATGGTATTAATAAATATTCAAAAGATGCAAAAGTTTTTGGGATTTTTACTCACTCGCTTATGGATTCCTCAGATCCTATTGTGCGTGGCTTTGATGATATGTTTCCTGCACCTCACTCCCGGCATACTGAAGTAAAAGTAGAGGATATTGCAGCTGTAAAGAAACTTAAATTGCTTGCGGTATCTGATGAAGCCGGGGTTTACCTGGCAGCATCTCAGGATAGACGAAAGGTATTTGTTACGGGTCATCCTGAATATGATAGACTCACTTTAAGGACAGAATACGAGAGAGACAAAGCAAGAGGTTTAGCCATTTCAAAACCCGCACATTATTTCCCTGATGAGGATGTTTCACAAGAGCCTTGCATGTCCTGGCGTGCACATGCGCACCTGCTTTATGCTAATTGGCTTAACTATTGCGTATATCAGGAAACACCCTATAACCTAGAAAAAATGTAATTGAAGGTTTAATCAATTTTAAATATCAAAAAATCTATAGTAAAGCCCGCAAGGTAGAGACATTCTTTCTCATCTGTAGCAAGGGTCCTCACCTATAATGATGGAAGAGAAGCAACACGGTTCTTTCCCGCTTCCTTAGCCATATATAAAGCTTTATCAGCGGCAGAAAAAAGATCCGCCACATTTTGTGCGTCTTTGGGGGCCGATGCAACTCCTATACTAATTGTGATTTTTTCTGGTAACCCCTTATGATCTATTCTTTGCAAAAAAAATGGACTTAACTCGTGTATCTGCAAACAAAGCAGGTTGGCAATATCCAATGCTTTCGTATTATTTGTATGAGGTAAAAAAATAGCAAACTCATCACCCGAAAGTCTTGATGTAACAGCACCAAATCGTGATATCTTACTTAGTGGTTCAGATATCAGAAGAAGCAAAGTATCACTGCCACGCACACCAAGAATATTGTTTAAGTAATGAAAATTATCTATGTCTATCACTAATAGAGAACATGGGTTGTCTTTTGTAGGTGGTTTCTGAAAACTGGATAAAATACTCTCTTCTATATATCTACGGTTATATAAATTAGTTAAAGGATCTATTATAGAGCGTTTACGGGCGTCCTTACCCCATTTTGCGATTTCTCCTAAAAAGGATGAGGCAGATTGTAATCTTTGTGTCATTTCTTTTGCCATCGCTGTATACATTTTTATTGCAAGCCTAGGCATGTATTCTGAAATACCAGAGAATACTTCTCTTGACAAGATAAACAATTCGCTATCTTCTTTTGCAAAACAGGTAGATCCCCTATTACCGCTTTCTAGAACTGCCATTTCACCAAATATTTTGCCAGGCAAAAAGTCGGTAATTATTCTTTTTGCTCCTTCATTTGAGGTAACACTTGATGCTATCAAACCTGTGTACACAATGTAAAACTCTTCGCCTTTATCGCCTTCTTTATAAATAATTTTGTTTTTAGGTACAGTAGTTTTATGTAATTTTGTCCCTAACCAATGCAGCTCTTCGGCGGAGAGTGTCTTAAAAATAGTTACCTTTGCTAGGAAGAAAATTTCATTTTGCGCTATCATAGTTTTTGTTTTAATACATGTACAATTTTATTACCGCCACTGGCCCACACTTGTCGTAACGCAGCTTGTAGTGTGGGGATCAAAGTACTGGTGTGCCCAATATCAATAGGATACGTAGCCACTACAATACTTGCCGACAGAGAACCTGTAAAAACTTCTGATACGGGTAGTACAATATTTTTAATATGTGTTAGAATATTGGTAGCAAGTACCTGGCTTTCAGTGGGTGTACAATGTGGAATAACAAGGCAGGTTTCATTGCTTCTTAAGCGAATAGCCCAGCCACGGTATAACTTATCGGTTATTGTCAGAAGTATATCTGCAATTTGTTGCATTACAAGATCCCCTGTTCTATGACCATAGATATCATTTAGCTCTTTAAATTTATCAGGTTTTATCAGAATAAAGGCTGTGGGTGTTTGCAAATGTAAAAGTAACTCTTCGTTAAGAAAAGCCAAAGTCATAAGTTTAGTTCCTGTATCTGTATAAGATTGTAGCCGTAATTCCCGAACCCATTGGGTATTTTCTGCTATAAGTTTTTGGGTAGATCGCAAGCGTGATGCAATTAAATATAAAGAGCGCAACATAATCTTTGCGATGGCATCTGGTTTTTCTTTTGCAAGATTATTTAGGTTAGTGTTTTTTGCAGGAAAAACAATAGCCATAACATCTTGTGTTGCTTTGCAAAAGGCTTCGAATGTGCCGTGCATTACAAAATCAAAATCGCCAATAACATCACCCGGAAGGTATCGTGCTAGCTCTCTTTCTGCATTGCCAGCTTCCCTACGAAAAACTGATGCTTCTCCTGTATGAATAATAAAAAAACATTCTGCTTTTGTTTGTGCTTCAAATAAATAGTCTTGGTTTGCAAAATATGTAGGGGCACAATTTTTGTACATAAATTGCAGTGAATCCGTATCCAAATCAGAGAATAGCTCGCATTGCCGTAGTAGTGCTAGAGTTACTTCTGGTGCAAGTGTTGTATTCATATTTTAATGCAACTATAAAAAGAAAAAGAAAGCAAGATCAAGACAAAGAAAGTCGCAATTATACATTGCTGCTATAGACATATCATGGGCATTTGCATATACTACAATCAGAATTATACTTTTGTTCGACTTCTTAGAAGTGCATTCTCTTTTTGTGCAAGATGAAATGTGCAATATTGAGTAGTTGGCAATTTCCTAGATGCTTAGGTTGCCTTGATGTTATAACTCAAAGGCTTCCACAATCTTTGGTGTATTGCGATGTGCGAATGAGTCATAATGGGCATATGATCAAGCAATACCTAGTTGGAGGTAAAACTAAAACTACTATCGCATAAAAAGACAAACAGAAGAAAAAGAATAAAGGCAATGTATTATTTTTTTGGATATTTTCAAAAAAATATGAGTGTTCGAAAAATACTTGACACTGCCGAATAACGGTATAAGCCCGGGTGGTGGAACTGGCAGACACACTAGTTTCAGGTACTAGCGCGAAAGCATGGGGGTTCAAATCCCCCCTCGGGCAAATTGCAAAGCAGAGTATTTGTTAAATTTTACTTATTAAGGGAGCCACTAGATAAGGAAGAGTAAGAATAACATATTATTAATATACGCATTTCTGGACTTGAAATTTTAGGTATTACAAAAAAATGTTCTATTTTTCTGGGGCAATGGGATTGCCACGCCACGGCATTCTTCCCGCCTGCATTCCTCCCCAGATCCATTCTAGCGGGTGGTTTTTTTGAACCTTTCCTTTTTTGCTTTTGAATGTAGTGCCAGTTATAAACTGGGGCACCACAATTTGTCTTATTTTACCAAATGCCAACTATCGAGGAAATATCCCATTTCGTGATCCCGATTTCCGAGATACACTTTTTCATCTCTAAATTTAATACTCACGCGATACCGTTTTCCATTTCCGACTTTTAAAATTGCTTTGTGCGTTCATTGAGGCTTCCGACGTTGCTTCTTCCGTTTCCAATAGGCCGGATTCCATAGCCAGCCGAGTGATTTCGGTATAGCGCAATGGCGTTCCCGCCTTTTTTAGTATTTCAATCGCCGATTGTTTAAAAGTGTTAATATTATTCTAAATATTTCTCTGTGTTAGAAAGTTCGGCAAATTTTGCTTCCATTGTAGGATTTCCTTGCGTTAGTCTTTTAATCGTGAGATCTTCTGCCTTGTTGTTGGCAAGACGAAGATTATTTTCAGAAGACAAGAGAGCATCTTTTGTTTTTTGTAGATGATCGATGGTTTTGTCTATTTCTTCAATGGCGGTCTTAAATTTACGGCTGGCAAGATCATAATTTTTTGCAAACCCCTCTTTGAATTTATTTATATTATCTTCAAAGTTTGTGATATCGATATTTTGACTTTTTACAAAAGCGAGCTCTGCTTTATATTTAAGTGAGTTCATCGCCGCGTTACGTAACAATGTAATAATTGGAATGAAAAATTGCGGACGAACAACATACATTTTGGGAAATTTATGAGCAACATCAACAATGCCAATGTTGTATAGTTCATTTTCCGATTCCAGAAGAGAAACAAGAACAGCAAATTCACATTTTTTTTCAGTGCGATCTTTATCCAACTCTCGCAAAAAGTCTTCATTTCGCTTTTTTGGGGTAGTTGCATCACTCTCATTTTTCATTTCAAACATGATGGAGATAATTTCATTGCCCGCTTCATCAGTTTCCCGATAAATGTAATCTCCTTTGCTTCCAGTTTTTGAATCATTATCCTTCTCAAAATAGGCGTGCTGGAAAGCAGTTGCGCGAAGTTTATTAAATTCTGTTTCGCAATGCTGTTCAAGTGTTTCCCCAACCATTTTAGTTGAGAGTTTGAGCTTCATATCTTTGCGAAAGGCTATCTCATCATCTTTCATTTTGATAATGTCGTCTTTTGTCTTAAGCTCAGATGAAAACTTTTCAAGGAGAGATTTTTCTAGCAGTTGCTTTTCGGTTTCTTTGCTTTTTAAGTCATTCACCAGATTATCTCGTTCTTTTTCAATCTTTTTGACTGCTTCGGTAACACTGAGTTTTTTTTCTACCTCTGCTTTATCAATTTTTGATTTCATCTCGGCGAGTTCAGCTTCTTTCTTCGCCAATTGTTCGGCAAGACTACGATCCTTTTCGGCTTTTAGCTCTGCCAGTTCTTTATCTTTCTTTGCTAGTTTGTCTTGTAATATATTTTTGAGAGTTGATTCGGCTAATTTAACAGCACTTTCTTTTTCCTTTTCTGCAATATTTAATCGCTCACGCAATTCTTCGCCAAATGTATGATCACGAACCTGTTTTAGGATATCGGCAAACCCAGCCTCATCGACTTTAAAAACTTTTTTACAATTTGGACAGATAATATCGTTCATAATTTTATGATTTTAACGTTTTTGTTTTTGGATTGTTTCATCTGTAGAATTTTTCAATTCTTGAATTTTTGCGCTCATTTTCTACACCCTATGATGTACAGGATCAAAAACATCACTAATCAACCCTTATGTATATGAAACTTTAATCCATTTTGTCAAGCACAAATTGTAGGCAGTTCTTTAGCATTGCCTGCGAATGGGTTGGGTGGGTCAAGGAAAAGAAAATAGCTGGAAAATTTTGTTCGTTCCCGCAAGAACACGGGAAAGGGGGGCGTGGAGGAATGCAGAACAGAGGGTACTTCGTGCCGACCAATATTTTTGGTGGTGTGCATGGATGAAGTTCTCCCCTTTTTTGAGCAAAATCCCCAATAAGGAAGCCAGCCCCGCCACCGATCTATAAGCTCGCCACACCACAGAAAAATACTCTTTGTTATTATCCTTTTGTGTGTGCCCGTTCTCTTCTTCTTTTAATGAAAAAAATATTTTTCTGCGGTGTTCTGCCTTCCAAGTATTCAGGCAGGTGGCGGGACTGTGGCCTCATTTTGATTTGGAAAAGGAAAAGCGGAATTCCTCCCCCAACCGCCTTCCTTTTTGCCCGCCTGCTTGGGCTTCGCCCCAAAAACTTTTCGGTGGACGGACGTCGGGACTTAAAATTGGTGGTTAAGAATCAAAGCTATATTTTTGCTCTCGTTTTTGAAAGGCCTCTTTTCCTCCTTCAAGCACTTCGCAAACATGCTGACGAATACCTTTCCTAAATAATATAGCTTTTTCTTGGGCTTCCGGCAATTCAAAAGTATTCTCCAATGCTCCAGAAACATACTCAAATTTATACTTCCAATTTTCGCGCCCTCTCTCTTGTCCATCTTGATTAGCTACGATTACCTCTTCGGCATCCGCGCCAACTGCTAAATTGGGATTATGTGTAACAATAATAATTTGTCTGTGCTTCTTATTTTTCTTCACAAAGGAAACAAGATCTTCATAAACTGATCTGTTATCCAAATCATCTTCGGGTTGGTCAAGAAGTATTGGCCACTCCTCGTTGCTTAAATCAATCAGAAGTCGCAAAAGGACAAGTCCCTTTTTGCCTGGCGACATTTTATCGAGTGGATCATTTTTGTAGGAAATTTTGAAATCCAAATCAAAATAGTCGTCCAAAACTTTCACAATAGCGTCTTTAGCCGATTTATTTTTGACGGTTTTTATTTTTCCATCAACTACAGCGTCAAAAACATCTGAAATGAAAGTTATATGGGTATTTGGATCAAATTGGTATTCGTACTCATCTTTCCAAGCAACGCCGTTAATAATTCGTTTAATATCCTTTTTATTCAAACAGCTATTTATAACATCGTCGTTAAACCTTTGTTCGTTAAAACCAACCGAGACATTGAGAGAAATATCCTCAAAGTTGTTTTCGTATTTTTTAAATTCATTTCTCGTTGTATCGTAAACGCCAAAAATGTTCTTATATATCTCAAATAGAGATTTCTTTTCTTTCTCATAATTGCCCTTTTTTGATTCAAGGCTTTTCTTTTCAAGAGCGATTTTATCTAGCTTTTTTTGTTCTTCCTTAACGGCGTCGTTCTTTTTTCTTAATTCGTCCTGCAGTTTAACTTTTGCCATGAATGGCACGAGGTCTTTCTTGATCTTTTCCAGCTCCTTTTTTCTAGCTTCAACTTTTGCGTCAATAGAAGTCGTAATTTTAGCCACGGAAGCAAGAAGATCAGTTTTGATTTTACTCAACCCATCAAATTCGCGCGTAAACTCGTCTTTGATCGTCTCGTTTCCAATATAAACAATCTGCTCATCCCTCAATTCTTCCAAGCTCACTAATTGTTGAGATATATTTTGCTTGAATACGGCAAGGCTCTTTTTATCATCAGACAAAATCGCAATGCCAGTTGTCGCTTCCTTTTCTTTACTCAAAAGCTGTTCATAATCTTTGATTTCTTGTTCCGAAAGCCCAGATTTATTTTTAATTTCGTCTGCCTCTTTCTGTAATTGGACAAGATATTTTTTGATACCCTTTTCTTCTCCGAGTTGCTTAATGATTTCCTCGATTTCCGCAATTTCCTGTTTGAGTTGATATAAATTGGTAACACTAACTGGAATTGATTTGGAAAAGCCCTTTATTTGCAAAAGATTGCTTTCGTATTTATCTCTTACGGCTTCATCCTGCAATAAAACATCTCTGACAAACTTATTCAGCGTTTCTCGGCTTTTAACATTTTTCTCCGAAAGTTTATTAAGATAATTTTGCGGTATGTATAAAATTTTTCTTTCGTTTTCATTAGTGTTACCCTCAACGCTTTTGAGGTAGGTGCTTTCGCCGTCCGCCCATATAACTTCAAAATTAAAATCGGGCGAATCATCAAAATTATATTGTGTAGCAGTAGGATGATCGGCAAACCTATTTTCAACTTCCTGAGAGTCAATAGTCTTTGCCGTGTAGTATAATAATAAAGATTTTCCTGTTGATTTCCCGCCAATTATCGCTACAAGGTTATGGTTAATTTCGATGGCGTCAGCCGAAAAATTATCTTGACCAGTGTTATCAATAAACCGAACCTTATCAATGAGAAAATAAGATTTTTTCGCTTCCGGTTTTTCATAGCCGAATGCAATTCTATCAACTGGCTCAAAAAGTATTTGCCTTAATCCTTCAAAAATAGCGTCCGCCTTGAGCCATGTTATATCTTTTACAAGTATGTCGTCTTTCTTGTATTGCTTGCCTAGAAAGTTTTCACAATCGTCAAAAGAATGACAGTCAGAGGTGGCAACTACTGGTTTCGGGATAGCTTTGATTGTTTTGTCCTCGTAACGATCCCTTTTCAAAAAGTATTCCTGATCTTGTTTGCGCCCAAAGAAAAAATCACAATCCTTATCTACTTCATCGGACAATCCCATTTTTCTGGGGGATTGTGTATTTGCACGTATGCCCCCATTTCCATTTGAAGCCCCAACGATCAAATAAGGCTTATCATTTCCAAAGGTTTCTTTTAGGGCTTTTTTGAGCTTGTCCAAGGAGATACAGGCCTTATCGTAGCCCAAGGAAGATAAATCTTCTGGAGTACAGTGATAATGCGAACCATTGCTTTTAGTATTGGCAGTTTCCAGTTTTGAAAGAAATGTTTTTATGTCCTCAATTTTACATTTATTGTCAAAAATCAAATGGATGTTAATTTCCTCGCTGTCCGTGTTGGTGCTTATATCAAGCCGAAACTCTATATTTGGAAAGAAAACCATATCCTTAAAACCTTTGTCGGATTTTATTTTCTCAATGAGTTTTACATAGCCATCAATAGAAAAATAATCGGCGATGCCAAAAACGGAGACATCAGAATTTTTAAGACAATCAACAAATTTATCCCAAACATCAACGCCGTCATCAGCTTTATACTGGTCGGCAAGTTTTGTTTCGGGAGTATGGATTTGTAAATCCCACTTTCTCCAAACCGATCCTTTTGTAAGATAATTTGCCATAGTTATATTTCCAGTAATTCCCAATTAGAAAAATCATCGGGATTAAGTTCTATGCCTTTCCCTTTGTAGCACATCCAACGACCTGAAAAATCTTTTGAATTTGTGTTTGCAACTATTCCGCCAGAAATTCCTTTATGCTCTTTCAAAAACTTTTGTAAACCGTCGCTTTTTTCTCTTGCGTCTTTTATTGTGTTTCCGCTTTTTGTATCAAACAAGCCAAGCGAACCATTTTTGAATTGTGTAATAAAATCTACATAAAAAGGTTTTTGCTCGCCATTTTCAATATATGAAACAGCAAAGAAAGTGGCATCTCTGTCGCCATTCTTAAACCACCATTCAACTTGTTCGGATTTTTCAAGAAATTTAATAAACGCTTCTTCTGTTTTCCATTTGTTATCGTAATAAAATGGTTGCGTTGCCGATTTCTTTGTTTTCAACTCGGTATAATTTCCGCCAAAATTCAACATTTCCGGCAATCCCCAGTCGGCTGTTTTTTGTAAAATAATATCTCGCTTTTTTGTTTCGGCAATATACTTTTCTTTCGTACTACCAATAACATTAACAAAATGTTGGATATTTTTCGGACTAAGCACAATGTTGATAATTTCAGCAAAGCGGTCAGAATATTCCATGCCCAAGCGCATTCTGAAAAAATAATAAATCGCTTCTTTTACTCTGCCGATTGAGCGGTCTTCGGGATAAAAAGGGGTGAGATTATTGCGAACAAAATAATCGTAAAGTTTTTGCAAATCAGTTTCATTTTTGGGATCAATTTTTGCTTCACCTTTAATTTCCGCATTTGCCAATTTATCAACGCCTTCCGCTTCATAATCAGAAATCAAAGAAAGCTCTAATTTTTGCCCTTTTGTTTCTATTTTCTTTTCCAAATCGTACTCTTTTGCTTCGTGCAAAAAGAGCTTGATAAATTGCGGGCTTAAACGGGTTTTTTCTCTTTGGCGTAAGCGATAAACGGATTCCAATTTAATCGGCTTGTAATTTTCTATTCTATCGCTGGTGTAAATCGTTACATAATTTCTAGCCATGTCTTCTTTGATTTCAATATCAGTCAAGTTGGTATAGACAAAACCATGATTCAAAATCTCTTGTTTATAATGGCCAGTATCAGGTTCGGGCATACGCATAATACGCCCGACTGTTTGGACCGAAAATGTCAGGCTTTTCCAATCTCTGAAAAGCACAAGAATTTGCGCTCTAGGGCAATCCCAACCCAAAGCGATTGCCTGTTTAAAAATCAAAACTTCCGTTTCTTGATCATTCTTTGCGATATTTTCCAGATTTTCTTTTTCTTCGGATAAGTAAATCGCAAGTTTGCCATTTTCAGTGGTCATTTTGTACTTATCTTTCAAAAGTCGCACGACCTCATCTTTAATCAAATCTTCCTGCTGTGTTTTTCTATCGGGTAATTGAATAAGTAAAAGCGGATTGATATTTATTCCTGCTTCTTGGTATGCTTTGGCGATTTCAGCTCTCTTTTTTAATGCGACCTCAAGCACCATCGCATCAGTTCCGTCCGCAAGGGCGGTTTTTAAATTATCACCAGATAAAATATTTTTGAAATTTGGATTGAAAAGGACTGATTTTTTGATCATCCCTTCAATTTTTACATCTTCCAATGGCACTGCTACAATTTCATCGGGATTTTGAATAATCGGAGTTGCGGAAACCTCAATTGTTAATCGTGGGGTTATATCTGCGATTAAGTCTTGAGAAATATCACTTGTAGCGTGGTGATGGCTTTCGTCAATAATCAAAACAATTTCTCGCCCTTCGTCTTTGGTGTTTTCAATAATTTTACTGAGATAAAACTCTTTCTCGTTTTCTTTAACAATAGTGTTTTTATCTTTTTTGTTTATACTTTCCCAATTCAAAAACAAAATTTCATTTTCCGCAATTTGTTTGTCGACTAAATCCTCGAAATCAGAACATTCAATCGCCCGTGTATCTTCGTAATACTTTTCTAGCTTTTCCTTGCTTTGGGTGTGTAATTTTCTTGGAGCCGTCCAAATGAAAGATAGAGGAATTTTTATTTCCTTATCATCAATAAGTTGCTTCAAAAACTCCGCTGTCATTATGGTTTTACCGGAACCAGTCGGAGCTTTGAAAATTATTTTCTTTTCTCCGCTTTGAGCCAGCAATTCCTTGCTTCTTGAGAGAAGTTTTTTTATAGCTGTGTTTTGATAGTCTTTTAGTTGCATAGGTTTTCCAATTATTTAAATATTCTGCGATATACTCGCAATATCGCTTCTGGTATTGGTGATAATTTTACCTTGCTTTTCATATCCTCAAACTCCTCATCAAAAGTATCATCGCCAAGCGAAAATACATAGACGCTAAATTTTCCGTCCATTTTAGCGATTTCTTTTTTGAAAATATCTATCGCTTGATGATCATAGATAATTCCAGTATATCTTTTCTTGTTGCCGAAAATTACATACTGCTCGTTTGATTTAACTTTTTCAAAGGTATCTTCTTTTACGCAAAGCATTTCGGAAGCTTTTTTAGTGAGAGCGGTTTTGTTCTTATCTGTTGGGTCAGCTGGAACGAAAGCGGTCTTGAAGTATTTAAGATTACCTCCCAAACCTTCTTTTTTGCCATTGAAATTTTTAATTCCGTAAAGTTGCAGATTATTTTCTTCAATCTTAATTTCAAATTTATTAAATGTTTCTCTTTCACTCTCTTTAATCTCGTTAATTCTATCAAGGTCAACATCAATTACTTGCAGAGCTTTAAGTGTGAGTTTTTTATCAAATAATACTTTTTTCTCCGTTCCTGTATATTTATATCCTTTTATTACATTTTTTACTCTGGGATAAGTAATTTCATCCGCAATATTATTTTCATTATTTGTACAAAGTATAAATTGTCTATTTCCTCCGTCTTCCTCGTTTAGACTTAACACGGAGTGTCCTGTAGTCCCTGAACCTGCAAAAAAATCTAATATTATTGCATCCTTTTTTGTTAAGACAGCTCTCAAGCAATCAGTAACAGTATTGATTGATTTTGGAAAAGGAAAATTACTTTCTGTGATATCTTTTACCAATGTTGACCCATACGCGCCTGCATCATATTCTCTACCTACCCAAACCGTTTTATAGGTCTGTTCTGAATTATTACTATGCTTAAAATATGGGTTAATTTGATCTTTGACACGTTTCAAGGTCAGTTCGGAATTGCCTTTTTCAATTACTCTTTTTCTTGAATAGTACCAGTTTTTTTCAATATTCTTATTGTCAATTGGCCAAATTTCATAAGAATCATCTTTTTCAATCAATTGCTTTTTTGGATGAAAATCATTTTCTGGCACTTCGCCAACTCGTAATATTTTCAATGATGTTTTATCAACATATATTGGGTAAAACATTGTAGGGCTATCTGCTCGTAAGGAGTTATTTCCAGATCTTCGTAAACTTATATTTCTCAAATCTTCAAGCGCTGTTTTTTTGTTAATTACTTGATTAGGATTTAATAAAAACACTGCATACTCATGACACCTTGAAAAACCACTCCGAGAAACGCCATGCGGGTTGTGCACTATTGCAACAGTATTTTTTACTTTATTAGGAAATATTTCGTCCAATAATAAGCTCAGGGTACTTAATTCATTATCATCAATTGAAATAATCATTACACCGTCCTTTCTCAACACCCCTTTGCTTATTTGCAATCTGTTTCTCATGAAGGAAATCCACTTGCTGTGCCGCCATTGATCATTTATGTCTACATAATCATTATTGTACTTCCAATCTTTTGCACCCGTGTTATACGGCGGATCAATATAAATAACATCAATTTTGCCTTTGTGCGTGTAATTCAAAACCGAAAGGGCGTGATAATTGTCGCCCTCGATTAACAAATTCATTGGTTTATCAGAATCAGTTTTGATTTCCTTGCCTTTGACTTCTACTAAAACTGGCAATTCTGTTTTGCATTGCTCAACAACATTTTCCGGTTTGTCTTCCCAAACAAGCCCATATTTTTTACGTTTGCGAAGCTGGTCAATTTCTTTGATCAACTCTTTTCTATCTAAATTTGTATAATCTTTTTTTGCCATAGTTTTATTTCATTAAATCATCAAGCGAAACGCCAAGAGCGTCTGCTTTTTTTTTACTGTATCAATAGTGGGGTTGGGAGTTGAGCCAGCTTCAATTTTGGCAATCGTATGAAAAGCCAAATCCGCCTTTTTTGAAAGCTGATCTTGCGAAATACCGAGCTTGTTTCGGTATTTCTTTATATTGTCGCCAATTGTGGATTTTTCGTTTGACATATTCGTATAGTTTTACTACTATAGTTGTATAGTATAATAATCATCACTTATCAATAGTTAGTATATGAAATTTTTAGCATTTGGTCAAACGAAATTAGGGAGTTCCTTAGCGTTGCCCACGAATGGGTTGGGGTGGGTCAAGGGCAACATCTCTTTCGGTGGCGTATTTTGCTTTGCAAAATACGAAATTCGGAAGCGAAAAAGGAAAGGTTCAAAATCCCGATTGCATTCCTCCCCAGACCCCTCCTCGCGGAAGGGGGGAAGAACGCCGATGCGGGGCAATTCTTTCTCCAGAAAAATAGTTTGCCACGCCTTGTGCAAATTAGTTTTCCGGATTTTCGTCAAAGAAAGTTCGAACCTCACTCAAAAACCACCGCCAAGAATCACATTTATTAAAATCAAGGTGGGAAGCTAAAGCAAGCTCATTCTATTTTCGGAATGTGAAACTTGGCGGAGAGAGGGGGATTCGAACCCCCGGAACTTTTGCAAGTTCAACGGTTTTCGAGACCGCCCGATTCAACCGCTCTCGCATCTCTCCCAATAATGCTGAGGCTAAGTGGATTCGAACCACCGACCTTCAGATCCGCAATCTGATGCTCTATCCAGCTGAGCTATAACCTCGAAAATACGGAGAGGGGGGGATTCGAACCCCCGGTGCCCTTTTGGAGCACAACTTCTTAGCAGGAAGCCCGATTCGACCGCTCTCGCACCTCTCCAGAAGTATAATCGTTTTTCGGAGCAGGGGGGATTCGAACCCCCGGTGCCTTGCGGCACAGCGGTTTTCAAGACCGTCTCCTTAAACCACTCGGACACCGCTCCAAACACTGCGGACAATTACAGTATTGCAGCATTATTTAGGTGTCAATACTGTCTTGCCATCTGTCTAACAATTGCATATAGTCGGCTACTTTTGTAGCTTTCATTGCTTCCACTCTAAGATGCGAAAGAGCTTTCGTGCTTTTTGTATAGGCACAAAAATGTTTCCTAAATTCGGTGCAGGCCCTTTTTTCGCCTAAAAGTTCTACGCAACTAAGGAGATGTGATTTAATTGTACCTACTTTTTCAGCTTTTCGTACAGGTGGTTCTACCTGCCCCATCAAAGCACTCTTTGCCGCCCGAAATAAAAAAGGATTTCCTATTGCGCCTCGGGCAACCATTACACCTGCACAGCCTGTTTCCTCAAGCATCCGTTGTGGGTCATCACAAGTCCATACATCCCCAGAACCAAATACAGGTAGGGGTATAGCTTGTACCAAATTGGCTATATGCACCCACTCCGCCTTACCAGAATAATTTTGAGCCTTGGTTCGGGCATGCAGAGTTATTGCCGAGATACCTACATCAACTAGTTGTTTTGCAATTTCCAAAAAATTAATATTGTTATTATCCCAGCCTAACCGCAATTTTACTGTTATAGGTATCTGACCTGATGCTGCTACCATGGCAGAAGCGATTGATAACAGCAATGAGGGTTCCTTCATTAAAGCTGCGCCAGATCCTGACCGTGTTATTTTGGGAACAGGACAGCCGCAATTTAGGTCTATCAAAATAGGCTGTAGTTCTGTTACCAATTTTGTAGCTTCTGCCATTATTATTGGATTGCCTCCAAAAAGCTGTATTGCAAGATGCTTTTCGTTGGATGCCTTTTTTAGTAATACTGCAGTCCCGCCATGCCCACGCACCAGTGCTTCGGAACTTACCATTTCTGAAAAGCACAAATCGGCACCCCACTCACAGCAGATACCACGAAAAGCTGCATCGGAATATCCGGCAAGCGGAGCCAGGAATAGTTTGCTAGGAAAGTTTTGTCTCATTTCATTGTTGTACAGGGTATCTGCGAATAGGCGCATTAAAAATTGCGAATTGCAGTTGCTTGCTTATTTGGGGATGATAGTATACCAAAACTTTTGGAGCGACATTTCCTACTAAGAATTATTATTCGTACCTGCCTTTATGCCATTTCCAAATTAAAAAACCTGCAAGAGTTTTTATAAAGAGCATCTGCAACTTCTTCTATATCTTTTTCCAGGAGTTGGGCCAAGGCATAGGCTGTATGCGGCAAATATTCAGGCATATTTCTTTTACCTCTAAATTCGGCGGGCTCCATAAAGGGGGCAACACTTTCGATGAGAATTCTATCTAGTGGAATTACTCCTACAGTGTCGTGCAAGTTTCTTGCGTTTCGGAATGTCAGGTTACCTGCAAAGGAAAAATACAAATTTAAGTTAAGGCCTAAAATACGTTCAGCGTAGCCAGCATCTTCAGAGTAGCAATGCAGTACTCCCCCTGCTGGTGATAGGGTATCACGCAAAATATCAAAAATATCTTTGCCTGAATCTCTGTTATGAATTATTGCTGGCAATCCAAGTCTACTTGCTAGTTCTAGTTGTTCGATAAAAAGTTTTATTTGGCTATTCCTGTCTCCAAAACGATGATGATAGTCTAGTCCAATCTCGCCAATTGCAATAACTCGAGGCAGTTTTGTTGCAGATTCAACAATACCCATCCAGTCCCTCCCAGGGTTTTTTACTTCAGAAGGGGCAACACCAACACCATGGTATACAAAGTCAACCGATTTTAAGTTTTCATAGGTTTGCTTAAAATCCAGAAGGCTATTGCAGATGCAGACAATTTTAGTAACTCCAGCCTGCTTGGCTTGTTGACAGACTAGCAACTGCTCTATTGGGTCGGGATGAATTAAACCTAGATGCGCATGGGTATCAAAAAATTGCATGTAACTTCCGTTTTCGAAGAAAATATTTTCCTGTATTAGGATATAATCTATTGTAGCATACCCTATACTAGCGGTCAACTCAAATATAGGAAGCCAATATCTATGATAAGAAACACAAAATATACACCTTTATCTAATGAACTGGAATTTTACATACTAAACTCATGCCCCAGGTAGAATTCTCGGGCTAACTGTGATTGCAGGACTTCCTCTTGGCTACCAGAAACCAAAATCTTTCCCAGATTAATGATTAGGGCTCTATGAGTAATTTCTAAAGTATCACGGACATTATGGTCGGTGATTAGTACCCCAATACCCCGCTCAGATAAATTGATAACTATTCTTTTTATTTCATTTACTGCAATGGGGTCTATACCAGAAAAGGGTTCGTCTAATAGCAAAAATTTTGGGGATAAGGCTATGGCTCGTGCAATTTCGGCACGTCTTCTTTCGCCTCCCGAAAGTGTGTAGGCAATTTGTTTTCTAATGTTCATAATCCCAAAATCTTCTAGTAAACTTTCCAATATTTCTTTTTTTTTCAGGTTCGTTATATCACCACGAGTTTCTAAGATGGCGCGAATATTATTTTCGACAGACATTTTTCTAAATATAGATGGCTCCTGAGGTAGATAGGCTATTCCTAATCGGGCTCGCTTATACATAGGCAGCTTGGTTATATCGTGCATATCCAATGTTACGAGGCCACCACTTGGCCTAATAAAACCAACAATCATGAAGAATATGGTTGTCTTGCCAGCACCGTTTGGTCCTAATAAGCCTACAATTTCTCCCGATTTCATTGAAAAAGATGCCGATTCAACCGCAGTCTTTAGGCCAAAATTCTTTGAAAGTCGAGATACCTCTAAAACACTTGCTAAAGCCATTATTGTTTTTTTTCGTCCTTTTGTTTTTCTATAATTCTACCACTCACCGAACCTTCCATGCTGATATCTTCTGTCTTTGTATTAACAATAATTCTTGCAGCCTGATATTTATCCCCATCTTTATAAGCTTCGGGACCACCAAGAAGTTCTAAATTTTCTTCTAGTCTATTGTAAATTGCAAACTCGGCACGGCATGATATTTTATCTTTAATAATTCGTACTGCAATCCGGGCTGTGGTTAGCTCTTTTATTCCATCATTTTCTACTTGTTCGGCTCTGAGAGTTAACTTATTCTTTTCGTCTACAAGCACCGTTGGCCCTATTGTTTTAGTTAATTTTATTTTCCTATTATAAGAAAGCCGTGGAGCACGAAGCCGTATTTTCCTTTCTGTATCTACTACTTCAACCCCACCCCTGCCTTCCATAAGGTTAAAATCCTCTCCTGACAGTTTAATATATTCGGCGGTAATAGTTATAGATCCTGTAGTAACCTTGCAATTGCCTTCCAGAATCGTATTCTCTTTACCTTCGGCTAAAACGCTGCTAACTTTATTGGCAGAAAAAACGACAGGCTGAGCCACAATAAAAGCGGGAATACATAAAGTTAGTAAGGATATGATACCTGCAATTGGTACACGAAGTTTTTTCATTTAGCATCGCTGGTAGGAGAAGGTATAATCTCTTGTATTTCATCATCTGCTTTATTGGGAGCAACAAGAGCTTTTTCTTGCAATACCCCCTCTACCCCACTCTGAAAACTGAAAGACCTGGTCTTACCAAAGGCAATAAAACCAGTACCACTAACTCTAGAACCATCTCCTCTGCTAATTGTCATTGCACCGTCTTTTTTGCCTTCTATTTGTTTTTCTTTGTTTGTCCACCTAAAGTATTCTCCACTAATTATCACATCCTGCGTTCTTGAATTTATAACCACCCCACCTATAAATTCTGCATCTTCGCTTTGGTTATAAAAAATTACCATATCCGCCTTGCCACTTGCGCTGATAGAGCCACCATCACCTTTGTATTCCGTAAAAGAAACAGATTGTAAAACTATCTTATCAGATTTGGAGTACACTTCTGCCTTTCCTGCCTTTATGCGCATTTCCGGTGCACTATTAACTACCAAGGTATGCTCATAATTTACAAAAGCTGCCAGTGGCAATTCTTCTGCCTGTGTTACTGTTGGCTTTTGTTCAGGAGCACAACTACTATACATACATAGGCAACCTATTCCAAGAACAAACAAGCGTACTAAAATCATGGCAAGGCAGTTTGGCTATTCTTTTTGTGAGGGTTGTGAATACAAGCAGAGATAAACGATGTAAAAAGAGGGGCGGGTTGAATAGGTCTGGACTTGAATTCGGGATGAAACTGCACTCCAATACCCCAGGGATGGTCTAACCATTCTATCGACTCAACTAAACTATTGTCCAGTGTTTGCCCTGAAATAGACAAACCACTCTTTTCGAAATCTGATCGATATGTATTGGAAAACTCATAGCGGTGCCTATGTCTTTCTCGTACCAATGTTGCGCCATAAATCTGTTGAATAAGGCTGCCTGGTTTCAGTATGCTATCGCCGGCTCCAAGCCTTTGGGTACCACCGTAATTTTTTACATCAATCTGGTCTTGCAACAAGCTAACTACAGGATGGCTGGTTTCGGGGTTAAATTCAGTAGAATCAGCATCCTTCCAGCCTAAAATATTTCTTGCCCACTCTATTGCCATCATTTGCATTCCCAAACAAATTCCAAAATATGGGATCAAATTCTCTCGTGCCCACCGGATACCTTTAATCATACCATCCGATCCTCTTTGCCCATAGCCCCCAGGAACCAATAGCCCATCAATCCCGATAAAATGGTCTGTTGCGTCTGATTCCTGTATATCAAGCTTTTGTGAATTAATCTTTACTATATCTACTGCTACCTCATTAGCGATACCGCCGTGAAATAATGCTTCCCACACAGACTTATAGCTATCATGCAGCTCCATGTATTTGCCCAAGACTCCAATTCGTACACGAGACTTTGGCTCTTTGAATGTACGAACTACAGTGAGCCATGGTTTTAAATCAGCTTCGTTTGTACCTATTTTTAAAGTTTTTAAAATAAAACTATCCAATTTCTGAGAATGTAGTTTTTCTGGCAATTCATACACTGTATCTTTAGCGTCTGAAGCAGAAAATATGCCTTCAAAATCCACATTGGTAAAACTGGCAATTTTTCTTCTTAAAGTTTCGTCCATTGCTTCTTTTGCACGCAAAATTAGTATCTCGGGTTGGATGCCCACTTCTTGCAGCTCTTTAACAGCATGCTGAGTTGGTTTAGTTTTAAGCTCTCCTCCAGGTACAGTGGGTACCAAAGTTACAAGAATACAAAGGGAATTTGTTCTACCTCTCTCGTGCAGAACCTGCCTTGCCGCTTCCAGAAAGGGAATAGATTCTATATCGCCAACTGTACCGCCTATTTCGATAATAGTAATTTCGGCTTTTGAATCCTGACTTGCACATAAAATTCGATGTTTAATTTCATCGGTAACATGAGGAATAACCTGAACAGTACGCCCAAGAAATTGCCCCGCTCTTTCCTTGCGTATTACTTCCTGATACACCTGACCTGTAGTAATTGAATTAGCCCGGGAAAGAACCGATTGTGTAAACCTGCTATAATTACCCAAATCCAGATCGGTTTCGGCACCATCATCAGTTACAAAAACTTCGCCATGTTGGTAGGGATTCATAGTACCTGCATCTACATTCAAATAAGGGTCTATTTTTACCATACATACTTTCAAACCACGCGCTTCTATAAGAGCACCAATAGATGAAGCACAGATGCCTTTCCCCAAGGATGAGCAAACACCTCCAGTTACAAATATTGTTTTATGCATATTTTAGAGTATGCCTATGCAATTAGGCTTGTCAATAAAGGGAATACTGCTATACTACAAAAATGGTATATGATGTACAAAAGGCGGTTAAAGGTACTTCAGTTTATTATACTGTGCATTGGTCTCCCGTATCATTTGCTGATAAATACGATATTAATTGCAAGGTTCCTGCTATTGGGGGCATTGCCGAAATATACTTTATGGATGTCTATAACAAGCTAAATCTTATTTGCACAAAGGTTTCGTGGTTTGGGGGATTACGTGCAACAATACGAGAAAGCTGCGACCCAATATTGGAAAAAGATCCTATTAATCTTTCAATAATCACTCGTTGGAGCAAACGGCTTTATTATAGATGGACACATAGCGAAAACTATTCTGATATGTCGGATATTGCATTTTTTTTGTCCCGGAGCAGACCAGGAAAAATATTAGCACAATCTTCAGGTCGTTTTTCGCTCATCTTCCTTAAAGAGATTAACACCGGCAAATTAATAGATATCTAACCCCCGTTTCTTTTCCTGCTAATTCAACTACATGGATATTCCGATAGTTATGCAAAGGGGTATGCATGATCAGGGGACTTTATACTGGAGCTAGTGGCATGAGTGCACAGCAAACCCGGTTAGATACAATTTCCAATAATCTTGCCAATGTAGACACAACCGGTTTTAAGAGAGATGTAGCTGTTCATAAGGCCTTTGCCGAGTTACTCTTGCGCAGAACAGAAGATGATGGCGTATTTCTTAATCCTTTTGGATCGGGAGACTTTGCACCAGTAATTGGCAAACTGGGGACAGGTGTAGAAAATAACGAGGTGTTTACCGAACTAGAACAGGGCTCTCTGCGCGAATCAGAAAGCGATTTTGATATTGCCTTAGATGGTCGGGGCTTTTTTGTTATTCAAACCCCGCAAGGTGAGAGGTATACAAGAAATGGTGCTTTTACACTTGGCAAGGAAGGCTATCTTGAAACAAAAGAAGGCTATCCGGTATTGGGACAAAATGGACCCATTCAAGTTAAGGCAAACAATTTTATGATAAATAAACAAGGCAATGTGTATATAAATAAAACCTTTCAGGACGATCCCTTTCGCCTTGTATCGCGTGAAGAGAATGCTTGGGAAAATTTGGAAAAACTGGATACACTACGTATAGTTGGGTTTCAAAACGACAGATACCTTGCAAAACAAGGTTCCAGTCTTTGGCAGAGCACAGAGGATTCAGGAGAAGCAAAACAGCTTGACGCAGGAGCTATCCCAAGTGTTTTGCAAGGTTTTGTAGAAAATAGCAATGTAAACCCCGTTCTTGAAATGGTAAGGATGATAGAAGTCAACCGAGCATATGAAGCTAATCAAAAAACGATTCAATCAGAAGATGCAATGTTAGGAAAACTTATAAACGAAGTGGTACGGGTATAGTGTGCAGTGTAAAGTGTAATTTCTTTAGGGAGGTAGTATATGGTTCGTAGTCTTTGGTCGGCTGCAAGTGGTATGATAGGACAGCAATCCAACATGGATACTATATCCAATAATTTATCCAATGTGAACACAGCTGGCTATAAAAAAATGCGTGCAGAATTTGAAGACCTCATTTATCAGACAATACGAATCGCAGGCACTCCTGCTACCGAGGAAACAGTTGTACCCGTCCCTACACAGATGGGGCATGGTGTAAAGCTGGCAGCAACTCAAAGAGAGTTTTTGCAAGGTTCTTTGCAGAATACAGAAAATATTTCTGACATTGCAATAGAGGGTGATGGTTTTTTTAGAATCATGACCTATGATGGAACCTTCACATACACTAGAGACGGTTCGATGAAAATAGATTCAAATGGGCAGTTTGTTACTTCTAATGGGTACAGACTTATGCCTGAACTAACCCTTCCTCAGGGCTTTATCCCCTCTACTCTTACAATTTCTCAGGATGGGAGGGTAAGTGTAAAAATACCAGGAAACGATGAACCTATTCAGGTAGGACAGTTAGAGCTATACCGTTTCCCCAATCCTGTTGGTCTTACATCGGTAGGACAAAATTTGTTTAAGGTTTCTAATGCATCAGGGGATCCTATTGCCGGCAGACCAGGGTTTGATGGCATGGGTAGGACTATTCATAAATTTCTTGAAATGTCCAACGTATCTATTGTACGGGAAATGGTAAACATGATAGTTGCGCAAAGAGCCTATGAATTTAATTCCAAAGCAATACAAACCAGCGATAATATGCTTGGTACAGCTACTGGGCTAAAGCGGTAGTATTATGCAAATAGACAACGCGATACTACAATATAATAACAAAAATATTCCGCACAAAATTTTGCAGCAGGCTGAATCCACGAATATTCCTGTGGTAAAACATGCAGGAAAGATAGATAAAACAAGTCCATTGTACGTGCAAAGTCAGGAATTGGAATCTATCTTTGTAAAGATGATGCTTAAAGCAATGAGAAGTACGGTGGATAAAAGCGATAGTATCATATCTGGTGGCTGGGCCGAAAATATTTATCAGGACATGTTAGATGATGAGTATGCAAAATCTATGGCAAAGAATGCAGGATTTGGTCTGGCAGAAAAAATATATAGCCAATTAGTAGGAAAAACAAAACTTTCCTGATAGCAAAATACATGACAATTAATGCAACCCTCCTGGCAAAGGGTTTAGTAGCCCTGGGCATGGAAGAAAAAGGATATTTATTTGATTGTCTTTTACAGTACTTGCAATTATTAGAACAATATAATCCCACTCTATCTCTTGTCAAGGCACAAGGGGATGAGCTAATCATAAAGCATATCCTGGATTCATTGGCGGGTTTGCCTTTCATTAGCTCTAAGCTATCTGATAACAAGACAACATGTACTATAGCGGATGTAGGATCGGGAGCTGGATTACCAGGGATACCACTAGCCTTGGCTATGCCACAACATTCTTTCACATTAATAGATCGAAAAACAAAAAGAATTATTTTCTTACAGGAAATAATACAAAAATTGCAAATACCCAATGTTCGTGTAATGGAAAATCAAGTAGAAAGAGTAAAGGAACGTTATACCCTTATTGTATTTCGGGCATTCAAACCTTTAGATATAGCTTTGTATAAGAAAATATCGTCTCTTTGTGTACAGGATGGTTGGATAATTGCATATAAAGGCAAACAAGAAAAGGCAATGCAAGAACTGCAATCCATTCAGGGTATGTACGCAAAAATGAATATAAGCACTATAAAAGTACCTTTCATGAATGCAGATAGATGTATTGTATCCTTGCAAACTATGCATAAAGGCAGTTGAAACCTGTATTATCATCTGCTATAGTAAGTCTATGAGGATCGCTTTTGTTACTGATGGATTTTGGCCAAAAATCAGTGGAGTAGCTGCTTCAATTCAAGCCTTCCGCGAAGAATTAGAAAAACTGGGGCACACAACTATAGTATTATCTCCACATTATCCAGGTAAAACTAGCACCAAAATATACTCCCACGGTATTTATTACTTGCCTTCAGATTTATCGCTTGTTAGCAAAGAAGACCGAAGAATGAAGCTTCAATCTTTGCCTAGATTTATGCGCATTATGCAAAATTTTCGTCCGGATATTATTCATATAAATACAGAGTTTATGGCAGGGTTTTTTGCCTGGCTTTTTGCAAAGCTCAGGGGCTATCCGATTCTTGCTACCTCCCATACAGATTATGAAGATTATGTGGTAAATTATATTAAATTTTTAGATCCACGTATTGCTAAAGCAATTGTCCGTTTTATTTTTCGCCGCGCCTATAAGTCCTCTAACTATATAATAGTTCCTTCCCGATTTCAAAAGCAAAAGCTCATAAGTTATAACATTTACAAACCCTACTTTATTATTCCTTCAGGTGTTGCAAATTATTTTGCACCGCAAAATAAAAAAGATGTTGCTGAATTTAAAGCAGCACTGGAGTTACAGTATCCTCAGCTAAGAGATAAAAAGTACTTGCTTTTTACAGGACGGATAACCATCGAAAAAAATCTGGTTTTTTTAATCCCTGTTTTAAAAAAAGTTTTTTCGCTGCATAAGAATATTGCCTTTGTCATAGCTGGCGATGGTTATTACAGACATTCCTTTGAATTAAAACTAAAAACGAACCGGCTGGATACACGTTGTGCTTTTATAGGGCAAATTAGCCATAATCAGTTGCCAATTGTGTATGCTAGTTCTTATATCTTTTTATTACCTTCCATAACCGAAACCCAAGGTATGTGTACAGTAGAGGCTATGGCAACAGGTTTACCAGTGGTAGCGGTAGGAGCCATGGGTACTATAGATGTAATGGGGGGGGATAACGGTGGGTTTATGGTAAAAGAAAACTCAGATGACTTTGCAAATGCTATATTGCGCTTGCTAGAAGACCCCCAATTGCATGCACAAAAAAGCGAAGAAGCACTGCAAAGGGCAAAGTCCTACCGCATTGATCATACTACAACTAAATTAGTACATCTTTACAAAGAAATAGCAGCTCATCGTAATAAAAATATAAAAAACAGGAATGCCCGTTTACTAGAACATATATGAAGCCCTGTGTGTTCGCAATTGTTGGTTTATTATTTTATAACTTAATATTAAGTGTAGGGGCACAAGAATCGTATCTGCTACCTTCAGAAGATGAACGGATACACAGGGCAGAAGAAGCTTTTATTCAGGAAGGTGTAGACCCGCCAACCTTGGAGAAGCCATTGGTTATTGGCAAGTTGCGCAAAAACCTTTCTGCACTATCAGGGGAGGATGCAGCAGCAGTGAGAGCGCACCTTACCCCATTACCATCCTTTTGGGCACTTTTTTTTGCAGTTAACCTTTCTGGTATTTATTCTGGATCGCCCTTTCGTAATACTTTTATTACCCCTTCTATTTATGATGGCATAATCGAACCAACCTCTTCTGATTCAAAACCTGAACTAAAACCTTTTGTTCCAGGAAGTAGAGCCTACTACGATACCGAAGCATTTAATTTTGCGCTTACACAACCAGACATGTTACGTATACGTGCATTGCTTAGCTATGGTCCTGTAAGTCTAGATATTCAACCCGAGCTTCGACCTGCCTCTAACTGGTACAGACTCGGAAATTATTGGAACTTAAATTATGCAGTACTAAGTAACCCATCCCGGTTAGATATAAACATTCCATACCGGGGCATAGCTAGTCTTTGGTATGATGCGGTGGAAGTTCGCGTAGGCAGGGATAAAGTTCACATTGGGCCAGGGCGTGAACAAAGCCTATCATTTAATAAGAATATTCCTTGGGCTGATCATGCAAATATAAGAATAGATTTTGGTCCTGTGTATTTCTCCTGGTACTTTATACGGCTAAATCCAATTTTGTCCGATGATGAAAGATATTATATGGATGCCGTGTACAAGTATCCCGAATTGCGACCAGATAAAGGTACCGACTTTTTTGAGCTTATACAACGCGCACCGGAAAAAGCACTGGCTATAAGCCGGTTTACATTTACCTTTTTACCCTGGCTTACTTTTGCGTTTACTCAGCATAACTTGATAGGTGGTAGATCCTTGCAATTATCAGATTTTAACCCTTTGATAGTTTTTCATAACTTATTCCAAGATGGAGTGTATTCTGTTCCTATTATGTTAGATCTAAGCCTTACCCCCCTAGCAGGCTTACGACTGTATGCACAGTATCTTTTATATGACATAAGCGCAGGGGACGAAACAGGAAGTGGTACCTCTAATTCTGCAGCTTCTGGGTATCAGGGAGGGGCGACATATATTTTTAAGCCATTTTCTAATTCTACCTTGCGCCTTGATTTAGAATTTACACTAACCGATCCTTGGTTATATGGCAAAGCGTATTCGTACCGGCAATTTACAAGCAGGTTTGTGTTTGTAGAACCATACAACGGCAGAAACTGGGTAGATTACCCAATTGGTCCGGATTTTGGACCAGATGCCTGGAATCTAGATTTTCGGGCACTTTTTTTACACACTCTAGGATTTCAGCTTGCTTTGCATCCTCGGTTTTTAGAGCGTGGTTCCATAGAGCTTGCAGGCTATGGGCAGGGCTCTGATTATACAAAGCAAAAGGATTTTCTTCGCAAAGGGTTGGTGCTTGTAAAAGAAGGACAAGAGCCAGAAAGAAGACTTACTATAGGACTGGAAGGAAAAGGAGTGTTAAAACTGGGTTCTCTAGGGAAGCCTTCAAACAATCCCAATGACGCCCCTTGGCCAATGTATCTTACTCTTTCGCTAACAGTAGATGTAGTTTGGTTATGGAATTATAACTTTATAGCAGGGAGCAACAAATTCTGGGTAAATGCCAATCTTACTGCGGGTTTTTCGCTAGATTCTTTGTAACAAAATTTTTATTGTTTACGATGCGCTAGAACTTGGTAAGCCTGTCGTTGCCTCCCAGTTTAATAGAAGCCCCAAGTTTTACTGCTCCAATAAAACTACCGTTTTGCGAAGGATAAAAATAAGGAATACCATTATCTCTGGAACCGCGTACTGTATCTTGTACAAGAGTTAGTTCCAGCTTGTTCCAGACATAGCCAATGGAAGCAGAAAAGTAAAATACAAAAATATCAAAGGGCACTTCCAATTTTACCCTAAATAACAATTTTTTTTCTAATACAGCATCATCTAAAAATTTTGGACCCTGTCCGCCTTGGCTAAATGTTGTGTAAGCCCCCCAGGGATTTGCGGGGCTCTGTTGACCAGTTATCGTTAATTCTAAATTGGACGAAATATAAAATGGATAAAATATCTTATTCCATCGAATCATAAAGGCTAAATTATTTTCACCATGCAGATAGCCCACATAATTTAGTTCGGGATCTATGGTGGTTAAAACAGATTTTCTTTGATATTCAATACTAGGGTAATAAGTATAGCCATACATTAAATTATCGTTTTCGCCATCCCCTGAAGATGCAAAAGTATATTTAGTTGCACCTGCATGAAAAAAACCAAAGTTACCAATATTGGTAGGCACATCTATCCCGGTAGACCAGGCAATTTTATCGGGGTTTTGATAATCATTAGGTTTTAAAAACCTATTTAAGTTAAAATCGTCAATAAAAACTTGCGCCTGTACAGTCATGTCGGTATGTTTCCATTCCAGGAAAAGACCATTAATGGAGTTTTCGTTTAGCTTTTGCGAAAGTCTAAAAGGCGAATTAACCCAACTGTTGGCAACATTCATAACAAAGCTAGGGACAGGTATTGCAAAATATGCAATATCAAATAGTGGCCCCCTTTGTTGGCTGCCATAATTTGCATCGGTAAAAATTATAATATCCTGAAAACCAAATCTAAAGTCACCCAGTTTAACTCCATAGGTTTTAAGCACTACGCTGCGATCTGGCCAATTGAATGTGGCGTCATTTTTATCGGTATATGTTTCTCCGGAATCAAAATTTAGCGAAAACCAACGGGAGGAATAATAAAAGTACTCGTGATCATAGCGTGCAGAAAGTGTTAGTGCAGAATTTCCACGAGAGGAGAGAGCAAGTGAATAAGGAGATTGAATCTCGTCCTGCAAAACAAACTTGCCCACCTCGAATGCAAGAAAATCATTATGCCAGGCCAAACCAGCTTCGTTTATTAGACCACTGATTTGTGCAAAGTCAAAACCTGCTTCAAAAAGACTGCCAAAAGTACCTTCTCCTGTCAAGGAAATATCGGCAAGCATGGAGAAACCTGAGATTTCGTGGTATAACCTTACATCCAAAATACCATACACAGGTACTCTTGTTTCGGTGCTTGCATTTGCATCCAAAGAAATGGAAAGATCCAGTGGATACAAAGCAGAAGATAAACACAGCAGAAAAAGCAATAAAAGAAAGTTAGGTCGCCTAGCTGGCGGATGGTTATTGTGCATTGTTAATCAACCTTATGTTATTTTCTTTGACAATGTGCATAAAGATAAAAAATAGTATTACTATTATCCAGGCAACAAAAAGAAGAATTTGTCCTGTGTTTTTAGAAAAGTATAAAGTACTAGTTACCGCAGCTCCTAGTATGATGCAGTTACCAAATACAAGTGCTAGGGTTTGCCTTTCAGAAAATCCAGTGTGCAAGAGCTTGTGGTGCAAATGATGGCGATCGGGTGTAAAAAATGATACCCTTAATTTAAGTCTTCGCAAAATAGCAGCAATAATATCTAGTATTGGGACAAGTGCAATTGTAAGAGCAGGTAATAAATCTGCCTCTTTTCTGCTACCAGCTACGCCAAGCAAAGGCAGAATCGCAAGAAAAAAACCCAATAGATAACTACCCGAATCTCCCATAAAAATATTTGCAGGAGGAAAATTAAAGAACAAAAATCCAACTATAGCCCCACCTGCTGCGGTTGCAATAATAGCAGGTACATACTGATAATCCTGAAAGAAAAAGATTGCCCAGGTAGCACAGGCAATAAATGTAACACCTCCTGCCTGGCCATCTATGCCATCTAAAAAATTAATGGCATTGCAAATACCTACAATCCAAATCACTGTTAGTATCTTGCCAAATACCCCCAGCTCTATGCTAACGGAAACAAAGGGTATTGATATATTGCTAAAGCTATAACCCGACAATACAATGATTAATGCTAATACTATCTGCACAATAAATTTAATCCAGGCTGAAAGCTGTATAAAATCATCAATAAGACCAAGTAAAAAAAATCCAAAGCCAGAGGCAAGCATTAGCCAAAAATACACATCTACTTTGGGTAATCTTTCTCCTGTAGGTAAAATAAAAAGCATTAAAAAAATTGTAATAAAAAAACCTAAGGCAATACTAATACCACCTATCCTGGGAATACTACCACTATGAATTTTTCGGTGGTCATTAGAGTCAAACCAATTAAATTTACGAGATATAAAAATAATAATTGGAATTAGAATCAAAGAGAAAATAAAAGCAATTACAAAAGTTATGAGATACGACATTTGTTTCCTTTAGGAAAAAAGCTGTGGTACTTCCCTTTCATAGAACTGGATTACTTTGGAAATATCGAACTTTTTTATTACCAAATCTCTGCTCCTTTTGCCCATAATAGCAAAAACATCGGGTTTTGTCGCTATTGCTCGGCAAATGGCTTGTATAAGCGAATCGGCACTTTTTGCTTGTGCAAGAAAACCATTCCAGCCCTCAATTACAAGCTCCCGGTTTCCCGGTACATCGGTGGCTATTAAAGGCTTCCCCATGCTGCCAGCTTCCAATAAAGAGCGGGGTAAGCCTTCTCTGTACGAGGATAAGACAACAAAATCTGCTTTTTCTATTTCATATCGTATATCTTGCACATTTCCTAGGTACTGCAAATACCCTGCCTCTGTAGCTTTTTTTATTGTATCTTCTTTAATAGCACCAGGTGCAAGGGTATCCCAGGAACCAGCTAATCTAAAATGCATTGTGGGGAAGAGTAGCTGAATACTGTAGGCAGCTTGAATGTATTCCAAAACACCTTTATCCCGATACAATCTGGAAAGCATAAGAAAATGTAAGCCACTTTTGGGGGTAGTATTTGTTGCACCCGGCTTGCAAGAGTAAAAATGTGTATCAACACCTTCGCCTGGCATTATTTTACATTTCTTTTCATCGATAGTTCTAATAAGACGCTTTTGTAAAAAATACTGCTTATCATCGCCATTTAGAAACCAAATAGCTCTGCAACGTTTTAATGCATAGGTTGCAAGAATCTTTATTATTGCATTCTTTTTGCTTTTACTTATAAAAATATAACCCAAACCAGTTAGAACGGCTACGCAGGGTATTCCTAGAAAAGTCGAACACAATATGCCATACAATATTGGCTTAATTGTATATGCAATAATCAAGTTTGGTTTTTCCCGATTAATGATAGTTGCAAGCGCAAGAACTGATTGCAGCTCTTGCACAGGGTTTGTGCCACGGGCATGTAGTGGCCATGAAAGATAAGAGATGTTTTCCTTTGCAAGATCCTGTGCTCCACCATCATCTGGTGCCACTGCAAGCACTTGATAGCCCATCTTTTGGAAGTGTGCAATAATGTGTATACGAAAGTTATACAAAGCCTTACTAGAATTGCATAAAAATAGTAATTTATTCATATATTATGTATTAACGTACATCCAAAATTGGTACTCTTATCCAGGTATCAGGTACAACACGATGAAATTTATATTTGTAGTAAGAAAAAAGCTTTGTTTGGGAAAGAGACCAACGCCCCGGTGCAAGCACAACTTTTTCTGCTACCGGGCATAGCCAGGCACCCCACCAGGAAAAAGTAGAGTTAGCAATAATATGATATTTGCATTGACTCATTAACCACATATCTTGCCAACTATTCTTTCCTGTGTTCCAGTCGATAAAAATTGCATTACTGCTTTGTACATCCAGGAATTGCCTGCACCATTGTATGTCATCAGAGAAAATAAGATACACGGCATTTGTAGTGTATGTTCGTATAATTTCACGAGCCCGCTCATAATAATAGGTTGTACATACATGAGTATCCATGTTGATCATTGCATCTTTTCTTCTTACATGAATGGCAACTAATTCTTTATACTTTTCAATAAGTAATACATTATCCTTTGTTACCTTATTGGTAAAAGCTAACTCTTCTTTTATTTTTTCAGCTATACACGTAAAATAGTCCTCACTTTGCCACCAACCCTCGTAATATTTTATTCTATTATTGCCATACAATTTTTTAGTATAACAAAATGTCTTATCTATGAAATGGGTTTTCTTAGTTGCATATTTGCGCCTGAATTTACCCCAGTGTGTGTCAGGAATAGTGCCATATTTTTGTACATTCTCCTTTGTTGCCAATCTAACTTGTGCATTCGAAAATACTTGCCTCAGCTCAAAGCCATTATGGGCTTTTTCATACTCATAAAAACTAAGATCCAGAAAAACCTCTTCTTGGCTTTTATACTCTAATGCACGGGAAAAGCTGTACTGAAACATCTGATTACCCAAACCACCACATACCTTGACAATTTTCATTGTTTCTTCTTTAAAATCTTTTTTGCCAATTGCACAGAAATCCTTCCAAGGCAAGTGTAGGTTTTAAATCCATGCAGCAATAAGTCTGTAATCTTATATGGTTTTATAACTCTGTGTCCCGTAATAATACTACTGGGCAAGGAACTATTTTGGGTTACAAGGGTTAGTGAGGGAGTAATACCCCGAAAGCAAATAAAAGGAGTGTAGTAGCCCCAATTATCTGCCGGAAAGGAAACAGGAAAATTAAGATTTGCCATCGCAGACGCACTCTTGTAGCCAAGCACATAACCTGTTGCCAGGGATATGGAACCTAATTTTATCAGGATGGGCTTTATTAGTTTATATTTCTTGTAAATCGCTATTCCAGATCCAGGAGTGCTGTGATCGCAGCGGTCTAATTTTATCACAAAATTTTGTGTAGTTTTATTAGCCTCTAGTATCTGAAGTACAAATGGTACATCAGGGTGTAAAATGGCATCGTCTTCCAGGACTAAAGCAGCCTCTAATTTTTCTGACACGATTCTTTGGTACACATAACGATGGCTTAAAGCACAACCTATTTCGGCAGGAGATAAAGATCGTCCTTCTAAAGTACGGGCCTTTGCATCATTATATAATGAAGTATCTATATTCAAACTTTTTCCATCTATTGCTTCTATTATTTCATACGATATTCCTAGCTTTGCAAGCTGGTTTTGAATATTATCTTTTCGTTTGACTTCACCAGGTAAGTTAATTACAAAAGCCTTAATTACTGTACTCCTTTTGTGCTTGATTACTCATCGCTACAGTATGTGGCTTGCAAGCCCGGATGAATAGGCAAAAACTTTGCACTTAAAATAAGCAGATTGCCTTTTGTAGTATGTATTAGCCATATACTTTGGCACCAAGTCTAAGAATGCCTTACTAATTTTATTATAATACTGCGACTTTTTTTCTTTAGATGTAGATCGTCTGATTCGTGAAAACCCGGCTAACAATAGATGTTCGATTGCGAGAAAATGTATTTCTTCCCAATGTATTGTTGCAAATTCTGGATCTGTCTTACAAGTTTCAAATAATTGTCGTGTCGCGGTAATAATATCAAGATGTTTTGCAAGCGCGCTTCTGGATTGCATAATAGAATCGGTTCTTTTGTAATAATAATATAACGGAATTTGCAAATGGCCTGTTTTGTACACAGCAACAAGGTAAGGTATAATGGATAAGTCTTCGTATATTATTCTGTTAGGGAATGTATGCGAATTCCAGCAATGCTTTTTATAAATTTTATTCCATGCACTAGGTTGGCCAATAATAATATTTCCGTGTGGCAAGGCCCCTACTGATTGTATGCTGCCATCCATATCAGAAAAAAAATCAAATACTACTATATCCAGCTTATTTTTTTGCCCAAAATCCAGTGCTGCCTTACAAAAGTCCTTATGCACATAGTCATCAGAATCCACAAAGGCAATCCAAGGAGACTGCGCTGCAGCAATACCTGCATTCCTTGCGGCCCCTAAACCACTATTTGTTTGAGTGATGAGTTTTATGCGCGCATCCTTTTGCATAAAGACTTTTACTACTTCCCGCGAGTTATCTGTAGAGCCATCGTCTACGCAAATTACTTCTATATCATTTTCACTTTGCGACAAGACAGTGTTAAGGCAGCGAGTTAAGTAGTCCTGGGTATTATAAATTGGAATAATAATAGATAGTTTTGGCATAATTACTTTTGTACGAATTTAATAATTTTTTTAGGTAAATTGATTATCCACAATGCACTATCCCGAAGGGCAATAGCAATACCCCAATATTTGCGCGGTATACTTTGTTTTACTATGCTATACAAATTTTCTTTTGAAGCCTGTACCCCCAGTATATTAACTGCCCTGAGCGCAATATAGTCTTTGTGGTGGTGTAGCACCTGAAATGGAAAATATGTACATAGTAGCATAAATGCAGATAAACGATCTTCTGCTGCCACCTGATCTCTTATTGTTACTAATAAACATCGGAGAGTTTTTTCTACTATGTCTTCAAGTACCCCGAGTTGCTCTGGAGCATAGTCCTGGAGCAGATTTTTTATTTTTAAGAATAAACGAATTACTGTTTCAAAATATTCTTGCATTTCTGAGATAGTTTTTTGCCTTATACTTATACCAATTCCATACGCATAATGAATAATGCAAAGTTTAGTTTGGGTAAGTTGATTGCAACAAAGAGCGACAGCAAGGGATTCAAGAACATCTTCTATATAGTTGATATACATATCCCCAATCATAGTAAAGGCCCTTTTAATAAGAGCCCCTTCATACACTTTATTCCAGATTGTTACATTTTTCCTACTTGCTATTTGTCTAACCCAGTCCTGATCGGTGGCTTCTGGATGTACAGTAACAATAGTACCATTAATATGTTGATATTTATATGAAAATTGTAGTGCTTTTGCGGGAGTATTTTGTAATTCGGCAGCCAGAAGTCCAAGAGAATTTTCTATGAAAAAATCATCGCCATCTAAAAATAACACGTAGGTACCTTTGGCTTGCATTAGTCCGGTATATCTTGCCATGTGCAGGCTTTCATTTTTTGCATGCTTTATTACTTGTACTTTCCTGTTATACTGGCTGTAATCGTCTAGTATTTTCTGGCTACCATCGCTAGAGCAGTCATCTACTACAATACATTCATACTCCTGAAAATCTTGGTTTAGAATGGAGTGTAATGCTCGGCGAATGCACCATGCCTGATTATAACAGGCTACTATAATGCTAAAAAATATTACCCCCGGTTCACTGTTATAGTAAGGGATACTGGGTACTGATAGCATATAAGGAAAGTGTAGAGGATGTTCTTGTTCTTTTTTAGGTCCAGAAGAGGAGAAGTAAAATACTTCAGGGCTAATAACAATTTTATCTGTATTCAT
This sequence comes from Unio pictorum, assembly GCA_030141615.1. Lineage (NCBI taxonomy): Eukaryota > Metazoa > Mollusca > Bivalvia > Unionida > Unionidae > Unio > Unio pictorum. Next base: position 797,258 of record JARLTB010000311.1, read on the forward strand.
ATTAAAATACTGTGCCCACCAGGAATAAGTAGAATTGCTAATAATGTTGTGTTTGCATTGGCTCATCAGCCATAGTTCTGCTATGGCGGTAGATACCGAAGTGTTTTTGCCGGATACATACACACATTCTATGGTATCTAAGCCTAGATTGTTTTGTGCCCAGGCTATATCATCAGAAAAAATAAAAAACACAGGATCTTGTAATAAAGATTTAACTTTACTAATTGCATTAATAAAATACGCCTTGGTAGAGATGTTGTCGTGTTGAGCATTACTACGAAAATCTGTTTGCCTGCAATGAATTGCCACCGAATTTTTACTTTTTTGTAGTACAGAAAGTATTGTACTGTAATATGTATTTAATTTTGGCTTTTTAATAAAATTTTCAAAACTTTCTCCTAAAAAGACTTCATTTTTACACCAGTAGCCATCAAAGAAGACTTTCCCTGTATACAACTTTGTAAAAGAAAAATCAGCTTCTTTTATATGCAAATAGCTATGCGAATGCCGTACTCTACTTATGCGAATTGATAATTTGGTTCTATATATTTTGTTTCTTCTATCACCCACATAGCGTATTCTGGCATTAGGGTATGTTCTTTTAAGGTAGTTGGCAAAATTCATCTGAAATAGGATATTTCCTAGTCGTCCCTGTGATTTAATAAGAAAATCACTTTTTTGTATTTTACTACTCATAACTTTCTCCTAATCTACAGATATCATTTATTTGCCTAATAGCCGGTTTTTTAGGGTAATTAAAAAGTTCAATACACCAATTTTTTGTAGTAGCATTTTAATGATTATCTTATAGGTAATTTTATCTGCTAATCCATACTTTTCGGTTATTTTTTTATACTTGGCTGCATTATTTGAAATATCAAACAATATTTCTTTTTTTGTATCTTCTAATTCCTGAAAGTTGGATGGTATCGCATTTGCAGGAAATATTTGGCAGGACTGTGCTACTGTAGCATATACTTTCATGTATTTGGCAGTCTGATCTTGGTAGTTAAAATGTTTTATAGCTGTGGCCCTGCACTGGGCAGCAAGGTTGGGTCCTTCTAATACGAGGCAAATGGCTTTGGCTAAGCCTTGTATATCGCCAATTGGCACGGTATAGCCATTATAACCGTCTACTATAAAATCAGGCAAAGCCCCCACCTTAAAACCCGCTATAGGAGTGCCACAAGCCAAGGATTCTATAAGTACATTAGACCCATTTTCTTCTAAAGAAGGAATTACAGTAACATCACTTATATTATAAATATCTATTAGTTCTTGTTTTTGTAGGTAACCAAGACGAGTGGTGGGCAAATAGGGTGTTTCATTCTGGGGGATACTGCCTGCCAGTACAATATGCCATTTATTATTTTGTAATAATTTTGTTGCTTTGCAAAATTCTGAATATCCTTTAAGGGGAGCAGTGTAGTCGGCTACAAATAGGATTAACTTTTTATTTTTTGGTAGATGGGATGTAATCTTTGTCAATGCAGTTGTAGGTTTATAGGTTTGTATATCAAGACAATTTGCAATTATTTTTATTTGGCAGTTCTTAAAAAGCGGACTTTTTTCTATAAAATTATAGAATTGGTTACAAAGAACTACTGGGGTAATATTTTGCCAGTTAAAGTACTTTAGCTTTGCAGAAAAGCATCCCGATGCAAGCCTACTATATTTGGATGGTACCATTGGGCATTCTAGGCAGGCATTTTGCCACTTGGTACAACCCAAAGTATAATGGCAACCTCCTGTGAAGGGTTCTTTATCGTGCAGTGTCCATACCAAAGGTTTTTGCCAACTTAGGTAGGCTATATCTTCCAGTGCTAACAAGCCTGTAATCCAGTGCAAATGAATAATATCGCAGGTAGCAAGGATTTTATCCAAAGTATCTTTGTGTAGCGGCATCGAAAGTGCCGAAAAAAGTACTTTTTCTTTTCCTTGCTCATTTATAATTTGTTGAGCTTGCTGGTTAAAAATACAATGCACCCTGTCTAATAAGGCTGTAACATGTTCTGCAGGATCTGATGTAGTTGTATCTCCTATGTATATCCTGCTGGCAACGCCACTTGCTATAAGTGCCTTGTGTATACGGCTTGCAGCTTTTCCTGCACCCCCTGTTAAGGAGGTTGTAAAATGGGCAATACGTAAGGGGTACATTATTAGATCCGCTTTCTTCTTATTTTTATAATAAACTTTTTAGGCAAATTGATCATCCATAATGCACTATCCCGTAGGGCAATAGCAATGCCCCAATATTTGCGCGGTATACTTTGTTTTACTATGCTATACAAATTTTCTTTTGAAGCCTGTACCCCCAGTATATTAACTGCCCTGAGCGCAATATAGTTTTTGTGGTGGTGTAGCACCTGAAATGGAAAATATGTACACAATAGCATAAATACAGATAAACGATCTTCTGCGGCCACCTGCTTTTCTATTGTTTCTAATGCGGCTTGCAGAGTGTTTCCTACTATGTCTTCAAGTAACCAAAGTTTTGTTGGTGCGTAGTCTTGTAGCAGGTTTTTTATTTTGTCTAACAAACGAATTGTTATTTCAAAGTCTTCTTTCAGATCTGAGATACTTTTTTGTCTTGTACATATACCAGTGCCAAACACATAATGAATAACGCAAAGTTTTGCTTGGGTAAGTTGATTGCAACAAAGAGCAACAGCAAGGGTTTCAAGAACATCTTCTGCATAGTTGATATACATATCCCCAATCATAGTAAAGGCCTTTTTAATAAGAGCCCCTTCATACACTTTATTCCAGATTGTATTTTGCCTTCTTGCTATTTGCATAAACCAGTCCTGATCGGTGGATTCTGGATGTACAGTAGCAATAGTGCCATTAATATATTGAATTTTATAGGAAAATTGTAGTACTTTTGCGGGAGTATTTTGTAATTCGGCAGCCAGAAGCCCAAGAGAATTTTCTACGAAAAAATCATCGCCATCTAAAAATAACACATAGGAGCCTTTGGCATGCATTAGTCCGGTATATCTTGCCATGTGCACACTTTTATTCTTTGCATGCTCTAGTACTTGTACTTTTCTGTTATACCGGCTGTATTCTTCCAGTATTTTCTGGCTACCATCGCTAGAGCCGTCATCTACTACAATACATTCATACTCCTGAAAATCTTGGTTTAGAATAGAGTGTAATGCTCGGCGAATGCACCATGCCTGATTATAACAGGTTACTATAATGCTAAAAAATATTACCCCCGGTTCACTGTTACAGTAAGGGATACTGGGTAGGGATAGCATATTAGGAAACTGTAGATGTTCTTGTTCTTTTTTATTTATTTTATTACTCATAACTTTTTCTAGCCGCATTTGTTTTCTTTTCTACATAGTTCTCCCAAACAAGACCGCTATTATGAGGATTAGGACCACATACAACATGCTCGCGTACACGATGTCCTATTCGTAGTCTATTCGACGGTAAGCGCATATAGTTAGGCCCGTAATGAAATTTCAGATATTCAGGAACAATGGCAGGACAGGTAAAAATAAAATTTTCAAATCTTATTTCAGATAAAGGATAAATAACTTCATCAGGAAATGCCTCGTGTACCCATTCCTGGGGATAGTCATGTGCCCATACCATTTTCCCTTTAGCACCCCATTGCAAAAGTTGTTTGCTAATAAATGAAGTAATTATCAGTGGCTTAATCAGGGCAAGAAGGATTGCACACATGCCTGTATACACTATATGCGGTAATGACCAGCTTTTTTGGGGACATTCTACCCTATTGTTATAGGGCAATAACAAAGTATACAGTTTTTGTAACGTATCTATTTTTTTTGTCATATATATAAAAGGAAAAATATCTATGGGAATTCCTTGCGCATAGGCAAAGGTGCCACCTGGATCGTTCATATAACTAAAGCGGTCGCGCAATTTTGACCAAGCTACCGCATGGTCAGGGGCTGTTTCTTTGGTCTGAAGAAAAATGTCATAAGGCAAATGTTTTGGGGCTTGTGCTAAAGACTGATTATGATCTTTAATAGGCATGGATACATCTACATCATCATCCCAGGGGATAAATCCGCCATGGCGATATGCCCCCAGTAAAGTGCCGCTACTAAGCCAGTACAGTAATTGTAACTTTTTGCAAACACTATGCAATATTTTTAGCATGCGCAGCATTACCAGTTGGCATCGACGCAGGGAGTTATCGCAGGCAGGCCTTGTGTCGGGATATGCAGAATCATAATCAGTGCTTATCATCTATCTGCCTCGTAAGCAGGTTGTGCAATTATTTATACACAATGTATTCATAACTAAATACTCCTCTATACATTATTATGTCCTACGAGCAATTTAATAAATTTGTAACATAACCTTTTTATTTTTATAATCCCTTTTGTAATTATTTTTTTAGGATAGCTAAGGTGCAGAGTTGGGTTAACTATAATTTCCTTTTTAGGGCATATTCCTAAGTTAATTGAAATACCATAATAATATCTATGGTTTTTGTTAGGATAGTACACATATAAATTTTTTGTTATCGGTGCAAGTAAATCACATAATCCACTTCTAGTAGAATGCACTTCTTTTACATGGGGGCAGAACATTAGCAAATCCTCTATAGTACAATTAACCCAAAGTGCCTCAGGTATATGAGATCTAGAATCGGTATAATTTTGTACCACTGTATAGCCAAGTTGCTTTTTTTTCTTGGCTAACGATGCCCAGAAGCTAGAGGGGATTAGTAATCCAGAACTGCTTTCGGGACATAATAGTACAGTATTTTCCAGTTTGTCTATTATCGTCATTTTGGCGGATAGTCCATGGTGCAAGGATGGGTAGTACTTGGGTAACCTGATTTTTGTTGGTAGGGATAAGGCAAAGAATACCTGATACATTTCCAGCATCGAAGTATACATACCTTTTTCATACTCTTTTTTAAATATTTGATTGTAATGTGGATGAGCTACAAAATAATTGCCAATATGAGGATAAGTATATTCTGCTGCAATTTTTTCTAATTCTGGCGGGGTGAATGTTTGCACAGAATATTCCTGTATCCCGTATAATTTCATTACTGCTTCATGGGTATTCTTAATTATAAAGTGTATTTTTCCCACAAGTTTGGCTTCTATTGCTTGTTTTAAACCGCAAAGAAAGAGCGTATCGCCTAATCCAAAAGGAGAAATAAAATTATATACATTTGGTGTGGGCTTATTCAACTGTAATTTTCCGCAGGTGCGTCTCCTTTAGCAACAAGTGTAGTTGGAATAAACCATTGTAAAAAGCCACACACACTGCATCATAGTTGGACCAGCAGTACGTGGTAAGCGAAAGCCAGATGATTGCATGGATAAGTTTAATTCTAAAAGCACTACCAGAAGGTAGTAAAGAAAAAAAGTACTCTTCAAGCCCTTCCCAGCCGCTACTCTTAATGTGATAACAAACATTTGATGAAGAAATGTTAAGTGAAAAATTATTGCTGTTAAACTGGTCATAATTCCCAACCACCGAATAGTACAACTTTGCCCAGTCATAGTACGGGTCGCCCAGAATAGAAGAATAGCCAAAATAGCCTCGTGGGTCTATAAAATAGGCTTTACCATTTTTAGATATTAGTGTATTGGAAAAAGTACAATCTCCGTGTATAAAAGCAAAGTTCGTTTCCATAAGAGTATTGATAACCAAATCCTTAAAATCGGCAGTAGCAAAGAAAATATTATTGCATAACTGTCCTTGAATCATTATTTGTGGCTGATCGGCAAATGGAATAAGAGTTTTAACCTGATACAATCTTTGCATTGTTTTACCATAATAGGCATGGTACAAGCTAAATACATCGGCAGGTTTTGCTTGTAACGCATGCAATTGCTCTAAATTTCCTACGATTGTCCGTACAATTCTTTTCTTTTCTTTTGCAGAAGGATCTAATAGATAAGGACAAAAGCCTGCAATTTTTTTCATGCGAAGTGGACTGTACGATACTATTTCTGGTATCCAAGGGTAGGCATATTTTTTTGCTTCTTTGTACCATTGGCGCTCTTTCTTTGCCAGCTCTTTGCCCTGAATATCTAGTGGTGTTTTTACTAGTACATTATTTTTTTCTTGTATTGAATTAAAGGGCCTGCATTGGTAAGAATTTTGTGAGGCTACCTCAAAGGCCCTGGTATCGCCCATTTCCTGTATATCTTTTATTTGTAATGGCAAGAGCGGATGCCCTTTTCGCGACTGTAGGTATTCTACAAATTCCCCAGAGTCAGGTACCCCTGCTAGTGAGGCGGGGCTCTTAAAAATAAAAATTCCTGCCACACCTTTGGTACCTTTGTAATTAAGTGAACATATATTAATAAAAGAATTTCGCACATATGACCACCGGCAAGGGAAGTTGCTTACAAGACCAACGTAATCATTTTCAGAATATTCTTTAACACTGAAAGAAGAGGGTAGTATCAAGTCAGACCAGACTAGCATAAATGATTTACCCTTAGGAACATAACTAATTGCCGTGCCAATCCCAGAGCAATTACCGGTTTGGGTGGCTTTTACCGTAGTGTACATAACTTTGGCAAAAACTTGTAGATATTTTTCCAGTACAGCAAATTGATAATCGCCAATAATAATAAATTTTTTATCTGGCATTTGAGTAAAAAGATAAAATAATAATGGCAAAGGTCCTTTGGGTACCAGGCACTTGGGTTTGTTTTTTGTAAGCTCTCCTAGCCTGCTGCCCCTTCCTCCTGCCTGCACTATTACATATTCAAACAGCATGGGACTTCTCTATATAATTCTTGCTTTTTTGTCTATAATGTAGGAGTTTTAGTTGAAGCGGATTCAATCCTCTTGTATTTGATAATTGTGTATTAAATTCAGGAGGCAAGATATTATTTTTATCCCCAAAGCCAAATAAAAAAAATAATTTTTCTTGTATTTTTTTGTGCATTAACAACTCCTTATTCTAGCACTGCCAAGTTTGTTTGCCACAAATGTTTTTAGCGCTTGTAATTTGTCAATACATTTTTCTAGTATATAGTAATGAGAGGATTTTTCGGGTTTTGCAAGTTTTCTTGCGAGCCAGGTGTCAAGGACTTCATAGTCGGAATACTTTGTTAGTTTTTGCAAGAGCGGCTTCATCGACATAGCAGCATAGGCAGCATGGTTTGTATCTAGATATTCTATGTAGTCAATACACTCTTTAAATGTATGAAACTGGTGCATATTAACAAAGGAATTGGTATCAAAATCTAGTTCTATTTTTGGGTTACCCCAGTATATTGGTATACAACCTGCATTTTTGGCTTGTACAATTTTTTCTGTTGTGTATCCTGGGTAATAAGAATTTTCTATTGCAAAACAAAACTTGTAGTTTGTTATAAAAGAATGTTTGTCTGGGACAGCCCCACCCTGGTTGTTAAATACTCTGCCACCGGAATCTATTTTTTTATAGCGGCAGAGTGCCTTGTAAAATTGTAGCCTAAGACTCTTACGATTGTTGGATGTTACCATGCAACAAAACTTTCTTTCATGCTGTGTATGTATCACCGGTAATCGTGTCAAATCCTGAATACTGCAGCTTAGATTGTATAAGGGCCATCGTAGATTCCTGTTACGGTAATGTTTAAAGTCAAAACTAATTGAATAATCACAAGCTAAGAAATTAGGGCGTATGTTTTCTCCTAGGTAAAGTATTTTACTGCAATTATTATATTTTAAATGCTTCTTACCAAAACAAGAATAGAAAAGCACTTGGGGATTAATATTATCCAAAATATAGGTAATACGAGAGCGATCCAGTGATTGCGTAATAAAATTATTATTCGTGATAAAATCTGGCCAGAAATCTGCAAAGGCAATATGCAATTTGTTCATAGCAGTTTATCCAGTTTTCTTTTTGCCAATAAGCCGTTTAATTATTTTAGGAATATAATTAGGAAAAACTTGCCTATACTTCAGCCAGTTGTTGTATTTTTTGTTTAGATTATTAATACCAAGATCTGTAATAAGTTCATTTAATTCCTTTCTTAGTTTAGCGGTATATTTCGGGGAAAAAGAAATCCCTCCCCCATCCAAAAAAGACAGGCTAAATGGTAACTTGCAAAAGCTGCCTCCATCCATTGCAAGGCGCAATTGGTAGTGATAATCTGCGTAAAATTTGTAGCTTTCTTTGTATTTGCCACTGCGCACCAGAGGGTCTTTTTTTATTAGACAATTTTGGTGATTTAAGATAAAGGTTAGAAGAAACTCCAACGTAATTAAAGCATCTGGCTGTAGGGTGTTTATGTGTGTTTTGTCTTGTGCCAGATACATATCTGAATAGTGGATATCTGCATGTAAATGTAAGGATGCTATATCTTTGGTAACCATTGGGCTCACTAGCCAGTCTCCGGAATTAAGAAATAAAAGATAGTCTCCATGCGCATGATCAATACCCTTGTTCATTGCATTGTAAATACCAGAATCGGGGCTGCTTTCCCAATAGTCTAGTTTATCCTTATATTGCTGTATAATTTCCTGGCTACCATCGGTAGAGTTGCCATCTATTACAATATATTCAAAGTTGGCTTCTACCTGTCCTACTACACTGGCAATTGTTTTTAGTATGCCTTCTCTATTGTTTTTGTTTATTGTTATTATACTTAGTCTACACTCCCTCATACTCTTTTTTCCTTTTATTTTTTTCCCGCAATAGTTCTATACAGACTTCGGATAAAAAAGTATAGTTTATTTAATAAAATTATTCCTTTTGGAATATGGTTGTTAAAATATTCTTTGTAATCTAAGAGATCTTTTATCATCTGTACAGACGAAATGCCAAATATATCTTGCAATATTCGGATGAATATTGTATTAACTGCTTCCTGATTTTCTGATTTAGTAGCTATTCCTGCTAAATCAAATACTGCAATCAACAAAGGAAGGAAACTGAATGATGCTTTTCCTTCCTGTAATACTTTCATGTAAAAGTGTACTTCAGAAATAAATGTATATTCTTCCCTATACTTGCCATAGGCTAGTAGCAATTTTCGTTGTATAAGAGTGTTATGATGGTTTATAGTTTCTTGTAATAAAGTACGCAGGCTAATTGTATAATTACAATCCAGGGTTGTTATTACATTTTTTTGTATTGTAATGGCATTACAATAATATACACCAGCGGTAAGGGTAAGGGTATTTATTTCTTTTATTACTAGGGGAGATAAAAGCCAGTCTCCGGAATTAAGAAATAAAAGATAGTCCCCATGCGCATGATCAATACCCTTGTTCATAGCATAGTAAATACCAGAATCGGGGCTGCTTTCCCAATAGTCTAGTTTATTCTTATATTGCTGTATAATTTCCTGGCTACCATCGGTAGAGTTGCCATCTATTACAATATACTCAAAGTTGTGATCTACCTGCCCCACTACGCTGGCTATTGTTTTTAGTAATCCTTCTTTATTGTTTTTGTTTACTGTTATTATGCTTATCTTTTTATTACTCATTGTGCTTTGTAGGGGAAAACAACATAGACTTTAGTTTCAGATATAGGGCATATACTCCAGGAATACGGATAAGGTAGTGTTTACATGTAGTTTTAGGTATGCCAAAATTAATTGTATCTTGCTTACGAATAATTGCCCAGGGGATTCTTTTTTTATCTTTTTGAGGGACATATTTCATCTTGCCTACAGGGTAACTGGGTGTGAATAATAATGTATTAGTTTGAAGGAAATGGGTGGAATCGGGGCCGCAACCAATGTGGGTAACTAAATTACCTACAGGATTTATACAATAACCCCTATTTTTAAAAATAGTATACGTCCATTGATAATCCCAAAAATGTGTACTTATTTCAGTACATTGACTAAATATATTATACCAAAATGACTGTGCTTTTTCTAAGCGAAGATATGGATGTTTTTTTAAAAAATATTTATAGTTGTGGTCTACAGTAACCGAATAATGCTGCCATGCTCTTTGCCAACTAGCCCATCCCCAACTGTGAGGTATATAGCCAAAAAAGTAACTGTAGTTACAGTATTTTGTATACCCTAAGCTATTAGAGCCAGAGATGCTCATTACACTTTTGTCATTTTTATAGTAGTGTAATAAACCTTCGCAATAGGGAAAAAAATCTGAATGTGGGACACAATCGTCTTCTACAATTATGCCCATCGGCACTTGACTAAAAAACCAATTGATTGCAGAAACCATTCCTTGTGCACATCCCTTATGTATATCTTGGAATTGTGTGAAAACTGTGCATGGCCAATCAATTGAATTAAGAACCAGTTCTCTTGTTTTTTTGCATTTGAGTATTTCTTCTTGGTTACCCACCCGTGGGGCATCAGCCGCAATATACAAATATTTTGGACGACACTTGCGAATTGCATCTAGTACTTGTCTTGTGGTATCTGGTCGCTTAAAAATAATAAGCAATATTGGTGTCTCAAATAATTCGGTCATTGAGTAACTCCTATGTTACCTTGTTTGTGAAGATTATAATATAGATTTAAAATATGCAATGGTTTTTATTAAGCCCTTTTCTAAGTTAGTTGTAGGTACCCAGTCTAAACTTTGTATTGCACGTGTTATATCTGGTTGTCTTTTTTGGGGGTCGTCTTCGGGTAATTTTTTATATGATAAAATAGATGTAGAATCTGTTAGTTCTATAATTTTTTGGGCTAGCGCAATAATATTATATTCTACGGGATTACCTATATTGATAGGTCCCAAGATTTCTTTTGGGGACTGCATAAGTACAATTAGGGCTTGTACAAGATCGTCTACATAGCAGAGTGATCTGGTTTGCAACCCATTGCCATATATTGTTATTTCTTGGTTTTGTAATGCCTGACAAATAAAATTACTTATTACTCTACCGTCGGTTTTATTCATATATGGGCCGTAGGTGTTAAATATTCTGGCCACCTTTATTTTAACTGCGCGCATGCGATGGTAATCAAAGAATATACTCTCGGCTGCTCTTTTTCCTTCGTCGTAGCAGCTTCTTATACCATTGGGATGTACATTACCCCAGTAGTCTTCGCTTTGCGGATGAACAAGGGGGTCGCCATATACTTCAGATGTAGAAGCCTGCAACACAGTCGCACTGCAACTCTGCGCCAGTTCCAAACAATTAATAGCACCAAAAATATTAGTTTTAAATGTACTTATTGGATCTTGCTGATACTGTATGGGGCTGGCGGGGCATGCAAGATTGTAAATTGCATCAACCTGCAAAAAGAAAGGTTGACATACATCATGTTGGATAAAGGTAAAATTGTTATATGACCGTAACTTGGTTATATTAGACTTGCTGCCTGTGCTATAATTGTCGATGCAATACACGCTATTGCCTAGATCCAGTAGTGCCTTGCAAAGGTGATAGCCAATAAAACCAGCCCCACCGCATACAAGTACCCTGTTTTTTACAAGGTTAGCAGGCTTTAACATTTCTCCCTACGCAAAAGTATGTAATACCTAGCTTTTTCATCTTTTTGGGATTGTATATATTTCTGGTATCAAAGATAACTGGCGCTTCCATTTTTTGGCAAATATCCAACATATCAATTTGAAAAAACTCCCGACACTCAGTTAGGAGTATTAATGCATCTGATTTATGAAGAGTTTGCAGTTTATTTTTGGTTACCGTTATTGTACTTCTTGTTGCACTATCAAGCACATTGACAAAAGATTTTGTTGCCAGGGGATCATACGCTTTTATTATGGCGCCTTTTTTGGCAAGGCTGGTAATTATATGAATAGCAGGCGACTCCCGCACATCGTCTGTACCTGGCTTAAAAGCAAGGCCCCACACTGCAAGTTGCACACCTTTCAGGTTATGCGCAAAATGCCCCTGCACCTGCTCTATTATGTACTTTTTTTGAATTGCATTAGCTTCTTGTACAGCTTTTATCATAGGCACTTTAACCCCCTTGCGCGTAGCAAGGGCTACTAGTTCAGACAAGTCTTTAGGAAAGCAAGAACCTCCAAACCCACAACCTGCCTCTAAAAATGCACTGCCTATACGGCCGTCAGAACCTACAACTCTTTTCAGGCAATGTATATCTGCGTCAACTTTGTCGCATATAAGTGATAATTGATTAATCATGCTTATTTTGGCTGCCAAGAATGTGTTTGCAGCGTACTTAGCCAGTTCGGCAGAATTATTGTCCATTGCAAGAATAGGACAATCGGTTTGAATTACTTTTTTATATATATTTTCTACCCTTTCATATACAGCTTTGTTATTTGTTCCTATGACTACTCTATCTGGATTAAAAAAATCTTTTACTGCATTACCTTCTCTTAAAAACTCTGGGTTACTTGCTATATCAAAGCCGCAAAATGCCTTTCTATTATGTAGGATTGTATTAATAATTTTGCTTGCCTTTAGGGCAGTTCCCACTGATACAGTAGATTTATTTATTATTAGGGTATATTCATTTATTAATTGTGCAATTTGCGTTATTATCGTGAAATAATTTCTTAAATCGCATGAACCGTTTTTTCTTGCAGGTGTACCTATAGCAATAAATAGTATATTGCTACAGGCAATAACATTTTTTAGATTAGAAGTGAGCAAAAGTCTGCGGCTTTTTATATTTCGTGCTACTAATTCCTTTAATCCTGGTTCATAAAAAGGAAGTCTCTGCGCCTTAAGTTTGGCTATTATTTTTTTATTTGTATCCTGGCAAATAACAGTAAAGCCGCTTTCCGCAAAACATGCAGCACTTACAAGCCCAACATATCCTGCACCAATTACTGAAAGTGTAGGTAACTTATAGGAATTTTGTAACACCGTATTCGCTTCTTTTTTTTGCTAGTGTAACAAGTTTTCTTTTAACACTTGCCAGTAGGGGCACTAGTGCCAATTCCCATCCTATTATTTTTAGCTTAAAATACGCGCCTTCCTTCCAGAAGTATTTGTTACACCACCAGAAAGGAAATAAGGTATTAAACTGCTTTCTTATTTTTGTATAGTAAGATAACTTATTCTGGTTAACTGCGAGTTGTCTAATTCTATCGCTACCATAATATAGTAAATTAACCATAACTACATATTCCAGCTCTTGCAAATATGTGCGGGCTATTGCAGAGGATTGGCACTTTTCAATCAAATATTGGGTAGCAGGTATTATATCCATTTTTATTTGTAATTGAGTATCTTCTTTCATAATTGATCCCGTTCTAATAACATAGTTGTATAATGGCAGATTTAGATAGGCAGAGTTATGAGTAAACACTAGGTAAGGAATAATTGCATAGTCCTCGTAAATTATTCCTGTAGGAAATCTCTCTGTTTGCCATACTTTTCTCCTGAATAATTTATTACAGGCATTGGGGCTGCCGGTTAGTACATTGTTCCACTTACAACAGGTGGCTTTTTCAACACTAGATTGATGAACTAGATTAAAGTTAAAGACAACAATATCTAAAGCGTGCTCGTGCCCAAATGCTGCTGCCTTGCTGCACATATCCGGATGCAGAAAGTCATCTGAATCCAAAAATCCCACCCATGAACCCTTTGCCTCGGCAATACCTTTGTTTCTTGCAGCACCAAGCCCTTTGTTCTCCTGAATAAAGTATCGAAGACGATTGTCCTTTGCCGCGTACCTGGCAAGCAATTCTTTGGAATTATCGGTAGAGCCATCATCTATGCAAATAATTTCTATATCACGCATGCTTTGCCCCAAAGCCGAATCCAGGCACTTTGGTAAATAAGAAGCGGTGTTATATACAGGAACAATAATAGAAACTGTTGGGCTCACTGCTTTTTATGCTCCTTTGTTATTTGGGATACAAATTTGGATATTCTTGCCTTCGCGCTTTTTATTCTAATTCTTTTTATTCTATTAATTGCAGTGTTTGCTGCATTGTATAGCTTTTTCCCCGGATGCATATGCTGTATTCCCCATTCCTGCCTATCTATTTGTATTAACCAATTTTTTTTGCAATCTTTAAGTTCTTGGCAAAATACCATATTTTCCAGGCTGTGAAAAGGTAAGGCTGCATCGCGTGCCCCTGGGGTGTAATGAGCTGCATCGGGATGTAAAGAGCCTATATTGGTTACAAGATTTTTGCAGGGGTTTATACATAAACCATTGTGGGATAAAACAGCCCATACCCATTGAGGATCCCAATTATCATTTTCGCCTGTAATTATAGAATTAAATACCATAGCCCAATATGTTCTTCTTTCTTTACTATTAAAATAGTTATTATTACTAAATAAATCCTTAAAGTTGGTTTGTATATGCACTTTATATGTTTTCCATGCCCTTCGCCAGGATGCCCAACCCCAGCAGTGCATAATTTTGGCAAAGTAGTAACTATACTTTTCATTTTTGCAGTTTCCTAAAGGATTATAGCCTGCTATATGCATTACTCTTGTATCATTTTCGTAGTAATCTAATAAAGATTGACAATAGGGGAAAAAAGATAGGTCAGGAACACAATCATCTTCCAATACTATACCCCGTTCTTCTTTGCTAAAAAACCAATCCAGTGCCGACGAGATAGACAGCTTTAACCCCAAATTACTATCCCGGAATAGTGTATGCACCTGGCAAGGCCAGTCTATACTATTACATACCCAATCTCTTACTTCTTTGCATTTGGTTGCTTCCTCCTGATGTAAGACTTGCCCAAGAGCTCTTGGCCCATCAGCAGCGATATATAATGTAGATGGGCGTGCTGCCCTAATTTGTGCAAATACTTTTTGGCTGGTGTCTAGTCGTCTGAATATTAAGAATAGTACAGGGGTGTTACAATTAGCTTGAGCCAGAGGTATCTCTGTCATGTGCTTAACAATAATTTTGAATAGTCATCGGCAATTTGATGCATATTGCCAATTTTTTGCAAGTGCCCATGTTCTAATAGTATGCCAGTAGAGCAGATTTTTTTTAATGATTCTACATTATGGCTAACTAGCAAGATAGTTCTGCCTTCGTTATTGCTAACAGACTGCATTTTACCAAGACATTTTTCCTGGAATTTAGAATCACCTACAGCCAGGACTTCGTCTGCGATAAGTATTTCAGAAGACAAGTGTGCAGCAACTGCAAAGGCAAGCCGTACATACATACCGCTAGAGTATCTTTTTACAGGAGTATCTATAAACTCACTTTCTATTTCTGAAAAATCTACAATGGCGTCGAAGTTTTGTTGGATCTCTTTTTTACGCATACCCAAAATAGCTCCGTTTAAAAAAATATTTTCTCGTCCGGTTAATTCTGGATGAAACCCCGTGCCTACTTCCAGTAGGCTTACGACCCTGCCTTTCATCTTCACTACACCTGTAGTTGGAGATGTAATTTGCGAGAGTATTTTAAGAATTGTGGATTTGCCCGCCCCGTTTCGGCCCATTATACCTACTCTGTCACCGGCTTGCACATCAAAACTTACATCTTTTAGTGCCCAAAATTTTTTTCGTTGTCCAATGACCTGGCTTGTACTACCTATTTGAGACCAAGGATCTTCTTTCTTCCTTATTCGGGCTATCCAGCTTTGAATGTCTTTATATAAGCTACCGTTACCCAATATGCCAAGGCGATATTCTTTACCTATGTTTTCTAGTCGTATTGCAATACTCATTATATTACATCTATAAAGTTTTTCTCGATATGAACAAAGGTTTTTACGCCAATTATGAAAATAAGGGTAGTAAAACACAGGCTGATAATCCACATGAATATATTTATATAGCCATTACCTAGTAATGCATACCTGAATATCTCTACTATGGGGGCAACTGGGTTTAGAAATACAAAGACTTTCCATTTTTCTGGAATTTGTGAATAAGGGTATACTATGGGTGTTGCAAACATTAATATAGAAAGTCCAAATACCACCAGATTTCGCAAATCTCTGTATTTTGTAGTAAGGCTGGATATGGTAATGCCTATTCCTATGGCCAGTATCATTAGTTGAAAAATTAATACAGGTATTGCAAGCAGCCAAAGATTAGGTGCAAAAGGGTATGAGCTAAATACGTAGAATAAGTAAATAATAATTAATAAAATTAGCTGAATCGCAAAGGTAAAAAGTGAGTTTATACTATACACAATAGGCATGGCAAACCGGGGAAAGTATACCTTGCCAAAAATACCGGAGTTATTAATAAATATATCGGATGATTTTTGCAGTATAGAAGAAAAAATACCCCAGATGATATTGCCTGAAAAATAAAATAAAGGCTGTGGGATGCCATCTGTTCCCAGTTTGGCTATGCTACCAAAAACAAACATATACATAATTGTAGACATAATGGGTTGGAATAAAAACCAAAGTGGGCCTAAAATTGTTTGCTTGTATACAGATACAAAATCTCGTCGGATTAAAAGACCTATTAAATCTCTGTATTTAAGAAGTTCTTTTATACTGAGGGTTTTATCGGATTGGTCGATTATAATATCCCAACCTGTGTTTGCATTTTCTTTCATATTGTATCATATAATTGCATGTATTTTGTAGTTATGCAAGGGGACTGGTAAATTCGGTTAACTTTATAGACTAAAGAAGACTTGGTAGGTATCTACATGAGTGTAGATACCTACACTCGTATAGCACCGGGTTTGGGGTACTTAAATCTAGCAAAGAGCTTTTGCGGGCTTACTCTGATCCGCGCATTATTTTTTTTAATTGCCTGCAAATGAAAACTCCGATGCTCGCAGTCAAAATCTCTAGCATTGCTAAAATAGTGACCTACCAAATGTTCCATTTCTTCTAGGGGGTAAGGGAAAAGGTTAATGTCTATTTCACTATCGTAGTGGCAGTTGGTAAATGCAGCTTTTCTGTATAGTGCGAAGCCATTAAATGCCGAATATACCTCCATTAATGCGCCAGGCTCTTGGATGCATAAAGAATGTAACCGGCTAATAAAATCCTTTGCCATTTCATTTTCTACCTGTTTCCAATAACTTTTGTAATGAAAGTTACTCCAAAAATAAGGATTATAGGAAAGGGCAAACCAATCATAGTACCCTGCAGCTCGGTCAAAACTTACACAATCCCAATCCTGCCTACAAAGAATATCCGCCAGTATTTTTGTGTCTAGATCCCCTATGCAGGCATAGTCATTGCTGTCCATCATAATAAAATACGAATCATCATCGGTATCTTTAGCATACACAGCAGATAACAAGGTATTTCGAATAGCCGCTAAGTGTTTAGTTTTTAGTATGTAATTATCCCGTGGATGTTCACGTTCCTTATCCCAAATGTCAGAAAAATTATGTACAGGTTTTGGCGATTGGGCATGAATAATTTCAAGTGGGAAGAAAGTAGCAAATCGTTCAAGTATACGAAGTGAATCATCTTTGGAATCGTCATAATACGCTATGGCAGATAATCTACCGAACAAAGTTTTCATCCGTAGTACGTTTGCTAATACAAAAGGAAGCCCATATTGGTTTTCGTACACACAAAGACAGACTGTGCAGGTTAGTGTATTTTCAGAAAAGGGAATGCTTTTATTCAGGTTTTCTAGGTATTGTAGTTGCTTGCAAATATTGTACTGTCTTGGGTGCATAATCTTGTGTGTGCGCGCAGCAAAATTTGCAATAATCCAATACCGGTGTATTCTTCTATACACTCCCAATGGGAGCCTTTTTACAAAATACCAAAGAAGAATAAGAACTTTTTTCCAGTAGGGTAAATCGTTTATTTTGTAAAAGAAATTTTTATGTAAATCTTCTTCCAAAGTAAAGATCCTATTTGTATTAGGAATTAGTAAGTTATTTATAATAGCTGTATTAGCTCGCCATTCCTTTTCACCCCAAGTAGATAAGAAATTGTATACAGACTTGGCAAGCTCTTGCGGATATTTTATTGATAAATTTGAGTTAACCCAAAAAGGAAAGCGAAAATCATTCCACCTTGTAGAGTCATGGTTTGTTCGCACAGCAAAAGCAACCCGTGGAGCTCTTTTCATAATTGGCAGGAGACCATTGTGCCGTATTGCTGCAAACAACACAGATTCGCAATTTGGGATTACAAGGTTTCGTATTTGCATATAGCCCAATTTGCTATCCATATATTCAACTACTGAAAGTACTTTTGCTGCTAACTTGCTTGGGAATATCCAGTGTCTATCGCATACACCATAATAGTCTTCTCCTTCTACTATCCAGAAAAAGTCGTTGTCCAATATTGGATGGTCAAAAAGATAGTAATGGTCAGAGCGACTAAGAATGATACGGTCATATTGCAGCAAAGTATCCATACAGTAATTTTTTAGATAATGCCTTATTGCAAAAATAATACAACCCGACCCTCTGGTTTTTCCCATACCAGATAAGCCTTTGTCTTCTCCTATGGCAAAGGATTTTTGCCAGTACCCCTCCCCATTTTTACAATGCTCTTTATAGTAATCTGCCCAGTCAGAGTATTCGGGTATTTCCCATAGAAAGGTAGCCTTGCTATACAGTGAAGCGGTTTTTTTCTGGCTTGCTCCAAAGCAAAGTGCCAGGTCGGCAGAAAAGGGGGCTAGAAGATGCTTGTACATGCTAGCCCAGGTTTCTTCGCCTCCTCTTGGATTGGCATATAGTATTACTAAAGTATTCATCACTTAAATATTCGCTTTTCAAAGAAAAGGGGGATATCGGGTATATTGGCATTGTTAGGATAATCAATATCTTTAATTGGGTATTGTATGTTATTTTTTAAGGGGCTGTTGATTTCTTTTAATTGAAGAAATGATTTTTTTATAAATGTAAGCTCTAAAACCTTTGGTATTGTAGTTCCTGGAATTACGCTTTCCCAATTATTGCCATGGGCATGGGTTATTATAAAATTTTTGCTAAAAATAGAATGAAGCAAAGTACAAAAAGTATCCCATTGGGTATCAAGTGCATGAAACTCTACTATAAAAGAATTTATCTTTTCTGCATAGACAAGTAGTTCGGGCATAACCGAATACTCATCTCCTTCTATGTCTATTTTAATACAGATGCTATTGTTTTCTACATTTGTTTTTTGGCTGATTTTGTCGAAAAGTTTTTTAGGAGTTAACCAGCTGCCAGAAATTTTAAGATGCGCATTAATAAAACTCACCTGCTTCTTAAAATAGAATTGGGCAAAATGTAAGGATTGCCTAATAGAGTTTTGTATTGGTAAAAAACTATTGTAAAGTCTTTGTAGCATCCATCGCCTATTTTTCTTAGAAAGTGCTTTCCAGAATACAGCTAAGACTCTCGCACATAAAATAAAATCCTTTGCTTTTATAGGACAACAATTAGCTAATTTGTCTACTCCAAAAATAACTACTTCTGAGTTTATTTTTTTAAAATCTTGTTCAAATGAAAAATTTTTTTCAATCCCCAAGGATACTAGAACGGTGGTTATCGATATAATTCTGCTGTTTATCACATACCCCCCGTCGTCTCTGCTTCCAAGCCGTATTACATCTTGCAGATAGTAGGGTTTAAATATTTTGGTATTTATTTGGTGTTGGCTAATGTCCTTTTCCTTTTTGTACACAGGCTATCACAAAACGACGGATAAACTTAAGATAAGAATAACACACCAAGCTGTAGTATACAATGGTATTAATATTACCAGCTTTATGTAAAATAGAATAGGTTTCTAACTCGCCCTTTTCCATTGGCCATAAACGAGAGGACATTCCCCCACTGGCATAGTGAACGTACGGTTTGTTTATTATCAGACATTGGCCTGCAAGACAAATTTTAAGCCACACTTCGTAGTCCTCAGAGTACTTGCGTTGCGGGTTAAATCCTCCTACACTTAATAGAGTAGATTTTTTTATAAAGACTCCTGATGTAACAAAATAATTATGCCAAAGCAATTGCGAATAGCTGAGCTGCAATACAGAAGGCGATACATACCACTTATGTTTATAGTGAAAACCATTTTTTGTGCAGCCTAGCAGTTGTACATTTGGTTGTGAAAGTACTGTATCAAATTGTGCTTGCAATTTACCCGGTAGCCAGTAGTCGTCTGCATCTAAAAAGGCTATCCATTCCCCCTTGGCTACTGCTATACCTGCATTTCTGGCAGCAGAGGGACCAGTGTTTTTATTTTTTACTATGATTAATATATTTAAAGCATTATACTGCTCCGCAATTTTTTTGGCTTCGGCAATTGTATTATCTATGCCATCTTCCAGCACAAGGAGTACTTCCAAATCATAGTATGTAGATTGCTGGATAAAAACTGATTCCAAAGCTCGACTAATGGTAGATTGTGCCCTGTATGCGGGAATTACTACACTAATACACTGCATACAGTAAATGCTGCCATTTTTCTAATATTAGTGCAAGGTCATATCTTTTTATATTTTCTCTTGTGGCGGTACCAAAAGCTTTTCTCTGTATAGTATTATCTGCAAGCAGTAGCATTTTGTGTACAAGTGCGTCTATATCGTTCTTGGGTATAAGATAGCCATCAACTCCGTTTTTAATTATTTCTGCTGGACCGTTAGGACAGTCAAAGCTGATAGGGGGTACCCCAAAAGACATTGCTTCTAGCAGTGTCATAGGGAATCCTTCAAAATCAGAGGTGAGTATAAACATTGAAGCATCTTTGTACTCTTGCGATACATTGGGAGTAGCAGGTAACAATTCAACTACACTGTCAAGGTGCAAGTTTTTTATTTGTTTTTGTAATTCCGATTCAAGGCTGCCATCGCCTCTAATGCGAAGTTTCCATCCTTCTTTGCGCTGGCAAAACAGTGCGAAGGCGAGTAATAGTTTGTCAAAGCGTTTTTGCTTTTCCAGTCGTCCCATTGCCAGAATTCTATTACCATCCAGTGTTGCAGGAATTGTAGGAAAGTGTGGTATAGGATTAGGCATTACCACCAGTCGTGCCCTAGGGCGTAATAAGCGCTGCCAATCTTCTTTATCTTGATTTGTAAGCACAATAATTGTATGGCAAAACAGAGCTGCCAATTTTCGATTAATTCTTTTATATGTGAAGGAGGCATTAAAGTGTTCCCATCCCAAAAATTGTGTTCTTTTTACTTTTGCAACAGCTGCAAGCACGGTAGAGTAGATACAGTATTTTATTTCCCCTAGCCCTACTAGTATTACAATTTTGTATTTATTATTTTTTATTAGTTTCTGTACAAATAAATTAGCTGCTAATATGCCAATAAGACTTCTTGTACCCTGCCAGTACATTATTTTAACTTTTTTAGAATAAGGGTAGCCTCTACAGCCTCCGGGTTTTTCTTTTGTATTTGCAATTGATAGTATCGTTACTTTTATGCTGTCAGGTAAATTATTGGCTATCAGGTGTAGTACTCTTTCTGTGCCTGCCCATCCATGTATATTGGCAACTATAAAGAGTATAGACAAATCGGTAGACATTACCGTACACGCTCTAGCAAATATGTAAAAAATGCTTCTACTCTTCCTAAAAATGAGGTTTCTATTCTATCCCGAAACAAGCCAAAAAAGTCTAAAGCGTTTACTGTTCCTAATCCGTAAAAAACCATTTTGGTATTTTGCTTGTATACATATAAATCCCAGGACATAGCTCTTGTGGATAAAGCATTGATTTTTTGATAGCTATACACCAAAGGCTCCAGATTTGTAGCCGTAAATATAAGAGAATCATTATCTTGTAATTGATATTGGTATCTGTTCTTAAACATATCAAAGGGTTCCATGTGTTGGTTTACCAGGGCACTCATTGATGTTGGGGTTTTGTTTTGACTGATGATTATTATCTTATCAAAAAGTGGATACACCTTTTGCTGTCTTTTAGAATAATAGGGGATGGTAACAAAGTTTTGTATGTCTGCCAGTAGGTTGGATAGTTTCGCAAGAGTAACCTGAGCATCCTCCTCTTTTTGAAGGGGTAGTAGTGCTAGTACTTCCGACACATAGTTAGCTCTACTGTCGCGCAGTCGGGTGCGAATATCAATGGCTACTGAAGATTTACTGGCAAGGGAAGATTTTTGCATGTTACGTAGAGGCTTTATTATTGCCTTACCTGCTAGTAAATCCTTGTCTTCTGCTTCACTTATAAACCTAAAGTAGGGTTGCTGAGAATGTAGAAATTGGGTGTTTTGGGCAAGAGTTGCAAGTATTACAAAAATTATAATCACACTAGTCTTTGACATAATCTAATCCTGTTTATTTTTATTGATTAAGTATTGTGCAAGTACTTTTACAAAAGTGCTATTTTCTTCTTCTGTTCGCACCGTAAGTCGTATATACTCGCCATTGGGAAGTCCTTCTCTTCCACTTAATACTTTAAGTAGTATATTGTAATTATCTAGTAACTCTGTGGCAAGAGCTCTTGCTTTTTGCGTGCCCTTTAACCCGCACATTATGTAGTTTGCCCAAGATGGATAAGGGGTTATGTCGTCTATGTAGGATAGTGCTCTATACATTAGATATCTGTTAGCCGCTATCCTGGCACAACTTGTTTTATAGTCTTGGGAATATTTACCTATTATTTGCAAAAAGTATTCGCCAAAGGAATTTATATTCCAGATGGGCAGGGCAGATGCAATTTGTCTTACAAGGGTGGTATCCCCAGAGGCAAGCACGCCCAGCCTGCAGCCAGGAATGCCATAGCTTTTTAGTACAACTACATGTGGATAACTAGTGAGTATATCGTTATTTATTAGGCTAAACCTGTCTTTTTCTTCTGCAAAATCGGCGAATGATTCATCAATTACAAGTATTTTTTTGCAGTTGCAGTTTTCTGTATAAACCAATTAATTATATTCCATTCAAACATATTGCCGCTGGGATTGTCGGGATTAACAAGCAGAATAATTTTTGTATTGTATGCTAATAACTTTTGTAAGTCGGGCACAAAGTTATTGTTGGCTACTTCCATACCTACGAATCGGGGTTTCCCTATTCTTGCAGGATATTCATTAAAGGTTGGTATTGGACAAGCAACCTGACCGGGCATAATTCTAAAAAGGCAATCGATTAGTTCGGCTGCTCCATTTCCTGCCACTATGCTGCCCTGAGATACTCCCAGACTTTCTGCCGCAAGCTGGCATAAAACTTGGGTACCTGAAGGATATCCTTGAATGAGGGCTTCTATAGAATGTTTTATTTCATCCATCATTTTTGGTGGTGGAAAGTAGGGGTTTACCAGATAGGAGAAGTCGCGCAAGCCCGGGTACCGCCAAAAACCTCCGAAGCATGTGTTTATTTTATCAAGCTTTTCACTTCTAGGACTAAATAGTATTTCTGCTGTCGCCAAATCCTTCTGGGTATGAATCTCGTACCATTTATCATTTTCTATTACATGTCCAAATACATCCAGCTCCCGGAAGGACACAAGTACTTTACGTACTTGTTCATAAAACTCGCGCTTGCCAAAAGTAGTTATGTAGGCTTCTAAAAAAGGAAAATAATATTTTGTAGAAAAGTGTTTAGAAAATTTGTAGATATTAACCGTTTTGAAATAATATTGCTATATCGTTCCAATTAAATTGGTCTTTATCTATTAGGGTATCTATTTTATTCTTATCATCCATAATATTCATTGCCCCATCCATTCTGCCTGCAAAGGGACTAACTACCGCCATATCGTTTTTATTTGATTTGCATATTTCTGCCAATAAAGCAGATTCAAATATAAGATCACTTTCCAATACCAGGGTGTCATCTTCTGTCAATTTATGTCGTGCCAGCCACAAGGACTGGATATTATTTGTTTTTTCATAATCATCGTTAGTAATATATTCGATATTAAGGTTTACATTTTTATTTGTTATATAATCTATTAATCCTTCTTTTTTATAGCCAACTATTATTGTAACATTATGTATTTTGGTTATTGCATCCAGTGTATAATCTATTAGTGGTTTTTCGTTTACTTTTACCATGCACTTTGTACAATCTTTGGTAACAGTGCCTAAACGTTTGCCCATACCGGCTGCTAAAATGGTGCACTGCATTAAAATATCAACCCTGTGCCAATGTATAGTTCGAAGGGTCTGTATCCATCGCTAGTAGGTCCAAAAGATTTATTTTGTATAATACTTTTAATATCAAAGCCAATGCTAGCGCGAACAATAACACTGCGAATAGCTGCAGGAAAGAATAATAGTTCTAGCCCCCCAGTTGCCCATATCATACTTGTATCAATTTTTGCACTGAAATTTGGAGCTATTAACCCAAAGTCTACAAAGGGTTGTAGCTGCATTTCAAAATTAAGCCAATCTACACCGATTAGTTTTGTAAAATCTGCAAAAAATAAACGAATTGGTACATTTATATTTACTGCGGTTCCCCATGCTGCATAGAGCCTTTCATCTATAATTCCGCGAAGCAAATGCCCTTGGCTTATGGTTTTTCCCATAGGATAGTCAAAGGCCAATACCCGTAGGCTAAACCCCACCAATTTATCCAGCCAATGCTCGGCATAGCTATATGATGCATCTAATTTCCAGGTAAAATTATTTTGTATTAGGTTTATTTCCTGCCGATTAGATACACTAAAGATCATCCCCCGCTTCATATTCCCATTCCAGTTTAATGATCCTGCGCTAAGATTTGCCTGGGTAAATAAATGTAATCCATCTCTGTTGTAATAATAGAGAGGGGTATATGGCCACCAATTTTTTGCTAACCCCAGATCTATTTTAAGCACAAGGTTTCCTACAGAGGGTAGCGAAAGATTTATGGGTATAGAAAATGAGAAGTCCAGCTCGCTGCCAAGGAAATATGTATCCAGGATTGGGGTTAAATTTTCATCATCGTTATCGTTGTAATGAAATCGCTGGTAAATTATTGCCATTGCAGGAAAGTTAAACCCAGGCAAAAGCAAGCTAAGTGAAAGTTCTGTTACTGATTTGAATTTTTTGTTTATTGTATAGGCAAAAGTCTGCGCAAGGCCGGTTGTCCATTCTAGGTCTAATAATTGAAAGGGAAATTTGAAATTGAGATAGGATGAAAAGGAATGCCTTTCCTTATTGTCATAATTATATTTTATATCCAGCACAAGCGGGTTTACTGACCCAAGAAAATTATAATCTCTTGCCTTTATGCCAATTGTGAGCCCTGCGTTGGAATCATATTTTGGCTCAGGTACTGCAAATATGTTCCAGGAATCTGTGACGGAGAAAACTATATCTGCCTCGCTGCCCTTATCTGTTTCAAACAGTTCATAACTGGTCTCTACCTTGGCTAACACGCGATTGTTTAACAAGACTTGCCGTTTTTCGGCTAGAAATTTTGTAAAATCCTCTAGGGTATTAAATACTTTGCCATCGAGAGCACCATCAGTTTCTAATTTCTGTCGCAGAACAAATGACATTGTAATCCCTGTTATATTAAATGAGACATTGCGAAGTACTATTGGAAGTTTGGGGCTTTCATTTGGTGAGGTAGTATCGCTCGTTATTTGGACTTCTGGGGAAGTGGTTGCAGTTTCGGTTAGGATAGCATCCTGCCCATGACTTGGCACTGGGCTAATAAATAAAGTACACAAGGTTAGAAATAGTAGGTATAAGGTAATATGATACCGTACTGTCATACTAGATAATCCTTTTTTGTGTGCAGGTAATTCTATTCTAATAACCGGCTTTTGCTAGTCTAGCTTCCTTACTATACAATAGTAACAGTCTGTATTGTAAGTATGCTTAACCAAAGATAGCATTTTTTATAGTATGCCGTTCTGTTATCTAGGGTTATCAAATGCCTACTTGTGGCACTAAATAACACTAAATAGAGAAAAGCTAGTGTAAGCTTGCAAATGATTTTGTATAAGAGTTATATATGGGGATCTCTAAAAACATAAGGAATTTACAGAGTTTGACGAAACTGATAAAATTCTTACATTGAGTACAATAATATGGGAATAATCCAAAATGAAATCGTTTTTGATTATGTAAGGTTGGCAATGATTGCAGGATTGAATATTAGCAACTTTGTCCTATTTTTTGGTAATGTCATCACTGATACTACTTTGCTTTCTTTGCACTATTGTAGTAACATGAGACGAAGGTTAATGAGCATTAAAGCACTTTTGGAGAATTGCTGGATATAGCTACATTAGGTATACCTCTATGATCAAGCCATCATGGTAGGCAACAGTAGCTGTGAAGCCGCTCCTGTTCTACACCTATTAGTGGTACTATTTTGCTTATTATAGAGTGAATCACCGATAGAGGAGTTTGTAGATGACAAATATATTAAAAGAATTTATTCAAGCTTTGCCAAAAACCGAGATTCACATTCATTGTGAAGCTACTGTTAGTTTTAATAGTTATTGTCAACTAAATCAAAAATATGGAGTAAATCCTTTGCTGAAAGTTCCGCAGGACTTTTGTAAATTGTTACAAATTAATAGCTTAAGCGAAATGATAAAAAACTTTTTCTTCTTGCAGTCATTATTTAAGAATTCAGAAGATTATATGTATGTTGTTCATGATGTTGCAGATTATGCGGCAAGAAACAATATCTATTATGTAGAGGCATTTATTGCCCCTTCTTTAGTACTGCGTCAGGGGACTATAGATTTCGCTGGAATTATGGATCCGTTGATAGAAGGGTTTTCGGCAATTCATTCCCAAGGTGGGGTGGATGTACGGCTTATAGTTGATGTTTCTCGAAGTTTTGGAGTGGAAAATGCCAAGACTAATTTGTCGCATCTCTTAGGATATCTTAAAACCAAAACAACTGATCGTATTCTTGGGATTGGCCTTGGTGGCAAAGAAGAAGGCAATCCCTGTGCTCCTTATAAAGATGTCTTTGTTGTTGCAAGAGAGGCGGGGTTGCACACTGTAGCGCATGCAGGCGAAGAATTAGGGCACGAATCCATTTTGGATGCAGTGAAAGTGTTACAAGCAGAGAGGATTGGGCATGCTACTTCTGCTATTCAGGACGAGTCTGTTATGCAATTATTACAGGATATGCAAATCCCAATAGAGGTGTGCCCCACAAGCAATATTGTAACAGGTAAGTATTACCAACAATTTGAAAAGCACCCAATTAAGGACTTTATTGCCCGTGGTTTGAATGTTACTCTGAATACTGATGATCCTGTGCTCTTTAATATTGAGTTAAACGAAGAATACTATAAAGTGGCTAATCTACTTGGAATTACCTCTCAGAAAATTGTTTCATTACTGGAAAATAACATTCGTGCAACTTTTATGCCCACCCACGCCAAACAAGTCGCTATACAAAAATTGGCAACTGCACTACAAAAGCACTAACGTATCTCTAAAAAACACTTTGAGCAGGTAGTGCACTTTGCAATCTGATTAATGTATTCAATTGGATTTTCCTCGTGGGGTTGCTTTTTTTGCAGGTTTTATTATTTTATTAATCCCCTGAAATATCACCTTTTTAACAAGAGCTGGAATTTTTGGTTGGTGAATATCATTCCTGTGAATTGCATTCAAGGGAATTTTATTCTTTTGAAATTTATTCAAAGTTTGTTTATTATACTGTGGCTTTTTACCCTGCTCATATATTGTTTTGGGTTTTTGAGGTTGATGCAAAGGTGGGTAATTATCTAGCGTCTTTCCTGCCAAAAACCTTGTCTTGGCAGCGTGAGTTTTTGGTGAATGCCTAATTGCAGTATGAGGGTGGTTGGGACGACCTGCTTGGCGTAATGGCTCCTTCTCCCTTATTGTCCCACTTCTAGTTGGTATATGAGATTTTATTGGCGCACTCTTTTTGGCATGTTTTTGCTCACTGTGCTGTATTCGAATTTTCCTTAAATTTTCTGAATGCGGTTGAACAGTACTACGAGGTTTTACAGGATTCAATTTTACTGAAGCAGAATGGTCGTGAAGAAGCATCGTTGAATCAAAGGGTACTACTGGTATTCTTTTGCCTATAAATTTTTCGATGGGTTTTAGGCCATATACAAAACGTTCACAGGCAAGGGTAATAGCTTTGCCGCTTTTACCTGCTCGTGCGGTTCTGCCAATCCGATGCACATACGATTCGGCATATTCTGGCACATCATAATTTATTACAAGGTTTAAATTTTCAATATCAAGACCGCGCGCTGCCACATCTGTTGCAACCAAAATGTTCAATTTTCCAGATTTTAGTCTTTCAATTAGCCTACTACGTTTGCTTTGTACAAGGTCGCCAATAATAAAATCACAGTCTGCCCCATTTATTTTTAATCGTCTTGCTACCTTTTCAACTGTATGCTTTTGGTTACAAAATATAATTGCTCCATTTGGATTTTCTTTTTGCAGTATGCCAAGTAGTAAAGAAAACTTTTCGTGTTCCCCTACATGGTATAGTTCTTGTGCTACAGTGGTTACTGTTTTATTTTCTGGTTCTATACTTAGCTCTTTTGGGGATTGCATATATTCCCAAGCCAGATCCTTAACGCGTAAACCAAGAGTTGCAGAAAATAAAAAGCTTTGCCTTTTACCCGCTTGAGGAAGATAGCGCAGTAACTTTCGGATGTCATTTATAAACCCCATATCGAACATTCTGTCTGCTTCATCTATCACAAGAAAGCCCACGTCACGTAGCACCAAAGCTCCCCTTTGAAGAAAATCACTTATTCGTCCAGGAGTACCTATGATTATCTGAACTTGTTTTCTTAGTAGTTCATTTTGTTTTGTATAAGAGACACCTCCAATAAAACTGCCAATACTAATTGGCAAATATTTCCCCAATTTATTGGCTTCGGCTTCTATTTGAATAGCCAGTTCCCTTGTAGGGGCAAGTATTAATGCTTTTTTATGCTTCCCTTGAGAATCTGACATGATGCGATGAAAAATAGAAATGAGGAATGCTGCAGTTTTACCAGAACCTGTCTGAGATTGGGCAAAAATATCCTCTCCGATAAGCGAATGCGTAAAAACTAATGCCTGTATAGGCATAGGATGTACAAAACCTGCCTCTGAAATACCTTTTAATAAATTAGGGTCTAAGCCCAGTTGGTTAAATTCAATCATTTTATAGATACTATAGCAATGTTAACTTTGTTGCTATGCTTGCAAAAGAAAGAAAAATGAAGGTAATAATAACAGGTGCTAATAGGGGTATAGGCAAGGGCATTGCGCTGTTAATGGCCAAAAAATCGGCTACTATTGTTCTGGCAGGTCGTGATATTACCGCCTGCCAAATTACGGCAGATGAAGTAAAAAAGGTATCTGCCAATCCAGATATAGAAGCATTGCACTTGAATCTGGCTTCTTTCGCATCAATACATACCTTTGCAAACACTATAATCCACCAATGCTCTAGCCAGAGTGGTATTAGTGTATTATGCAATAATGCCGGCATATTTCCTCGCGCACAGGAACTGACAGAAGATAATTTTGAAAGGTGCTTTCAAACAAATTTTCTGGGGCATTTCCTGCTATCTCGCTTGTTAATGCCCGCATTTACCCCTAATGCAAAAATAATAAACACAACTTCAGTAGCTGCTTTGTTGGGTGCTTGGAATCCCGCACAGGCATATTACAATGCAAAATGGAGCGCATTTAAGTCCTACGCCATGTCCAAATTAGGTATTATACTCGCATCCCTAGAGTACGCAAAAAGAATTGGCCCAAGTATGGCAATAGCTGTTGTGGATCCTGGTGTTGCAAATACAAAGATATTAGACATTCATCCTTACTTACATTGGTTAACAAATATTATATACCGGCCTTTTATTAGTAGTCCAATAAAAGCAGGCAGTTATACAGTACGAATTGCTTGTGATTATGAAAACCAATCCATAAACGGGACATTCTTTTCTAAAGGCACACTTCGTTGTCTGCCAAAGAGGATAACGAACCATCCTGCCCGTGATACTATTTGGGAGTTTGCATCCCTGGCCTGTGGTTTATCAGCAACATTATAAAATAACTAGTCTACTAATAGTATACATGTGTTATAGTTTGTATATTATTTTGCAAGGAGTCTGCAATGGTTATCGAACCTATTTCACTTACCTGGCCTACCGGTTGTAATATTATCATCGGGCAGTCGCATTTTATAAAAACAGTGGAGGATATTTACGAAATTATGGCATCGTCTGTTCCCAATGCCAATTGGGGGCTTGCGTTTAACGAAGCTTCAGGACCTTGTTTGGTTCGTACCGCAGGGAATAGTGCTCTTCTTGTTTCGGCGGCTGCTTCTTGTGCTATGAAGGTAGGAGCGGGGCATGCTTTTTTCTTACTTCTTGGCGAGGGCACATTTCCTATTCATTTTTTAGACAGAATAAAAGCGTGTCCCGAAGTATGTACAATTTTTTGTGCAACTGCTAACCCTGTGGAAGTACTTGTTGTAAAAACTGGGCAGGGGGCAGGCATTATTGGCGTAGTGGATGGGTTTTCGCCTAAAGATATTGAAGGCGAAGAAGAAAAAATTCAGCGCAAAGCATTGCTTCGAAATTTGGGATATAAAAACTAGTGAAGTCGAGGTCGGTTTATTTTCTGATATTTGTAGGTTTATTGTTTCTTGTACCATCTGCCGATTGTCAGACTGTTCGCACTCGTACCAAAATTGTATATCCCTACACAATCCAGGGTATGGTTACAGGAGTTACGGATGGTGATACAATCAAAGTGTTGAATCAATCTACAGAAGTGAAGGTTAGGCTAGATGGAATAGATGCCCCAGAACGAAAGCAAGCCTTCGGTAGCCGCGCAAAGAAAGAGTTATCTGACCTTATATTTGGAAAGGTAGTGCGCATCGTGGTTACCACTAAAGATAGATACGGAAGATTGGTGGGGATCATTTTTTATAATGGAGTTTCAATCAATAAGGAGATGGTGAAAAGGGGAATGGCCTGGCACTATCGTCGTTATTCCACCGACAGTGCCCTAGCTGATTTAGAAAGCAAAGCCAGATCCCACGCAATCGGATTATGGGCTTTTCCAAAACCTATTCCTCCCTGGGAATTTAGAAGATCTAAAAATTAGGAAGGAAATAAAAACTTTTTAGTTTTTGTTTATTAACTAAATAAAAGAACCAAAAGGAGTTGCTTTATGCAATCTGCGCACAGAAATGTAGGATTTATTGGTTTAGGAATTATGGGTGGGAGCATGGCAAACCATCTGCTACAAGCAGGGTATACACTGCATATTTTTACACGAAGTCCAAGCAAGGCTAAAGATTTACTTGACAAAGGAGCCAAGTGGCTTAGTACTGTAAAAGAAATAGCAGCGCAATGCGCTACTATTATTACAATGGTAAGTTATCCTTCAGATGTTGAAGCAGTGTATTTTGGGAAACACGGATTAATTGAAAATGCAAAACCTGGTACCCTACTTATAGATTGCACTACATCGCGTCCCGACATTGCAATAAAAATTTACAAAGAGAGCAAGGACAAGGGTTTATATGCGATTGATGCGCCAGTTTCCGGGGGAGATGTCGGGGCACGAAATGCCACTTTAACTATTATGGTGGGTGGTGATGCCGAAGCTTTGGAAAGAGCTCGCCCCATTTTGAAGTGTATGGGCAAAACCATAGTTTTGCAGGGTTCTGCAGGCGCAGGGCAGCATACTAAAATAGCTAATCAGATTACTATTGCTGGCAACCTGCTTGGGGCAGTAGAAGCACTGTGCTACGCAAAGGCTGCCGGGTTAAATCAAAAATTAGTATTAGAAAGTATCGGGGGCGGCTCTGCAGGAAGTTGGCAGTTAAACAAGGTAATACCCAGGGCTCTGGAAGGCGATTTAGCCCCCGGCTTTTACGTAAAACACTTCCTAAAGGACCTCTCTATAGCATTGGATTCGGCTGCATATTTGGGACTGGATCTTCCACTATTGCAGTTGGCGCAAAAGCTATTTGACACTATGTGCAAAGAAGGAATGAAAGATATGGGAATTCAGGTTTTACTTTCTTATTATCAACGCACAAAATAGATGTCTAAAATATCAGCATTCAAACCCACTCCTATTGCTATTGTAGGAAAAAATGGTTTTGAATTTGGGCGTTATTCATCACATTTTCAGAACATTAATTTTTTAGAAATTTCCAAACCACTTCGCAATAAATTACCCCGGGCTTATAAATATTGGAGGCTAAAGGAAAAGCAATCATTGCTATTTGGTGACTCCCGCTGGTGTTTTTTTATTTCATTTATGAATGCCAAATCATTTTGCGCTTTTTCATTTGCTGCCTATGACAGGATTGAGAAAAAGTCCCTTGATTTTTATCGTATAATTCCTGGAAGTGTTTTTAATTTTTCCGATTCTCTTGTGTATTCCCGAGTGTACTACAAAAGTCCCCGTTCGATAATTGAGTTGCGGGTTCGTATGAACGAGATCACACTTGACATAGCACATCAATCCATTTCGTCTTCTAAGCGGTTATTTGGTAAATTTTACTTTCCTCAAGTACAAAAGTGCAGGCCTAATACCTATTGTTTGCCATTGCAAGGTGCCCGTTGCATGTATTCTTCGTCCATGCTAATACCTATGAAAGGCAGCATTTATGTTCGGGGTAATGACAGAAATTTTGAAGGTGTCTCGTCTATGGGTATATTCGAGGATCACAAAGGATATTACCCCTATTCCTTTGGCAGTACCCGAATATTTGGTTTTGGTTATGATGACAAAAATCGCAGGCTTGGTTTTAGTTTTATCCTGTTTCAGGAGCAAGGAGGCAGCGAAAGCAATGGCAACTGCTTTTGGATAAACAACAATGTGTACGCTCTTCCTATAGCTCTTATTACCCGTTCACATAATAAAAATGACTGGGTTATCCAGGATACTGAAGGTAAGGTAGACCTTGCTTTTCATCCTTTATATAATAAATTAAATAAACTTAATTTTTTATTTGTCAGACATCACAACAACATTGCCTTTGGTTCTTTTTCGGGCATAATACGATTAAGCCCGCGGCTTGTGTTTAAAGGCGATCTTTTTTTTGGGTGTTGCGAGTCAGGAAATATTCGTGCCTAGTTTATGTAATAACAAAAACAGTAGCGCACTTAACCAACAGTAGAGTTACTTATTCCTTCTAGCTTTTCCTTTAGCATTTTATTTTCATTTTCATTTAAGGGTATAGTACTGTCTTTGTTTTGGCTTACGCTATGGCTTATACCCAGACGACGCTTAAGCTCCTGCATTTCCTTTTGTGAGAAAGTAGTAGCATGTAATACATAGTTTTCAAAACTTTTGCATGCTGCCGGGCATACTTCCTTTGTAATTGCAAGCAAAACCTTAGCATACTCGCGAATTTCGAGCTGTGCATGCGCAGATAGCCGTAGCTCTAAAAAGTGCAACAGATTGTGCAAATCAATTTGCCAATACCATTCGGTATACACACTCAATGGAAGATTTATGCGAGCCAGTTCTCTTGCCAGATCATCGTTTATAAGTTCATCGTACTGATTGTAAGCCATTTTTTGCATTTTCTTTATTTTTTCAATTACCTCGCATACCTTTGAAGTATTCATAAGCTCTGAAGAACGCCCTTGTTTATTATCAGTGCTTTGAATTGAAACAAAGCTGGCTTCTGGTACATAAAATTCTTCTTTTATTATCGAGTATCTTCCCGATACCTCATTGATTCTTGCCGTTCTATGTCTAACCCACTGACGCGCCACAAAAATAGGCAACTTAATGTGGAATGTCATTACCACCTGCTCGAAGGGGGAACTATGCTTATTGCGCATTAGGTAATCGATGAGAGCATTGTCTTCGCGATAGCTTTTAGTGCCCTCACCATAGGAAACTCTTGCAGCTTGGACGATTCGGGAATCGTTTCCCATGTAGTCCACCAATCGGATAAAACCCTTATCCAATACCTGAAACTCTTTATCTAGAATTGCTTCTGCTTGTTTACTAATACTATGTGCCATTGTAGGAAATACAATACTCTGAAAATAGGCAGCGTTGGAACTATGTAGTATCCATTCTATCAAAATTTTTAACGGCTAGTATTTTTCGGGTTTACGCATAGTATGCCGTTTGTATCTTGTCAGTTTTGGTAACATAGGGTATTTTTTATTTATAATTACCAGGAGGTAATACTATGCGACTATGTTTTCTTTTTCCTGGCCAAGGTGCGCAATATCCCGGTATGGGAAAGGATTTGTATAATAGCTGCGCATCTGTACGTGACATGTTTTGCCAATCTTCAGATATTTCTGGCACAGATTTAAAAAAAATAATATTCGAAGGGACAGAAGAAGAGCTTCGGCAAACAAAATATACGCAACTTTCTGTGGCATTAATAAATGTATCTGCAGCCTTAGTATGCAAGGAAAGAGGCCTTATGCCAACAGCCTGTGCTGGGTTTTCATTAGGCGAATGGGTAGCGTTATGCGAGGCAGGTGTTTTGTCCCCTGAAGATTTGTTTCGTCTAGTTACGGTAAGAAGCCAGCTCATGGAAGAGGCAAGTGAACAAAAAGGTGGTTCGGCTATGAGCGCGGTAATCGGGTTGCCCCATCCCGATATAAACAGGATAATTTCTGAGTCTGGGCTTTCGCAAGTATGGATAGCCAATTACAATAGCCCCAGCCAATCAGTCATTTCTGGTACCTTGCAGGATGTTACAACTATTGAACCCTTGCTAAAAGCAGGCGGTGCAAAGCGAGTGATTCGTCTAAAAGTTTCTGGCGCATTTCACTCTCCTTTAATGAACCCCGCAAGAGAAGAATTTAATAAACTACTTGTAACTTTTGAATTTAAGGATCCTGCTATAGAATTATATTCTAATGTAACAGGGCAGTTAATAAAATCGGGAGAAGAGGCAAAAGAGTTGGCACTAGAGCAAATGACAAGCCCTGTAAGGTGGACAATGGTAGAAAATGCAATTGCACAAACCAACCCTACAGCCTGTGCCGAGCTGGGACCTGGTACTGTTTTGACGGGGCTATGGAAGTCTTTTACCACCACAATTCCTTGCTACCATTGTGGCGACTTGCAGCAAATTTCACAGTTATGTGAACAAGTATGTGTACAATAAAGGAGTTAGTGTAATAATTATTATATCAAAATTTATTAACAAAATATATTTTGGAGGAAATGTATGGAAGCATTGATGAAAGGAAAAACCGCTCTTGTAACTGGTGGTTCTCGGGGTATTGGCCGGGCTATTGTAGAGTTGCTTGCAGCAGAAGGGGGGCAGGTTAGATACCTTGCCAGAAACGAGGCCGATGACCCCAGCACACTACAATCTATCGCCAAAAAAGGGGGAGGAACTATAGAATACATTCGGTGTGATATGAACAATGAAAAAGAAATTGACTCCGCCATCGAAAATTGCATAAAGACTTGGGGGCACATAGATGCGGTTGTAAACAATGCGGGTATTACCCGTGATGGGTTAATATTTCGTATGACTATGGATGACTGGTTGCAGGTGATTAACACAAACTTAACAAGTTATTTTATAGTATCTCGTGCCGTTGCCAGGCACATGATTAAGCAACGTTTGGGTAGTATTGTAAATATTTCCAGTGTAGTTGGTTTAATAGGCAATGGAGGCCAGACTAATTATGCTGCATCAAAGGCGGGAATAATTGGGTTTACAAAAAGCCTTGCAAAAGAAATAGGTCCACGGGGTGTGCGTGTCAATGCCATTGCTCCCGGGTTTATTCAAACAACCATGACCCAAACTCTTCTCGATTCAAATCAGGAAAAAATATTGCAAGCAATCCCAATGAACAGGATCGGACAAGCATCAGAAGTAGCCTCTACGGCACTTTTTCTTTGCTCTGATTTATCTAGGTATATTACCGGTGAGGTTATTAGAGTAGATGGTGGAATGGGGATGTAGGCTCTGAAACAACAGTTTGAAACTTCACAAGGCACGCCCCGGCCACTAGGTGCAACAATAAAAGATGGCGGGGTTAACTTTTCTATTTTTTCCCGTAATGCCGAATACCTAATTCTTTGTATGTATGCAAATGCCGAAGATGCAGATAGTACTATAGAATTTATACTTGATCCAAAACTAAATAAGACAGGTGATATTTGGCATATTTTTGTGCATGGGATATTACCAGGAGCTCTGTATCTATGGCGTGCTCAGGGGCCGTATATACCTGCGAAAGGGTTTCGGTTTAATAAGTGTAAGGCACTACTTGATCCTTACTCTAAAGCCATAACAGGAAATTTCATTTGGAACCTTGGCAAAGCTCTGGCATATAACCCACAATCCAGCCAAAAAGACTTATCCTTTTCCAGTCAAGACAATGCTGCATATATGCCCAAGTCTATAGTTATTTCTGATGAATATGATTGGGAGGGTGATAAGCCGCTAAATTACCCACTTAGACATTGCATATTATACGAGTTGCATGTGAAGGGTTTTACCCAAAGTTCCAGCTGTTCTGTGTCAAGTCATGGCACTTTTCAAGGTATTATAGATATGATCCCCTACTTAAAAAAGTTGGGTATTACAAGTATAGAATTTCTTCCTGTACAGGAATTTGATGTGTACGAAAATCATCATATTAATCCGTCAACAGGAGAAAGGTTAACAAATTACTGGGGCTATTCTACAATAGCTTTTTTCGCGCCTAAGGCAACCTACTCCTCTTCTGGGCTAACGGGTGGTCAGGTAACTGAGTTTAAGAAAATGGTAAAGGAGTTGCACAGGGCAGGGATAGAGGTAATTTTAGATATTGTTTTTAATCATACGGCAGAGGGTGACGAAACAGGGCCAACGCTTAACTTTCGTGGTTTGGATAATTCAATTTATTATATTTTAGACGATAACAAAAGGTACTATAAAAATTATTCTGGTTGTGGAAATACAATGAATTGCAATCATCCTGTTGTTAGAAAAATGATTTATGATTGTCTGGAATACTGGGTAGTGCAAATGCATGTAGATGGTTTTCGATTTGATCTAGGCTCTATACTGGGACGCGACCAACGTGGGCATTTGCTAGAAAACCCTCCGATTATCGAAGGCATTGCAGAAAATCCTATTTTACGAAATACAAAAATTATTGCCGAAGCCTGGGACGCGGGCGGTGCGTACCAGGTAGGGTGGTTTCCTGGTGGCCGCTGGGCAGAATGGAATGACAGATACAGAGACGATGTACGCAAGTTTTGGCGTGGCGACAAAGGAACTGTAAGAAATTTTGCCACACGTTTTACAGGCTCTAGCGATTTGTATATGCGTGATGGCAGAAAGCCATTTCATTCTATTAATTTTATTACAGCCCATGATGGTTTTACCCTTAATGATTTAGTTAGTTACGAAAAGAAACATAATCAGGAAAATGGCGAGAATAATAAAGATGGCTCGGACACTAATCTGTCTTCTAATCACGGCCAGGAAGGACCGAGTATTATTGTTGGAATAGAAATGCTCAGAGAAAAGCAAATAAAAAACTTTTTAGCCACTCTGCTGCTGTCTATAGGTACGCCAATGATGCTTGCAGGAGATGAGTTTAGAAGGACACAAGAAGGCAATAACAACGCATATTGCCAGGATAATAAAATAAGCTGGATTAACTGGACATTGGCAGATGCGTACAGCGATATACTGCAATTTGCTATTAAAGCAATACAATTTAGGCTACATCATCCTGCGCTGCGCCGCACCGAGTTTTTTACCGGGGCTAATTCAGATTTTACCACCACTCCTGATATTACCTGGTATAATGCGCTAGGCCAAAGTCCAGATTGGGCAAAAATTGAGGAGCATCTTGCTGCCCGCATTGATGGATTCAAAGCTGATAGTGTATTAGACCGAGATGACAACGATTTTTATTTTATGTTTAATGCGTCAAAAGAAAGTATTACTTTTACAATATCTCCAAGCTCTGAAATAAAAAAATGGTTTCGTGTAATTGATACTGCTCTTGCTTCTCCTGATGACTTTTGTTCTCCTGGCAAGGAAGTTATCTTGCACAATCAGGAACAGTATGTGGTGGATAGTAGGAGCCTGGTAGTATTGATTTCTAAGTTGTGAGCACAGTAAATTTAAAATAAAAGTATATTCTTAATGACTAATGCTTACCTTTTCATCTTGCTCTTTTCTTTGTAGGTTGGATATGCCCAATATCAAGGGAGGTATACCATTTATGGTAAATATCGCACATTCTATAATGTATAGCTTTTAAATGAGCTTAAATTTCTTTCTTATTGTCCTTATCAAACTCTTCACTTATTTGTTCCCAATGGTTATAATTATCTTCACTTACAAAACTGTTATCACGGTTATCACTATCGCCGAGTTTTTCTTCAGGACACTTCTTATCGCTATCAGCTCTGTTAGAATGAAAATCTATCACTCTTAAGTTACCTATTGTATTATTCCACTCTTTATTTATTTCTAATGGATTATCATTACGAAAATTTTTTTCCAAGTAACTATGAGGATAGATATGATCTATGTCCCAAGGGGTATCGGTATCATCTAATTAAAAATTATTGTAGTCCGTAAATGTATCATATATATATTCTTTGGGCAAATAACAAAAGATTTTTGTTATGTACTACCTTATCTATGAAAAGTTCCCATCATTCTACTACAATTTCCTTCTTTTTAGCATCTCCGATTTTTGTTTTAATAAAAATTTTGTAGAAGTCCTTAATTGTGGGGGTTTTTATGCTTCTATTAAATTTATTGTATTCAAGGTCATCCCAAGATAAATCATACCCCTTCATTAAATACTGTTTTAATAGATCTGGTTTTATAAATGGACAAATGAAAGTAGCTTTTTTTTCGTCTTCTACATTATCTATATAGTAACAAAAAGGCACCTCTAAAAACTAGATAATAACTTACAATATACTATTTTGATATAATAGATGTAAGAATGTTAGAAGGAAAGGATGAAAAAGAGAACAAGGTTTTTTTGATGAGGAATTTCGCTTGCGTGAAATTTCTTTGCATGGAGATCCACTAGAAAAATTAGATTCTATCATTAACTGGGATATTTTTCGTATTACTTTGGAAAATGTATTCAAAAATGAAGCTAAAGGACCAGGTGGAAGGCCTCGCTATGATCTTATTTTGATGTTTACGATCCTTGTTCTGCAGCGATTATACAATCTTTCTGATAGCCAGACACAGTTTCAAATAATGGATCGTTTATCTTTCATGAGATTCTTACAAATAGAAATGGGAAATAAAGTACCTGATGAAAAAACAATCTGGTTATTCCGAGAACAACTTACAAAAAGTGGAGTGATGAATAGACTTTTCAAAAAGTTAAATCAATTTCTTGGCAAAAGCAATGTAGCCAATCAGGGGATTATTGTTTACGCAACATTTGTGTCAGTGCCTACACAAAGAAATAGTCGTGATGATAATGAAACAATAAAATCAGGTAATATTCCGGAAGAATGGAAAGATAGTCCAAACAAACAAAGGCAGAAGGATATTGATGCACCTTGGGCAAAGAAAGATGGTGAAGATTATTTTGGTTACAAGGATCATATTATGGTAGACGCAAAAAGCAAGTTGATACTCGATTGCAAAATAACAGATGCTTCGGTACAAGACTCGCAAGTACTAGCTGACCTTGTAAGAAAATCTGATTGTGGTTCAGAGCTTTTCGTAGATAGCGCATAAAAAAGGAGAACCAATAGCCCAAACACTAAAGAAAAACAATATCAAAAGTCGTATACAGGAAAAAGGATATAGAAATAAACCGTTAACCAAGAGACAGCAAGCAAGAAATAAAAAGAAATCGAAGACCAGGGTGAGAACCAGACATGTTTTTGGATGTATGAAAAATAGTATGAAGGGCTTGTTTATGAGAATAAAGAAAATGGTGCGAGCACAAGTAGTAATAGGACTGATGAATTTGGTATACAATGTATGTCGCTATGTTCAAATTCAGAGAAAATAGTCCATCTATATAGTAAAAAAAATGAAGAAAAGGACAGGAAAAGAGAAGGACAGCTTTAAAGATGGCCAGATAAACCAAAAGAAATCTACCATTTTTCATAGTTATGATAAAAGTTAATCATTATCACAATAAAAATGGAATTTTTAGAGGTGCCCTATAGTCAATAGGACTTCTTTATCCTAAAGAAGAACGTGTTCTTTGTTTAAAAGGTACCTTGGTTTATACATTGGCCATGTAGCTCTTACTGGCGTATGTCAACACCTAACAAATTGCATAGCTCCGATTTGGCCTTTTCTAGCTCGATGCGATATTGCTCACGAGCAGCACTTACATTTTGTTTGTAAAACGCGGCAAATTCGGGGTCGGACATAGGGTCTATTCGTACGCGCTGTCCCATTTGGGCAGACAACTGATTTTCTTTTTCCCGCAATCTTGGGGCATATTGTTTACGGATAGCTTCTTCCACTTTTTTTAAATCCGAGAGATACTGGCTAAAAAACTGACCAATCTGATTCACAAGAGCTAAAACTTTTTTTTCTAATCCCGCGGCTGTAGCTGCACCTAAAAGCCCATGACCAGAAGTAGCAGCAAGAGAAGCAATACCTTCTTTAATTTTTGGCAGCTTTTCCAAAGAATCTTCTTTGGTTGGCAACTGCAAATGAGACAGTAAAACCGAAGCCATAGCCTCACGGAATAATGTACGTTTTTCTTTAGGGACTTGTTCTATCCTCTCATTCAAACTACAAGTTAGTTGGTTTTCCATAAATAAAGCCATCGCCTTTTTTCCTTCCTGCCTAACCGCGTTAGCCTCTAAAGCCGCCTCATCTAATTGAAAGTTTTTGGATTTTTCAAGTGCTAACTCCAAAGCACTCTTAATTGGCATTTTTGCACCTCTTGTATTTGATAATATTATTAATAAGCACTCTATGTTTTTGTAACCTTGTTTTTTATTTGTTGAATAAAATATAAGGCCTTTTCTGCTAGGCTGGCTACCATAATTGCTACACTTAAAATTTCTAGTATGGTTAAAAGCTGCCCTAGATGTATATTTATAAAATAATCAATAATTTCGATACAGTAAAGTATCATCAGTCCTGCTACCATTATTTTTCCTAAAATCGTGGGCTTAATAGCTAATTTCTTTTTAAAAATTGTAAGCCCCAAAATAAGAAGCAACTGACACCCCAATCGTATAATGGCTGCAAGGTAAAACCAGTAGGGAATAATGCTAAAAAAATA
This sequence comes from Unio pictorum, assembly GCA_030141615.1. Taxonomy (NCBI): domain Eukaryota; kingdom Metazoa; phylum Mollusca; class Bivalvia; order Unionida; family Unionidae; genus Unio; species Unio pictorum. The sequence continues at coordinate 838,136 of JARLTB010000311.1, forward strand.
TAAGGTTATTGTCAGAACAATCAGCAAGCTGTAATCGCTTGCTCCATCCATTATTCTGCCTATACTAGTAACCTGACTTCTCTTTCGTGAAATATGACCATCTATGTAATCAGAAGCAAAAACTATCCCAATAAAAACCAATAAAGCGGTACGAAGAAGGTATTGCCTGGAAGCTAGAATGAGGACCACCAAGGTAGGCATGCTAGTTAGCCTGAATAAAGTAATAAGATTAGCGATATTTATTTTTTCTAATTTTTGCCCACTACTTTCCAGATAAAAATCACCCTTAAACAATAAAAGCATTATTAAAGTGATAGTCATATAGGGAAGTACGATAGCCAAAAAGTAAGGGCTATAACGCTCTGCCATGCTGGCGAGTATCCATGCATCATTCGGTGGGGCAAGAAAAGCAAAAGCAAAAAAAATAGAACATTGCAATGCTAAGAACAGACTCATGGAGCCAATAATGCTTTTTTCGAGCCTGCCCATCATTACAAATGCCCCCAATGGTAAGCATACTACCTTCTTGACAGCTCAATTGTCAAATACCTATAATTTCTTGTGCTATCCCCTAATAATATTACGTCTATAAGACTCATTTTTTCCCCTGTTTATTTTTTATTTTATCAGGTCGGATTCCAGATTTTGGGTAATTTGGTAACACTAATCGTGCTTTGGGGGATATTTATCTTAATGGAAGTAAGTGATCTATTAGATGGTGGGCGTGCAAGATCCCGTGATGAAATTAGCGATTTTGGTCGGATTTTCGACCCTTTCGCAGATACTTTTGCACGGCTTACATATTTCACTTGCTTTATTTTGGATGGAATCATTTCCCCCTGGTTGTTTATAATTGTACTTTACAGAGAGGTTTCTATCTATTTTTTGCGCAGTATGTTTTCCAAGAATGGAATCGCCATGGGAGCCCGTCCACTAGGCAAAATTAAATCTACTAGCTACATGGTGCTTGCCAGCCTGGGTATGCTGATGCTAAACTCAAAGAAACTTGGTTTTCTGCCTGATCTGCAACCGATAATAGCTATGGTTATTGGCGCAGTATCAGTAATAGCAGCATTTTTTGCGATTTTATCCTTTTTAGACTATTTTAAAATATATGTACATCTAAAAAAATAGATATTTTATAGTAGTTATTTTTAAGAAAAAAGATTTTTTCTATTTTTAAAATAAAAAAAATTTTTGCAAAGGTATTGACTCTTCTTTCATCTCTATGCTATAAGTTCTACCCTTCTGGCATAGAAGTTGCTGGTAGGGGTAGTTCATTGACATAAAGAGGGAAGGGAAAGAGCGAGGTAAGGTTTGGCTGGTTATTTCCAGCAAAACCACAAATATCGAAGGGTTGCCGAGACTGGCAACCCAAGGCTAATAACCCGCCAGTTCGATACGAAATTATCACTGGAGAGTGGTCTATTAGCCTGCAAGGTCTACCGAAGATTTTGCAAAGTATAACTCAAAAATGAAGCTAGGGGCCTTCGGGCCCTTGGTATATATCATGGAGAGTTTGATCCTGGCTCAGAACGAACGCTGGCGGCGTGTCTTAAGCATGCAAGTTGTGCGGCAAGGAGCAGCAATGCTCCCTAGAGCGGCGGACTGGTGAGTAACGCGTGGGTGATCTGCCCTTGGGATGGGGATAGCCACTAGAAATAGTGGGTAATACCGAATACGCTCGGCTCCGATAAAGCGGGGCTGAGGAAAAGCACTGCAAGGTGCTACCCGAGGATGAGCCCGCGTTCCATTAGCTTGTTGGTGGGGTAAAGGCCTACCAAGGCGATGATGGGTAGCCGGCCTGAGAGGGTGTACGGCCACACTGGGACTGAGATACGGCCCAGACTCCTACGGGAGGCAGCAGCTAAGAATATTCCGCAATGGACGAAAGTCTGACGGAGCGACGCCGCGTGAATGATGAAGGCCGAAAGGTTGTAAAGTTCTTTTGTTGGGGAAGAATAAGCATGGGAGGAAATGCCCATGTGATGACATGAACCGACGAATAAGCCCCGGCAAACTACGTGCCAGCAGCCGCGGTAACACGTAGGGGGCAAGCGTTGTTCGGAATTACTGGGCGTAAAGGGCATGTAGGCGGCTTTATAAGCCCGGCGTGGAAGTCCACGGCTTAACCGTGGGACTGCGTTGGGAACTGTAGAGCTAGAATCATGGAGAGGGAGTTAGAATTCCTGGTGTAGGGGTGAAATCTGTAGAGATCAGGAAGAATACCAGTGGCGAAGGCGAGCTCCTGGCCAATGATTGACGCTGAGGTGCGAAAGTGTGGGGATCAAACAGGATTAGATACCCTGGTAGTCCACACTGTCAACGATGTGCACTAGGCGCTGGGGCGGTTGCTTCAGTGCCGGAGCTAACGCGGTAAGTGCACCGCCTGGGGAGTATGCTCGCAAGGGTGAAACTCAAAGGAATTGACGGGGGCCCGCACAAGCGGTGGAGCATGTGGTTTAATTCGATGGTACGCGAGGAACCTTACCTGGGTTTGACATGCAGTGGAATGTAATAGAGATATTACAGCATAGCAATATGTCGCTGCACAGGTGCTGCATGGCTGTCGTCAGCTCGTGCCGTGAGGTGTTGGGTTAAGTCCCGCAACGAGCGCAACCCCTACTGCCAGTTACCAGCGGGTAAAGCCGGGTACTTTGGCGGAACTGCCGGTGACAAACCGGAGGAAGGTGGGGATGACGTCAAGTCATCATGGCCCTTATGTCCAGGGCTACACACGTGCTACAATGGGCATTACAGAGCGTTGCAAAGCCGCGAGGCAACAGCCAATCGCAAAAAAATGCCCATAGTTCGGATTGGAGTCTGAAACCCGACTCCATGAAGTTGGAATCGCTAGTAATCGCGCATCAGCATGGCGCGGTGAATACGTTCCCGGGCCTTGTACACACCGCCCGTCAAACCATCCGAGTGGGGGGCACCCGAAGCCGTTAGTTTAACCAGCAATGGGGAACAATGTTTAAGGTGCGTCTCGTGAGGAGGGTTAAGTCGTAACAAGGTAGTCGTACCGGAAGGTGCGGCTGGATCACCTCCTTTCTAAGAGAAAGGTTTTCTATACGATATTTTATTACCTCGCTCTTTCCTTTCCCTTTTTATATGGTAACTTCTTTGCCATGTGCATAGATATTACACATTAGCCAATGTCTATTTTGCCTAGAGCTGGGGATATAGCTCAGCTGGCTAGAGCGGCGGCTTTGCAAGCCGTAGGTCGTGGGTTCAAGTCCCATTATCTCCATGATGCGGTGGATGTCGCCTCGTGGCGGCTCTGTTGGCAGATAGTTTTATCTGCCTCATGTTCTTTGAAAATTAAAGGAAGGGAAAGCAGTAAAACGAGTATAAAAGTAAAATATTATTTTACTTTTATTAAAAAGCGTTAAAGCTGCGTGTGCATCCAGAGGTAATACTCTGGTGCGAGAGGCGAGAATAGCAACAAAAAGTTGCAAAACACAAAGGGGAAACCCTTTGTGCGAGTGCGTAGGAGCAATGATTAAAGAGCGAAGACTAATATGGTCAAGCGAATACGGGCTCATGGTGAATGCCTCGGAGTCGTACGGCGAAGAAGGCCGTGATAAGCTGCGATAAGCCTGGGGTAAGAGCACATATCTTGTGATCCCAGGATTGCCGAATGGGGTAACCCAGTCGTCGCAAGACGATTATCGCACACTGAATACATAGGTGTGCGAAGATAACCCAGGGAACTGAACCATCTAAGTACCTGGAGGAAAAGAAATCAACAGAGATTCCCTGAGTAGCGGCGAGCGGAAGGGGAAGAGTCTAAACTTAAATCGGTGTCAAGGTGCGTGCCGTTGCCGATTAGGGGTAGCAGGGTTTGCTTAGAGCTACACGCAAGAGCTCGCGAAGAAAAAGATCAGTGATAGGAGAAGGGCATGGAAAGGCCAGTCAAAGAGGGTGAGAACCCCGTATCCGAAATCTTCTGATACTTCGTGAAGCAAATTCCTAAGTACGGCGGGGCCAGAGAAACCCTGCCGGAAGCCGGGTCTACCACGATCCAAGACTAAATACGATACGACTACCGATAGTGAAGAAGTACCGTGAGGGAAAGGCGAAAAGAACCCCGGAAGGGGAGTGAAATAGAACCTGAAACCATGAGCCCACAACAGGTCGAAGGGGACGCAAGTCCCTGACGGCGTGCCTTTTGTAGAATGAGCCTGCGAGTTACGGTAACGAGCAAGGTTAAGGGATGGAAGTCCTGGAGCCGTAGGGAAACCGAGTCTGAAATGGCGCCGCAGGGCAACCTGCGCAGGGGTGCAAACTTCTGAAGTTCGTTGTCGTAGACCCGAAGCCAAGTGATCTTACCATGGTCAGGTTGAAGCTCAGGTAAAACTGAGTGAAGGACCGAACCCTAGTGTGATGAAAAATGCAGGGATGAACTGTGGTAAGGGGTGAAAGGCTAATCAAACTTGGAAATAGCTGGCACTCCCCGAAATGCCTTGAGGGACAGCCTCATACAAATGTTCAGGAGGTAGAGCACTGTTTGGACTAGGGCTCTTCACCGGGTACCAAACCCAGGCAAACTCCGAATGCCTGAACACAACGTATGGGAGTGAGACAGTGTGCGACAAAGTTCATTGTCGAGAGGGAAACAGCCCAGACCGACAGCTAAGGTCCCTAAATACCGCTAAGTGTAAAATGATGTGTGATTGCCTAAACAGCCAGGAGGTTGGCTTAGAAGCAGCCATTCCTTTAAAGAGTGCGTAATAGCTCACTGGTCGAGCAATCGCGCGCAGACAATGTAACGGGGCTAAGCGGTATACCGAAGCTTCGGAATCTTTGTGTGTTTACATACAAAGGTTGGTAGGGGAGCATTCCATGAACCGGCGAAGGTCATCTGGAAAGATGGCTGGAGGGGATGGAAGAGAGAATGCAGGTATAAGTATACGAAAAGACGGGTGAGATCCCCGTCCGCCGAAAACCTAAGGTTTCCTGGGTAAAGGTCATCTTCCCAGGGTTAGTCGGCCCCTAAGGTGAGGCTGAAAAGCGTAGCCGATGGGAAGCGGGTTCATATTCCAGCACCACAAACAGATTCGATGGGATGACGCATGAGGTGAAACCCTGCCGGAGAACGGTTGTTCCGGTCGAGGTGTCAACCCTTTGAGAGTGCCAGGTAAATCCAGCACTTGAGGCAAGACACATTAGGGATCTGAGCTACGGCAAGGCGTAGTGGGCGTAATCAAGGTGCCAAGAAAGAATCTCTAAGGTTAGTTTGTTTGTGACCGTACCGTAAACCGACACAGGTAGGTGGGATGAGAAATCTAAGGCGCTCGAGAGAACTCGCGTTAAGGAACTCGGCAAAATGCACATGTAACTTCGGGAGAAGTGTGGCCTTCTGTGGGGTAAAACTCATGGGAGGTTGCAGAGAGCAGGCCCAGGCGACTGTTTACCAAAAACACAGGTCTCTGCAAACGCGCAAGCGGATGTATAGGGACTGACGCCTGCCCGGTGCCGGAAGGTTAAGAGGAGGAGTTAGCCAACGTCGAAAGACGTAGGTGAAGCCCTGAATTGAAGCCCCGGTAAACGGCGGCCGTAACTATAACGGTCCTAAGGTAGCGAAATTCCTTGTCGGGTAAGTTCCGACCCGCACGAATGGTGGAACGATCTGGGCACTGTCTCAACGCGAGACTCGGTGAAATTTAAGTACCGGTAAAGATGCCGGTTACCCATGGTTAGACGGAAAGACCCCATGAACCTTTACTGCAACCTATCATTGGGATTTGGCTTGACATGTGTAGCATAGGTGGGAGACTTTGAAGCATGGCCGCTAGGTTGTGTGGAGTCATCAGTGAAATACCACTCTTGTCAGGCTAGATTTCTAACCGAAGGTCCATAAATCTGGATCGGGGACAGTGGTAGGCAGGCAGTTTGACTGGGGCGGTCGCCTCCTAAAAGGTAACGGAGGTGCGCGAAGGTCGCCTCGCGCTGGTTGGAAATCAGTGTTCGAGTGTAAAGGCACAAGGCGGCTTAACTGCGAGTCTGACAGGACGAGCAGGTACGAAAGTAGGTCTTAGTGATCTGGCGGTGGCACGTGGAAGCGCCGTCACTTAACGGATAAAAGGTACTCTGGGGATAACAGGCTGATTTTGCCCAAGAGTTCATATCGACGGCAAAGTTTGGCACCTCGATGTCGGCTCATCGCATCCTGGGGCTGGAGCAGGTCCCAAGGGTTTGGCTGTTCGCCAATTAAAGCGGTACGTGAGCTGGGTTCAGAACGTCGTGAGACAGTTCGGTCCCTATCTGCCATGGGCGTTGGATGGTTGAGAGGAGCTGCCTTTAGTACGAGAGGACCGAGGTGGACGAACCTCTGGTGTACCAGTTATCGTGCCAACGGTAATTGCTGGGTAGCCAAGTTCGGAAGGGATAACCGCTGAAAGCATCTAAGTGGGAAGCCCACCTCAAGATTAACCATCCCTGGGGATAGTCTGGCAACAGACGAAGCCCCCTAAAGGCACCAGGAAGACTACCTGGTTGATAGGCTGGAGATCTAAGCTCAGTAATGAGTGCAGTCGACCAGTACTAATCTGCCGTGAGGCTTGACCATATTATTCTTCGCTTTTGTAATTCGCAAAAAACGAAGCCTTTTATCACGCAGTTGTAACGAATGTTTTCTGCTTTCCCATATCTTTACTATTGAATAGTAAAGAAAAATTCATTATAATTTATTGCCTGGTGATTATTGTGAGGGGGAAACACCCGTACCCATTCCGAACACGGAAGTTAAGACCCTCAACGCCGATGGTACTGCCTTTTGGTGGGAGAGTAGGTCATTGCCAGGCTTTTTTCTTTAAAAATTCTCTTCGAAATGTTAGCTATATATACATCTGTACTAGCAACCTTGATGTGTTGTTATCAAAAGTTTACAGTGAACTGTATTTTTGTGCAAATTTAATAGTAAGGCTACGAAATGGACATTTTAAAAAAGTGTTATACCTGGGATTTAGATAAACTTGTAATAGAGCAAGGAATATATCCGTTTTTTAAACCCCTGGATGGTATGGAAGGCACAGAAGTGCTGGTAAATGGTTGCAAAATAATAATGATAGGCTCAAATAATTACTTGGGCTTAACAACTCACCCAAAAGTAAAGGCAGCAGCTAAAAAAGCAGTAGATGATTTTGGTACATCCTGCACAGGTAGCAGGTTTATGAATGGTACTTTGAAGATTCATCACCAACTAGAAGAAAAATTAGCAGCGTATTTGGGTAAGGAAGCAGGCTTGGTTTTTTCTACGGGAATGCAGGCAAATCTTGGTGCAATATCGGCAATTAGTACACGCAACGATGTTCTGATTACTGATAAGGAAGACCATGCTTCTATTGTTGATGCTTGCCGGCTAGGTATGGGAAAAATCAGACGTTTTGTACATAATGATTACGAGCAATTGCGCAGAATACTTGAAAAAATCCCTTCCGAGCAGGGAAGCCTTGTTATAGTTGACGGTATCTTTTCGATGAGTGGTGATATAGCAGATCTGCCACATATTGTACAAATATGCAAACAATTTGGCTCTCGGCTCTATGTAGATGATGCGCATTCTATTGGTGTCCTTGGTGGTGGGCGAGGTACAGCATGGCATTTTGGACTTGTAAAGCAAGTTGATATAACCATGGGCACTTTTTCTAAAAGCTTTGCGTCTCTGGGTGGTTTTATAGTCGGTGACAAGGATGTTATCAATTATATAAAACACTATGCGCGCTCTTTTATTTTTTCGGCGTCCTTGCCGGCGTCCAATACAATGGCAGCAATGGCTGCCCTTGAAATCATGGAAACCGAACCCGAACATATAGAAAAGTTATGGGAAAATACCAACTTTATGCATAAAGGATTTTCACAGCTTGGGTTTAATATAGGAACAAGTCAAACGCCAATTATTCCTGTTATGGTTGGCGAAGACGAGAAATGCTTTCGCGTGTGGAAGGCACTTTTTGATGCAGGACTTTATGTAAACCCTGTAATTTCACCTGCGGTATTACCCGGTCAGGCTTTATTAAGAACGAGCTACATGAGCACACATACTCATGAGCAATTGCAAAAGGCATTAGATATTTTTGAAAAAGTTGGAAGGCAATTTGGTATAATTTAAGAAAATCCTGATGTAGTTTGTGAATCCATAAGGCCATGCTCTTTAAAACTAAAATAGTTTTGGGCAGAAAAAATTAAGTGATCCAGAAGAGTTATTCCTATTATTTCAGAAGCCCGCAAAAGTCTTCCTGTGATTTCTCTGTCTTCGGGGCTTGGGTCTAAACGACCAGAAGGATGGTTGTGAGCTACTACAATTGCGCAAGCTCGGTCTGTAATAGGATCTGCAAAAACTTCGCGTGGATGCACTACTGTTTTGTTAACCAAACCTACTGAAACAATTCGAGTTGCAATTAATTCATGAGCTCCATTTAAAGAACAGCAAATAAAACGTTCCTGCTTTCTGTCTGAGTAATGAGTTAGGATTGACCAAATTTCTTTTGGCGAATTCATTCTTGGCTCACGAATGCCAAATATTCTTCTGCCTAATTCTAAAGCAGCAGCAATGGCGCAGGCTTTTGCCTCACCCATACCGGCGAGTTTTTGCAGGTTAAGTGCGTCTGGGATAGACTTGGTTGTATCTAGTATGGATAAAACTTCGTCTGCAAGATTCAAAACATTTTTACCTTTTACACCTGTGCCGATAACAACTGCTACTAGCTCGGAATCAGAAAGATACGCAGGACCTGATTGGAGTAGCCTTTCTCTGGCTTGGGGTTTTGGTTCGCTACATGCTTTTGGGGAATAAACAATAAGGGGCAAAGGAGGAATAAGGGTTTGTGTTTCCATACCAGGAGGATGAAGCCAATAAAGCATGGTTTTGATTGATGCTTTACAGTAGCGTGCCTGGACCCTGGTTGAATTTTTTTTGAAAGTAGCTATAATATATTTGCTATTAATTAGATTGGTTTTTGTTCGAAGAATCAATTTGTAAAAAGCTTAGAAAAAGTACTATGCCTGCATAATACAAAAAAGGAGAAGTGGTTATGAAAAAATATCAGTGCGATGTATGTGGCTATATTTATGATCCTTCAGTAGGGGACCCAGATGGAAAGATTGCCGCGGGGACGCCTTTTGATATGCTTCCCGCCGATTGGGTTTGCCCTCTTTGCGGTGCTGGAAAGGAAAGCTTTTCCGAGATTTAATCATAAGTAGCTGAAATTTATGCTTAAAAAAGAAGATTACATTTTCACAATTGGATATGATGGGCTTTCTGCTATTGTTGATGGAAGGGCAAAAAAGCAATATGGCAAACTTGGAACAATGGAGCTTGCCGAGCGAGGTTTGTACAGAGCAGCGTGTTGCTCTGCGTATTATGCGCTTCAGCATAATGATCCGACGCAGATGGAATCCTTTATTACTTTTTTTAATAAAAAAGCAAAAACCAGTTTTACAACTGCTGAAGAGATCATGCGCCTATTTGGAATAAGCGATCAAAAAGTAACAAAATCTATTGTTTTATAAAAGGAGTATTTATGAGATTTTTTGTATCCTTAGCTATGGTGGCTGCGTTGGCTACCACCTACGGGTTTAGTGAGGTTAGAAATGTAACCGGGTTTACCAAAATTAAAATAGAATCTGTGGGACAACTCAGCATTCATAGCGGACCATTTAAGGTAGACATAAGTGGCAATGCGGCGATGCTTCCAAATATTATTAGCCAGGTTCAAAACTCTACTTTAGTTATTAAGCTAAAACCTTTAACGATTTTTCAGATTAAAAAAGCAGATTTTGTATATTCTATTACGATGCCAAACCTGGAAGGCTTGGATGTTAACGGAGGTCTTTCTATTGATCTAGATCGCTTTACAGGTAATTTAATAGATATAAACATAAGCGGAAATAGTAAGCTAAATGGGTATCTTGAATATGCAAAAGTACATATTAATAGCTCTGGTGCTAGCACTATAAATGTATCTGTAAATAGCACTGAAGTAAGACTAGATTCTTCAGGTAGTGCTAAATTTGTTATTCAAGGTGCTACAGAGCTATTCAGAGTAGATGTATCTGGAGCAAGTAATATAGCTGCTCGTGAACTAAAGTCTAATCAAGTTCGGATTGCAAGCAGTGGGGCTAGTAAAATTGACTTGCAGGTGAAAGACACATTAGATGTGAAAGCCAGCGGTATGGCTCTAATTAGATATTGGGGAAAACCTTCTATAACAAAAGAAGTAGACTCTTTTTCTCGAATAGTGGAAATGAATTAACCTACAAAGATTAATTAAAATAAAACTATTAGGAATAGAGAGCATCTACACTTTCTATTTCTTTAGTTTGAAAGTGCGTGAATAATATTTTGCGAGGAAGTTACCCAGCCAAAAATACCACCTTGTGCCTTTATCATTTTTAGAGCCATCGTATTAAACTCGGGGAAATAAGAGCCAACTGCATCAGAAGCTACGATACATTCATAACCTCTGTCATTGCCTTCCCGTACAGTTGTGTGTACACAAACTTCGGTGGTTACTCCACATACTAGTATGGTTTTTATATTTGCATTGCGCAAAATCAGATCCAGATCTGTACTGTAAAAGGCCCCTTTACCTGGTTTGTCTATTATGACTTCGTTAGGTAAAGGATGGAGTTCAGGAATGATGTCATGTCCTGATTCTCCTCGCACCAAAATTCTGCCCATTGGCCCCAAGTCGCCAATTCCTGTTGTAAGCTTACCGCGAGCCTTTTTTGTTGGAGGGCAATCTAATAAAGAAGGTGAGTGCCCCTCTCTTGTATGTATGATGGGGACAGCAGAATTGCGGCAAGCTTGTAGTAAAGCTTTACAAGGCCCGATAGCGGTTCGTAGCAAGGAAACATCATTACCAAGCATACTGCCAAAGCCGCCTACTTCTAAGAAATCTCGTTGCATATCTATAACAATAAGGGCAGTGCTTTTTAAGTGAATAGAAACATTGTAAGGTTCTGCAATGATAACTTTTTCCATTATTGGGTCTCCTTTGATATACTTGCAATATATTCCCGCCAGCCCCCAAAACTAGAAATATCTTGGTGTACAGGTAATATTTTATCTTTTGGGTAAAGAATGCCATCTACAATTCTACCATCCTCCAGTTCTACCGGCCCATCGTATAAATGTGGCGGCTCTCCTAACTTTACCCTGAGCCAGACAACCTCATCTAATTTGTATAACTCGCCTGGGACTTTTATCCCTGAGTGTTTTGTGAAAAACATTGCCGGGTGGATATCCATGATGCTGAAAAGGCGATAATTTGGTTTTGTTTTTACCCTGCCTAAGAATTCTGCTCCTTCCAAGTTTTTATGCAAAGCAAAACCTTGCATTAAAGTGCCATTTACAAACAGTAGCTTAATCATTCTTATGCCTTTAAGCTATCTATCAATTGATTCGCTGATTGGATTCCAGCTTATCGTATTCCCAATTTTATGTTCTTTATTCATGAAGTAAATGAAGATAAAAGTGGTGATAAAATAAGCAAATGTTACCGTTGGACTAGCGTTTATTGCCAACTTCTGGCTATGAATAAAGCCAAAGAAAGTAAGGATTGTAGCAATCCCGGAATACACCGCAGCCCAATTGAATTTTTTTTCAATTATAAAAACGGTGATAGCTCCTATCAATAAACCAGCTAAAATACCTCCTCCACCTGTTTTGACTATTCCACTATAATAAATCGCAACTTGTGAAGCCAAAGCACTTGCCAATTCTGGCTGCACTGAATTACCTGTTGTTACATTAACTACATTATCTATTTGAGTTTTAAGCCATTCGGCGATATTGGGCACAAAAGCTAATATTATTGCAGGTGCATGTCGTCGTGGAGTAGATTGAAACGCTTGCGCACCTATAACCAAACCAATAAATAAAAGTATTGGCAAAATTGCAACCAAGGGGATTATTGCCAATAAAAGAGCTGTCAAACCAAGGAAGCAAACTATACTTATAGCAATGCCAGTAGCAAAAGAATAACCGATTCTGCCTCCTATGGCCTTCCAGCCAGGATGACCAATATATACTGCAGGAGGAAAAGGAGACCCCGCAAAGGCACCTAATACTGCGCCTAAACCATCTGCTAGTAGAACAGAGCGTAAATTGTATTCATCGCCTGCGGTAGCCGCGGATTCGACATTGTTCATTGCCTCGGTGAAGTTGTAAATGCCAAGCGGGATAGCGGTTACGAGGATTGGCCAAACCAAAGAAGGGGATAAAGTGAATACATCTAACCCAAATTGCGGTAAGTATAGGCCAAATTGCTGCAAAGCAGCGGGCAGTGATTCGGGTTGCATAATGTCAGATATACCCAGGAACACAGCACCCCAGGCTAATGCCGAGCCTACAATAATAATTGCGAGACCACCAGGGATACCAAAAGGTAATCGTACATTACCAACCCATGAGATGAGAATAATCATAAGACAGATGACACCTATCCAGGCTGCATCAAACACTTGAAAGGCAGGTGCCATAGAAATAAAAGTAATTGAAATGCCGGCTAAGGTGCCTAGCATAGCTGCTTTTGGAGTATATTTGCGAATTATCGGGCCAACGAAAGCACCAAGCATAACAATTATACCAATAATCAAAGCCCATACCAAACCAAGAATCCAGGCAGTAAGTGGGTTACCTGTGGCGAGATAGGTTGGTAACATAACTGCGAATACAACTATAAACATGTGAGGAACAGAGGGACCATAGGGCAGTGCTGTTACTGTATTTCTTTTCTCTTTTTTAGCTTTTTGGTACGCCATAAAGGCATAAAAAAGGTTACCCAATAGTAAAGCCAACCCCAATGCAGGCAATATGCGACCATATACTGTTGAAATAGGGATTTTTATTACAAAAAGAGAAAGACTTGTAAGCACAATTGTGTTTAAAAGCACATTTGTAAATAAACCGAAAAACCCGTTTACATCACCAAGAACAAAAAGTTTTTGTTTTGTGTACGATGTGACCATTTTTGCCTCCAGAAGAAAGTAAACTGTAATTTTACTTTATCTGTCAATTAGATTAAAACATACTCCATAATAACAGTGTATTTATAATTTGAATGATGTTAACAATATGATGTATGTAGAATTATATGGTTAATAATATATTTTTAGAAATTACATAGGTTAGGAAATATATGCAGTGAAATATTGAGACTGTAAATAATTTTGTGTACACGGATATTTCATATGTGCACTCTATTACCATAAAGGCAGCTCAAAACTAGATAATAACGAACATAAAATATACCATTTAATAGTATGAACTGCGCAGATTTGTTTAGACAGTTCTTATACTACAATAAGGTGGAACAGCTTTCTTTTCATGCTGCTTTCTTGCCACCTTCCTGATGTATATTGAATTTGCTATTATAAATTTCATCAGGGGTTTCATAACCAAGCGATTGGTGAAATCGTTTAGTATTGTAAAAATTAAAATATTTTTCGACTCCCTCCTTTAAGTCTGCCATGTTGCTGTATCCATACATATAGATGTTTTCGTAATGTAGTGAACGCCATAGCCGTTCTACATACATATTATCTATAGCTCTTTTTACTCCGTCCATACTTATTTATATTCTTGCTTCTTCAAGTATCTGGATAAAAGCTTCTGAAGTAAACTGTGATCCTTGATCTGTATTCAAAATAGCTGGGATACCATATTGTTCCATCGCTTCTTGTAATGCTTCAATACAAAAATGTGTATCAAGCGTATTTGAAACTCGCAAGCTCAAAACCTTCCTCTAAAATAAATCTATAACAGCTATCAAATACACACGCCCTCCCACTAATCGAATATAAGTACTATCTGTTGCCCATACCTGATTTGGAAGCCAAATGTTTTTATTTCTGAGAAAATAAGGATACATTGCATAAATCCCTGCTTGCTGCATTATTCGTTTCACTTGACTCTCTTTTGCCCCTAGTATTTTTATTTCTTTACATAATGCAATCTTTCGATATCCATAAAATGGATATAGTATCCAGAAATATGGATATAGTATCCATATTTCTGGATATTGCTCATGTATTTTCATTACCGCCCTTACCAGTGATAGGTCAAAAGCATTTGCTTTACTATCAGGTTTGTAATAATAGCTAGCTCTCGACAACCCCAATATTTCACATTGCTGAGAAATATTTACGCGCTTATCATTTGGATCTACGATCTGAACTCGACCCCGTACACTTTTCGGTACTTTATTTTTAGATAATCATTTTCCACCTAAAGCTTACCGATTTGTCGTAAGTATTCATCAGATTTGTATTCTATATCCTCCTTATCATTGCTTGGTTTTCCAAAAGAAGAGGAAATATTATCTACTGCCTGTTTCTTCCAAAGCGAAACCATGTTGGCATGAATCTCATATGTAGTTGCAATTTCTTGAACAGTTTTGCTTTCTCTTAGTGCTTCTAGTGCTACTTTTGCCTTACACTCTTTTGTGTGCCGTTCCCTCATAGTGGTATCCTATTCTCCTTTGTTTGTTTTTTTAAGAATATTTTTCACCTTATTTTAGCAAAATTTTTGTCTAGTTTTTTCTACGCACCATACTTTATTGGGGTAATTATCCTTGGATTATATTAGTCCTGATTATCTGGGAGTAATTATATTATAATATCCGCTTGTTAAAGAGATGAATCGATTTTCTCAATAAGAAGTAAATCTTCGTTATATTGTTCATCAGTAGAATATGGATATACACTTTGTATATATACTTTAGTTTCTAAAATGGTTTAATGCTAAACTTCTGATAAGAATAATGGCAGATACAAAAATAAAATTATAGTAGCACCATGACACAGAAAAAGTTGTAGATTTTATCCAAAAGTATTTGCATTCTTAAGTGGTAATCAGTAATGGATCAGCACACTTGACTTTAGGATAGTGTTATAATTATTCTTATATGCAGGAGAGTAGAATGTTAAAAAATAGTGTAATTTTTGGTTTAATTTCAGTTTTTTTATTATCGTGCGCTACCTATCAGCTGGTACCTGTACAAAGTGAAGCAATTTCATTACAAAATAATAGAGGCAAAATACTCCCTGTTTATAAAGATAATGAGTATAGCATAACTATTAGCCCGGAATTGAAAGAGTATGAAATAATGATAAAAGTAACATTTACAAATAATAGCTCTAAAGTAATATCCGTTGCAGATTCGGAGTTTTCTGTGCTTAGTAGCCGTGATGGCATAAAATGGACTTCAGTTCCTGTTTTCTCCTCCAAGGACTATTATTCCAAAGCAAAAAATTCTTACATTGCAGGAGGGGTTTTCCTTGCGTTTTCAGATGATGATGAAGGCACCAGATATGGTAGTAGCGCAAGGCAAATTAAGCGATATAGAGATGAAACGGAATTAAGAGAATATAAATTTAAGGGTGAGGCTTGGCTCTTTTTCTTAGAAAATAGTTTATTTTATAGTTCTGATGTTGAACCGGGTAAAACATATTATGGCATTTTATTTTCTAAAAAAGGATCTGGCACATACTATAAGATTAAATATAATAACCCTAACTTAAAAGTAGTAGAGATGCAATATGAAAAAGTTAAGAATAAATAAGCAGTAATATGCCAAGTTAGGAATATTTAGTCGCTAACAAAGTATAGTGCAAATTCGCCTTTTTCTCGGTTGGCAGAAATAATTATATCCCTTGATAGCTCGTGCAGAACAGCAACATTGCTGGGGCCTACTCCTTCATCGATTGTTACTGCCTGCAAGGCAAAGGGCGAAGTACTTTTAGCGGTAAGATACAAAAGGGATTGGCTGCCACGACGTCCTGCGCATATGACTGCGGGTTTACCCCTAAGTGTTGTCGCAACCACTACATGATAGAAGGGAGCTACTTCGGGATACTCGTATATGCGCTGATAGGTATTACCCAATTTTTTATAGGCACGTAGATACTCGCCATGCCAGGGCTCAATAGTAACTAGTTCGTTTTGCCCATCCCCGTCAAGATCGCAGGCAGCAATGTCGCTTATATTCCCCTTCATCACTTGTTCAATTATCCAGGAATCGCCATTAGCCTGAGGAGGAGAAAAGGCAAAGGCACCTTCATCACTTGTTACTAGACAAGCTTCTTTTCTTTTCCAGTTGCAAAGCGCAAATCCATGATTGCGATAAAGATCATTTTTAATTACTTCTAGCTGAAGTTGTTTATCCCAATCCAAAGGGAGTATTCCTGCATACACCCTACCAGGCTTTGACCAATCGTCCCTTGTTTCTTTGCTATCGGCTAGAGTACAGCCCAGAAAGTGAATGCAAGCACCTGCTTCAAAAAGACCAAAGCGATGAATGTAGGGTAGCTGAAGTATTTCTTTGCTAAGAAAACTGCCATCCTTTTGTGGTTTAACCCAAGCAATAACTGCTTTATCCCACTGAAATAGTTTGAAAAATTTCTGAATTGCAAGGAATTCACCTCTTTTACCGGGAATTGGCACAATAGCCATAGTACCGCCTGGTCCATCCCATACTGTGCGCTGTGTTTCAAAATTATCCCCAGTAAAGGCCAGGCAAGCACCTTCGCCTTCGGTTGCGCATAGGATTGTTTGCTGCCCAAAAATAGGAAAGGCCGCCACTGCATAGCAGCGGGGCAAATGGGCTAGGATTTTTTTTTGGATATTCATTGTTATAGTAATCTCCTATTGTAAAGATTATACTAGATGATACATCTTCCATTGTAGCTCAATGTATTTTGGAGGGCAAGATTATGAAGGGTATTTTAACAATTGATATTGGAACAACCAGTATCAGAGCGATCCTTTTTGATGAGAGAGCTAATCCGGGTACTGTGGATAAACGGATGAATGCGCCACACTATTATGACGATGGAAGAGTAGAACAAGACACAGCTACTTGGCTTACGCTTCTTTACCAACTATTAAATCATGCAAATGAAGAGGCAAAAAGAAGAAAACTAGATATTTCTTGCATTGCTCTTACTTCGCCACGTTCTTCAGTAATTCCTGTTGATGTAAATGGAACTGCTCTTTATTCTGCTATAATGTGGCAAGACACTAGAACTTTTGAGTTGGTAAAGGAACTATCATCATATAGTGAATTTGTACGAAGCAAGACTGGGTCTGGGATTTCTTCGATTATGGCGGCTATTAAAATGCTTTGGTTTAAGCGTAAGAGACCCGATATATTTAACCAAACTCACAAAATGCTCACAATTCACGATTTCATAC
This sequence comes from Unio pictorum, assembly GCA_030141615.1. Lineage (NCBI taxonomy): Eukaryota > Metazoa > Mollusca > Bivalvia > Unionida > Unionidae > Unio > Unio pictorum. The sequence goes on from JARLTB010000311.1 coordinate 855,339, forward strand.
TCTTTGCCCTTACAGGCAGATTTGTAACAGACCACAGTGTAGCTTCCAGAAGTAATTTATTTAATCTGTCAAGTTGTAGTTGGGATTCAGAACTTGCTGATATTTTTCAGATTAAGGTAGGCATGTTAAGTGAGTTGGTGCCCCCTGGCTCGATTGTTGGCGGGCTGAAAGAGTCCATAGCACAGCAGGTGGGTCTTCTTTCGGGGATTCCTGTTGTAAGCGCGGGTGGTGACCAGCAGTGTGCTGCCTTGGGTCTTGGTCTACTTTCGGAGAACCAGGCAATTTCCAATACTGGTACTGGTTCTTATGTTATTGGGCATTCACAAAAAAAATGGATTGATCCTTTAGGTAGGGTAACATGCAGTGTTTCGGCTCTGGCAGGCGCATATATTATTGAGTCTGTTTTACCAACTTCAGGAATAGCCTACCAATGGTGCAAGGAAATGTTTGAAAACAGCACAGGTGGAAAAGAGGGCTACAGTCATATTAATTCTTTAGCCAAAGCATCTGGGATCGGAGCAAGAGGAGTATCTTTTCTGCCACACTTTGCCGGATCGGGCACACCGTATTGGGACTGCAATGCCAGGGGACATTTTGCAGGGATCAGTGCTGGCACGACCAGAGGGGATTTTGCCCGCGCTATACTTGAGGGCATTGCTTTTGACTTGGCAGATTGCCTTAACATCATTGAAGATGCTTGTGGAACAGTGGCTTGTGTACATGTAGGAGGGGGTTTAGCTTTGGCTAGTATATTTAACCAAATACAGGCCGATTCTTATGGAAGGAAAGTATTATTTAGAGATGGGGGGAGCGAAGCTTCTACCATTGGGGCTTTTATTGCAGGGGCAGTAGCAATGGGGATTGCAACAAACCATAAGACTGCCTGGGAAAGTTTTTTTTCTGGTATCCCAGAGCTTTGCTTTGAACCAAATTCAAATAATACTGCGGCGTATAAAGTGCTGCGAAATAAAAATCGCCTACTATATGTAGCTCTTGCAGAGGCTAGGAAAAAAGCAGAGATGCTGTAAAATACTTCTGTGATGTTGATAATATAAATAGTTAATAATAGTAACTATTTAGGAATTTGATAATGTAGGTTTTTTATTACTACCCATAATACGCTAATCACTAGTCGATAGCATATTTATACTATGGGTTTTGCCCATAGTAGGCAGCTGGGCCCTGTTTGCGTTGGAAATGTTTTTGCAGCAGGTAATCAGGAATGGGGGGGATATTAGGCGCAAGGTGTAGTGTTTGGCTTGCCATGTAGGCAACTTGTTCCAGTACTGCTGCATGATGAACAGAGACTGCTGCATTTATACCCCATGTAAAAGGACCATGGTTTGCCACCAATACTGCAGGCATTAGGTTTGGGTTTAATCCCTTTTGCAAGAAATGGGTAATGATTGCCTTTCCTGTTTCTAATTCATAATCGCCTTCGACTTCACACTGTGTGAGTGGTTTAGTGCTGGGGATTTCTCCTAGAAAGTGGTCGGCGTGAGTGGTGCCTAGAACAGGTATGCTACGACAGGTTTGAGCCCAGATGGTAGCCCAGGTAGAGTGAGTATGGACAATACCACCAATGTGTGGCCAATTGCGATAAAGTTCCAAATGGGTAGGAAGGTCAGAAGAAGGACGAAGTGAACCTTCAATAACACGCCCAGTGTTGTCAACAATAACTATGTCGGTAGGCCGCAAGTTAGTATATGCTACTCCGCTTGGTTTAATAGCAATAACTCCGGTTGTCATATCCCGAGAACTTACATTGCCCCAAGTAAATGATACAAGACCAAGCCGGGGCAATTCCAAATTTGCTTCAAGGGTTAGGGTGCGCAGTAAATCGTAATTCATAAGTAGCCTCCGTTTATAAGGTTTTCCAAGGAAAAGGCAGGATAGATTGACAACAGAAGGCAAGACATTAGGAGTAGCCTCCGCTTTTAAGTTTTTCCACCACCCAGGCACGGGCATGTTTTATTTCTTTTATTGGGTCGGGTGAATTCTCTAACCACATTTCGATGAGAAAAGGGCCTACATAACCTAGTCGATGGAGGGCAGAGAAACAAAGGGTAAAGTCAACATCACCCTCGCCAAAAGGAACATTTCGAAATACGCCTGGGAAATCTGGCTTGACTGACAGGGTATCTTTGATGTGCACTCCGATAATATGATGTATTCCACTGTCAAGTTCTTTGGCAATATCATTACCCCAGGCAGACAAATTGCCCAGATCGGGATAAAGGCTAAGCCAAGGAGAAGGTAGCTTTTCTTTTAGCACAAGATATTTCTTTATAGAGGAAAGAAAAGGCGTGTCCATAATCTCAATCGCCAGCATAACCTGATAGTGGGACGCCAGCTCCAGTACTTTTTTCATGCTCTCTACATAGAGCTGTTGTGTTTGAATAGTGCTTTGTTCGTAATAGACATCGTAGCCTGCAAGCTGGATTACTCGAATGCCTACATCGCAAGCCAATTGAATGGCCCTTTCCATTATGCGAAGAGCTTCGGAACGAAGGGCAGAATCTGTGCTTCCTAGCGGGAACTTGCGGTGTGCCGAAAGGCACATAGAAGGAACCAGGATTTTTGCTTGACTAATTTCACGACTGAATTCCAAACGATTTGCAGGGCTCCAATTCAAACGGTTAAGTCGTTCGGGCGACTCGTCTATGGAAATTTCGAGGAAGTCGAAGCCTGCATCTGCAATTGCAAGAAAACGGTCTTTCCAATTCATATTTTTTGGGAGTGCTTTTTCGTAAATTCCTATAAGGTTTGTTATGGAAGTACCCTCATTTTTAGAATAATATAATCTGAACAATTTTGACTATGCTTGCAATTGTACAACTAGACCCACGCTACAAAACAAGCTAGTATAAGCACAATTTTAAGGAGAAGTCGATGGCAAAAATCGATGAAATTACAAGAGAATCATGGGTGTTAAGTACCTTTCCCGAGTGGGGTACATATCTAAATGAAGAAATTGAGGAGGAGAAAATACAATCAGGCACTTTTGCTATATGGTGGCTTGGTTGTACAGGTATCTGGCTTAAATCTGAGGCTGAAGCGAATATTGCCATAGACCTGTGGACGGGTACCGGGAAAAAGAGTCGCAAGGATAAACTAATGGCTGTGGGACATCAGATGCAGCGCATGGCGGGTGTTATCAAAATGCAACCAAACTTGCGGAATTCTATTTTTCCTTTAGATCCTTTTGCAATAAAGAAGATAGATGCAGTGCTTGCAACTCATAATCACAATGATCATATAGATGCAAATGTCGCCGCAGCAGTAATAAAAAATTGTGCAGCTGATGTTCCCTTTATAGGCCCAAAAGCTTGTGTGGAACTTTGGTGTTCTTGGGGAGTGCCTACCGCTCGCTGCATCACTGTTCGACCTGGAGATACAATAAAAATAAAAGATATAGAAATTATTACACTAGATTCCTTTGACAGAACAATTCTCATTACTGCTCCTTTGGGGCAATCACTAAAAGGAAAACCGATTATGGACATGGATGATAAAGCGGTAAACTTTCTTGTCAAGACTAGTGGTGGGACGCTTTATCATTCGGGAGATTCTCATTATTCCAATTACTATGTGAAGCATGGAAAGGAGTTTACCATTGATGTGGCACTCGGTTCTTATGGCGAGAATCCACCAGGTATTACAGACAAGATGACCTCTATAGATATTTTAAGAATGGCAGAATCTTTACAAGCTAAAGTGATTATCCCTTTTCATCATGATATATGGAGTAATTTTCAGGCAGACCCAAAAGAGATATTGGCTTTATGGAACATGCGAAAAAGTCGTTTGGGATATCGTTTTACCCCCTTTCTTTGGGAGGTTGGCGGCAAATATGTGTATCCCACTGATAAGAACAAAACAGAGTACCACCATCCTCGTGGCTTTGAAGATGCTTTTGAAGGTATGAACGATTTACCCTATCTTTCCTTTCTATGATATATTATTCTTTTCTTCTATAAAACCCGCAAACCTGCGGTAAATACAAAAGGAGGCTTTTTATGTGGTTTTTCAAGAATCTAAAAATGATGGCTGTGGCAGTGCTTTTTCTTTTTGCAGTAGGTGTATCTGCCCAGACAACCTACAAGATTGGATATTTGCCTAGCACAATTGGTCAAGCTCTAACCAAAGCCTGGGGGATTGGAATTGATAAGGGGCTAAAGGATGGAGGTAATATACCAATCACCACCTTGGATGCGCAGATGAAGGCAGAAACGCAAGTGTCCATGATGGACGATTTTATTAACCAAGGCTTTCATCTAATTATACTGCAACCCATCGATGCAGCTGCACTCACAGCAAGTGTAAGGAAGGCAGAGGCTAAGGGTATTCCTGTAATCACTTTGAATACAGACACGCAATTGCCCCACTTTGCCAGTGTTTCGATGGATGACTTTGGCGCAGGTGCGGCTGTTGGCGAGGCTATAGCCAAAGCACTAAAAGGAACCGGCAATGTAGCACTGATCCAATCACCTCCTGGTGCGCTTGCAGGTGTAGAGCGGGAAAAGGGTTTTCGCTCTATCATTGCTAAGTATCCCAAGTTAAAAATTGTAGGTGCCCAAAATGCCGAGTGGAACAAAGACAAGGCCCTTGCAACAATGAATGCCTTCTTGCAGGCAAACAAGCAGCTAGACGCTGTTTTTGCGGTAAACGACAATATGGCAGAAGGTGCTGCTCTGGCCGCGGAGGCTGCTGGCCGCAAAGTGATGATTTGGGGCTTTAATGGTCAGACAAGTACTTTACTGCAAATTGAACAGGGAAAGGTGTTTGGCACTGCCTACACAAATGCCTACGAGCAAGGCGCGACCGCAGCCAGGCTTGCACTGGAAGTTCTAAAGGCGGGTACCAAAAAATTTACTGCTACTAAGATTGTAACAATACCGCCTTTTCTTGCGACAAAAGATACAGTTGCAAAAATTCCAGCAACAGATCGTTGGTAAACAACAAGCGTTGTAATGCTAACCATTGATAGAAGTAAAATTTTCATGAAAATCTAGGGTGTAGGCAGTTCTATGTCTATAAGCGCACTTAGGAGACTCATTCTTCTTGGTTTACTTATTGCAATAGGGGCTGTTCTTTCTCTTATTAGTCCCACTTTCCTCACACAAGGCAATATGATGACTCTCTTGCAAGAGGCAGCGCAAATTGGCATTGTTGCCATTGGGTTTACCTTTGTGCTTATTTCGGCAGGTATTGACATGTCTGTTGGTGCCGTAATTGCTGTTACCGCAATGGTAGGTGTTAACTTCTTAACATATACTCAACTGCCTGCTTCTATTTTTTTACCGCTCTCATTGCTTGTGGGTATAACTGCGGGAGCTTTCAATGCTTATTTCATTACCGCCTTCAAACTTCCTGAATTTATTGTAACTTTAGCTTCTCGTGGTATTCTTGCCGGTCTTGCATTGCTTATTGCTGTCAAGGATAAAGAGGGATTTGTATCTAATGTATTTATTCAGGACAATTTTTATATATGGTTGGGAGGAACTTGGGGTCCTGTGTACATTGTAGTAATTGTGTTTTTGGTACTTGCAGCATTATCAAATATTTTTCTTAAAAGAACCAGGGCGGGCACCAATCTTTTTGCAACGGGTGCTAATTACACGGCTGCCAAGTTGTCGGGTATACACACTAAACGATCTATATTTGGGGCTTATATGTTTTCGGGTTTTTGTGCATCCCTGGCTGCAATTTTTCTTTCGGCAAGAATGATGACGGCTATGCCAGAGTTTGGTATAGGTTCTGAAATGGAAGTTATTGCATCGGTTGTAATAGGGGGTACACCATTTACTGGAGGAGTGGGGGATATATGGGGTACAGTACTCGGCACTCTTTTTTTGGCACTCATTAAGAATGGCATTTTTAAACTTGGTATATCCCCTTACATACAGCCAATTGTAATAGGGCTTGTTATTATAGTAGTTGTAATTGTAGACGTGTGGTACAAAGCAATTGCAGAAAAACTGGCAGCCCGAAAGAGAAAAAGTTTTTCTAACAATGTACATACACAAAATATTCTGGGAAAAAATAAGGGAGGGGAAGTATTACATTAACTGCTCTATCCAATGTGCTCCTGGACTGTCAGAAAATAGGAAAAGCCTACAATGGACCTCCTGTTCTTTCGGGAGTAGATTTTAGCGTAAAACGTGGCGAGATCCATGCTCTGGTTGGAGAAAATGGCGCAGGCAAATCTACTTTAATAAAAATAATTACAGGAGTAACCAATAGAGACAAAGGAGAAATATTTTACGATGGGAAAAGGATAGGAATGAACCATTCCAAGTCCTCTGCTCAGGATCTAGGCATTGCTGTAATCTATCAGGAACTCTCTCTCATACCTGGTATGACGGTGGCGCAGAATATATTTCTTACAAAAGAGCCACTGTTCCCCGGTTTGCGTATACTTGACAAAAAGAAAATGAATCAAATGGCGCAGCAATTAATAAACCATTATGGTTTTGAACTTCGTGCAAGCAGCATTATAGACACACTATCTATTGCGCAACGGCAAACTATAGAGATCCTGAAAGCACTTAACAGTAAGGCTTCGCTTGTGATTATGGACGAGCCAACAAGTTCTTTAAGTTCTACCGAATCAGCGCAGTTATTTGACATAATTAGACGATTGCGTGAAGAGGGTATTGCAGTTCTTTACATTTCTCACCGAATGGAAGAAGTATACAACCTTTCAGATCGTGTAAGTGTACTACGAGATGGTTGTCTTGTAGCGGTACTTGACAAGGATCAAATACTGCCTGAACGAATAATACAGTTAATGATAGGAAGGAAATTGGACGAGAGAGACAATCTGCATGCAATGAAAAAACCTTCGGGTTCTGTAACTTTGCATATAAAGGATTTGACTTCTTCAGGTAAGTTTGAGAATATTAACATAAAATTATGTGCAGGAGAAGTGCTAGGTATAGGTGGGCTTGTGGGTTCTGGTCGTACTGAATTATTGCGTGCTATTTATGGTATTGACGGCTACGATTCTGGTGCTATTGAATTTTTGGGAACATCCTGGATGCCCAGCGTGCTTGCTTCTATACGGGGAGGCTTTGGGTTTATACCCGAAGAGAGAAGACTACAGGGTATAATGGGTGGTATTAGCATTACAGGAAACATTGGGATTAGTAATCTTGACAGTATAGGAAAATTAGGATTTGTTAATGATAAAAAAGAACTAGGACTCGCCTCTAAGGTTATTGAATTATTAAAAATAAAACCCCCTGACAGAACAATTCCGGTTGGTAATCTTTCGGGAGGAAACCAGCAGAAGGTCGTTGTTGGCAAGTGGCTTATTCGTAATCTTCGGGTGCTTATAGTGGACGAACCTACAGTGGGTATTGATATAGGAACTAAAGAAGAAATGTACCAAACTTTTTCAAGGCTTGCAGAGGTGGGTGTAGCTATTCTTCTTGTATCTTCTGATTTAACAGAACTTGTGCGCGTTTCTGACCGTATTCTTGTGCTTCGTAAAGGTAAAATAATTAGACAATTTGATGAGGGCAAAGTAACAGAAGAAGACATTCTTAGAGCCGCCTCAGGGTTGTCCTCCTAGGTTTGATGGAAGGTGTAATAGCATGATAATTGATAAAGGCAGCACAAGAAGGCTACTGTCCCATTTTCGTCTCTTTTTTATTCTTATTCTATTATTAGTTATACTTTCTATGCTTTCTGATCGCTTTCTTACAATAGATAATCTTGCAAATGTTCTTTGGTCGGTGTGTCTCATAGGAATAATGAGCGCAGGTGCTATTTATGCGCCAATAACCGGTGGCATTGACTTGTCTGTGGCTTCTATTGCTTCCCTATCTGCTATTGCTGTTAATGCACTTATGAATGTTAGCCATGTTCCTATGGGCTACGCAATATTGCTTACTATCTGTTTGGGTATTCTTATTGGGTTTGTAAATGGCATTGTATCTACAAAATTTTTGGTGCCCGCTTTTATAGTAACAATGGCGGCTAAAACCTATTTGTTTGGTTTTGCAATGCTTGTATCTAATGGAGATACTATCACCATTCAAGGGCCGCCACAATTTTTGCTTATAGGCACGGGTAAATTCTTTGGCTTACCTATTCCAATTTACATAATGCTAATCATGATATTAGGAAGCCATTTACTGCTAAAGCATAGCGTCTTTGGCCGTCAAGTTATTGCGGTTGGAGCCAACGAGGTTGCTGCAAAACTGTCGGGTGTACACCCTAATCGTACAAAAACAATTGCGTATGTTCTATCGGGTATTAGTGCCAGTATAGCTGGTATAGTTATGGCCTCTCTTACCCAACAAGCCTATGCCCCAAACGCAGCGGGCTATGAATTTGATGTAATAACTGCAATTGTAATTGGTGGCACAAGTCTAATGGGAGGCACTGGCTCGGTTGCAGGAGCACTTATTGGGGCTGTTATGGTGGGCTTTATAAACAATGGTCTTAACTTAATGAATATGCCCGCATCATTTCACCCTCTGGTAACGGGTATAGTAATTCTTTTGGCTCTTATGCTTAATCAAGGGGTATCACCACTTTCGCTAGTACGCAAATGGATTGGCAAGAAGGCCCCACTACATGAAAATAAATAAAGTGTATCAAGGCAATACCCTTGAAATCATACACCAACTTGACAGCAGCAGCATTGACTTAATTGTTTGTGATGGTCCTTATGGAGTTACAACAAACGAATGGGACAGAGTTGCCAACATTCAAGAATACAACCTCAATTTAATTAAGAATTTTTCAAGGATTTTGAAACCCGGTGGTGCTCTTTATCTTTTTGGAAAAGATGACTGCATTGATTTTATAGATTACAGACCGTATCTTACTCTTAACAGAAAAATTATCTGGTATCAGCCAAGCCGCCTTGCACAAGGACGACAGAACTACACGAACAATTACGATTTAATTTGCTATTTCTCAAAGGGAAAAGCAAATACTTTTAACCTTGACGATATTCGTGTTTCACAATTGGTAGAACTGGAACACCGATTACGATGCGAGAATGTTCCGTCTGTAGTAAATGGAAAATTTGGGAAAACAAAGTTCAATGATGATGGGAAAAATCCCGGCGATGTTTGGGGAGACATTAAACAACTTACTTACAAATCAAAGGAACTTATCAGCCGCGAATTATTAAATACTATTCAAAAACCCGCTAAACTTATTGAACGAATTGTCCGTGCCAGCTCAAACGAAGGCGATTTGGTTTTAGACCCATTCTCTGGTGTGGGAACAACTTTTTCCGTTTGCAAAAATATAAAAAGAAACTTCATAGGATTTGAACTCAATCCCGATTATGTTGCAATTACAAAAGAGAGAATTGAAAAAATCGAGTTAGGACAAGAATACAGTTTGCTTAAATGAATAAAGAAATCTTCCGTAAAATAATTCATCTTGTTATCCTAAGCACAAGAACCTACATTGAAAATTGGTATTCCAAATATCTTGCAACCAGGACTGGTAAAGGAAATGATTATTTCAGAAAATTTTGGACACGACTTAATTCATTCCAAACGAGATGCAGACGCTTGCGACTAAAATGACCCAAGTGTAAAATACGAATATCTTTCTTGCTATGTTGGCGGTTCGGGGCAGATTGATAGAATGTTCAAAGAACCAAAAGAAGAAAAATAAAAATCGCTTTATTGCATTTGGAGAAATAAGAAAATTTATTTGCAATTTTTTACAGCTAAGCGCACCGATTGACGAGAACAATCAAGGCTAAAAGGCAATGCACATAATAGCCGGAACCGGGAATCGAACCCGGCACCTGCGCATTACGAGTGCGCCGCTCTGCCATATGAGCTATTCCGGCAAATTACAACAAAATGTAATCTAATAACTTATACTGTGCTAGTGTACTAGTACCCACACAATACAATTCTTTTACGCGCTTCCTATTGTAAAATACATATAATACATTTGCAATATTAATCATAAGGGTGTTATCATATCAATATTGATCTTAAGACAGGGTAATGCCCAAATAAATGCTTGTACGCATTAGTATTTGAGAATAATCTATCACTATATAAAACAGTAGAGAATTACAAAGTGTTCTATTATAAAGTAGTTTACCTGGGGAAAGCATACAAGTTGTTACTGCTGGCAAAAAGCAATATCTAAAGGCTAGAAAAAAGTCTTTATTTTGATTAATTACATATAATAGCAATAAAAAAATGGCTAGACTAAAGCCCTCAGTTCAAGTACCATATTCCATAATGAACTCTTGCAAGTAGTATTTTTACTAACCAAGACAAGAGTGTGCAGGAAATGTATGTAATGATAGCAAATACCCCCGGTATCTTTGATACCCTAGGATGAAAAATTTTAATGAATTATAAAAATAATGAGATGAATTATAAAAATATATCAAAGACCATAGAAAATAAAGTAGTGCTTTTATTTGATGAACTTCGTTCAGGAATTTCAGCAAGGGAAGACAGCAGAGCCTTTGGGGCAATGATAGAGGATCGTATTACCCAAAATTGGATAAAAATCTGCGATGATCTTGGCTATGTAGCATTAGACATACCTGGAAAAAGAACAATTTTTGATTTCGCATGTAAAGTTGGCAAACAACTTTTTGGTTTTGATGTAAAGACTAAAGACCTTGACACAACTGCGTATTCTGACGGAGGGGTTTGTGCGGTGGGCAACCTGCTCAAATATATGGCAAATGATAAAGGGATTTTTAATATTGTAGAGTGCTGACACAACAAATCAGGAACAAAAAATAAAAGCAGAGATATCGAATATATTCGCATTGCACCTTTTGCCAGAAGATACATATAGAATAGAAAATCTAGGTACAGGCAAAGTAAGAATGAACTACACTATCAACCAAGTATGGGACGAGATAGAATGGGATCGTTCATATCCAGAGTTCTATGACATCTTCTGCGAATTGGCACTAATCCACTACAAGAGAGTACAAGGAGACGCAGACAAAAGAATTCAATCAATCCTTAATTTCAAGAAAAATAACTATGAATACTTTACATTTGTCAGATAATTACAAACGCAAGTTTGGAGCGGTATTCACTCCTCCATTATGGGCAGATAAACTGGTCGAGGATCACTTTTTTCAAGATTGGCTACAGGGTGCAACGGTATTAGACCCTACAGCAGGCGAAGGAGTATTCTTAAAATCCTTTTTAAACATTGCACAAAAGAAGGGCATTGAATTAACTCATGAAAGAATTAGCCGGCTTTTCGGGATTGAATTGAAACAGGAATATGTACATAATTTTCATAACACAATTGCAAAAGAGTTTTTGATTAAATTTCCGAAATCAAATTTTTTTCAGGGAGATATTTTCTTTCAAAAGAAGGAAATAAATGCTGATGTAATTATTGGCAATCCACCTTGGGTAAATTTTTCTGACCTTGAAGAAAATTACAAAGAAAAAATAAAGCACCTCTATATCCATTACGGCTTAGTAAAAAACCAAAAGGACTTGCTCTTAGGCAATGCAAGAACAGACATAGCAACCTTAGTTGTTGCGAAAGTTCTTCATACTAACTTGAAAGAAAACGGCAAAGCCATTTTTTTTCTTCCACTGTCTATTTTTCAAAATGATGGAGCAAATCAAGAGTTTAGAAATTACAAAATACAAGAAGTTGCATTCTCTGTAGAAAAAATTTTAGATTTTAACGGCGAAAAAATATTTGAGAATATATTAGGAAGATACGGTGTTGCCTATTTTAAAAGGGATAAAAAGCAGGAATTCCCTATCCCGTACCACATTTTATCAAATAATAAGTGGAAGCATCACCATGCAAAACCACTCTTCAATCTAACAGATCCTCTGACAGTTTTTGACAGCGTAGAAACAGAAAATAGGCTGAATAACTTTACAAAAATTTCTTTGCCGCAAAATTGCCAGCCCAGGCAAGGAGTAAATACTTGCGGTGCTAATGATATTTTCTTTTTTAATGAGTATGAGTTTTTAGACGATGACAGAGTACTACTAAAAAACAAATTAGGAGATGACATTGCAATAAGTAAAAGATTTGTATTTCCTCTAGCTGTTTCTAGCACCTTAGCATCTGCAAACCCAAAGCCAGAAAAAGTTATTCTTATTCCGCATTTTGAAAATGGAAAACCGATAGACATTGAAACACTAAAAAAAGAAAAGGCATTGTATATATACCTTTTAAAGTATCAAACTGTATTGCAAAGTAGAAAAGGAGTTCTCATCAACACTTGGATTAACAAAGGATATTGGTGGGCATTGATGGGAGTAGGTGAATACAGTTTTGCTCCTTACAAGATAATGTGGAAGTCTTTTGGCAGTAGCCATTTTTTGCCTAAGGTTTTAACACCGGATAGCTATTTAGGTTCATGGCAAGGAAATCAATCGCTCAATGCATATATAGGGGTTTCTACTTTGCATGATGCGAAACAAATTCTTAATAAACTAAGCAACCCACTAATTCAGGAGTATCTAAGTTCTTTGCGTATGCAGGGTACTTGTAATTGGGCACAACCAGGGCGGATAAAAAAGTTGATTGAGTTTTTTTGATGCGGTTTTTATTTGTGCTTTCTTTGAGAACCTACAAAACGTCTAAAGTCGTTAATATTTTTTACTTGTATTTTATCAACAAGAAGTTCTATTCTGCGCTGGTTAGAAAAGTGGTTTAATATAGCCTGGGTTTCGGATATGGGTAGACCCGCCCAGTTGGCAACATTATCTAGATTTACAGAAAACTCTCGTTTTTCTCCTTCCAGTTCTCCCCCGCGCGCCACTGCTTCTGTCTCATCCAGCATTAAGAAAACATCTGCTACACGAGCTTGTGGATCGGAGAGTGTTAATATCATGAAGCGTCTTTTTTGGTCCCATATCCGTTTAGTAAATAATCTTAATAATCTGAATGAAATTAGAGGGTTTCCAATAAGCAAAATTTCAAAATTGGCTCTATTAAACTCTAGTATCTTGCTATGAGTAATGGCAGTTGCAGTTGCCGATCTTGGAGCACCTTCCAGGATAGCCATTTCACCAAAGATTTCGGGAGCACTAAGAGTGTCCAGTGTTTTGTCCGAATCCCCTACAATTTTAGAAATTCGTACACTTCCTGATTGGATCATGTAAAAACTATCCCCTGGTTCAAATTCAGAAAAGATAATCCTTCCTGCTTCGTATACTTTTGCAAACCGTGAAAATACGTCTAATTCAATCATAGTTTTTGCCCTTTTAGTCTACCAATTGCCTTGGCAGAATCAATTCGAATCACAGAATCACTTGCCTCATCGCTTGCAATAATTTTATTGTAAAATCCCAAGGATTTTGCTATTTCTCCCTTCTTTTCAAAGCTTTGGCCAAGGTAATAGAGCACTTCAGTATAATTGTCATGCTTGGGATATGTTTGCAATAACTGTGTGAAGTGTTTTATTGTCAAGTCGTACTGGCCCAGCATATACAGGCATCTTCCTAAATCGAAAAGAGATTTCTTAACATATACAATATCACTATCGTTTTCTATAATTCGCTTAAAGCCGTCAAGAGCTTCTTTGTACTGTTCAGAGCCATATAAACTTAATGCAGAAAAGTATTCTCCTGCTGCGCCAGAGTTTGTAGACGATGCAACTACAGGCTGACTTTTAGTGTTGGATGTTATATCAAGCCAGGATATATCCAGGTTTTTTGCGTGGCTAGGTACGGTGAGATTTGGTTGTACCTGGCGTGTAGACGTAGGAGCAGTTTTTACCAGGCTAGGAGGTTTGCCCCTATTGTCGCCGTATGTGTGAAGTAAAGATTCTGACAACTCGCAATAATTGTTTGCTTTTTCGGCATAGGCACCAGTTGGGTAATATGTTAAGTATCTGTTAAAAACATACAAAGCATTAGAATATCTTTTGTTAATAAGATAAAACTCTCCAGTATTTAAAAGACCCAGTTCGGGATTAAAAACTTCATCTTTAGAAAGTAATACATCTACCTGTCTATGTACCCGGCGAAGTTGATTAGAAAAAACTTTTAACATTTTTATTATTATTTGTGAGTTTTTTTTGGCAAAACTTTCAAATTCTAGTATTGTAAATATCATTACCTTAGAGTCTGAAATTGTTACTGCATTTTCTTCTCTTGGGTAGTGGCCAAGAGCACTTTTTACCCCAAAAAACTCACCTGGTTTAATAACTTCTCTAATTTCTTTTCCTGTTTCTATATCCTTATAGTTAAGGCTTACTTTGCCTTGGTGTAGTATAAATATTCTATCGCTTATTATATCACCCTGAAAATAAATAATGGAATTACTGCTGTAATTTAAAACTTTAGGCATTGTGTCCTGGCTCCTATATATTCGATGTTATCTCATACTAACATATTACGTTAATTGGGAGCTGCTATCTGCAAGAAATAAAGCAGCAGCACCATAAAGACCCGAAAGATCTCCCAAAGCGGGTCTGTGTACAAAATCTGCCATTATTGTATGGCTCATAGCAGGAACATAGCTGCCCAGTTCTTCTGCCAGATAGGCAATCACCTTTTCGGCTAAACCAGGCCTTCGTCCCACCCCACCGCCCAAAATAATGCGGCGGGTTGACAAGACTAGATAGTATGTAGCAAAAGCTTTAGCTATGTAGCGAGCTTCTAAGTCCCATGCAGGGTGATCAGCACTAAGATTTTCTGCTTTGGTTCCCCAGCGTGCAAAGATAGCCGATCCAGATGCTACCCCTTCAAAGCAATTGCCATGAAAAGGACAGATGCCGGAATAATTATCGCCCGCCAATGGGGCTAATTTTATATGCCCAAGCTCTGGATGTATGTATCCATGAATTAAGTTACCATTTGTAAATATTCCACCACCTATCCCTGTGCCAATGGTTATGTACATAAAATCATCTATATTTTTAGCTTTTCCCCAATATCTTTCTGCAAGAGCGGCCGCATTTACATCGGTGTCAAGGGCAATTTGTACACCCAATTTTTCTTGAAAGTACGGAGCAAAAGCAATATTTTGCCAACCTGTTTTTGGGGTTGATGTTATATACCCCCAAGTTGGGCTCTTTTTATGTAGATCTACAGGGCCAAAACAACCTATGCCAAGCCCTTTTATTGCAGGCTGAGAAATAAAAAACGATGCTATTTGTGCGAGTGTAGAAGTAGGATCCTTAGTGGGAATGTCAGTTTTTATTACAAGTTGTGGTTTCTCGCCTTGACGGATTTCAAATATTCCACAACTGCATTTGGTACCACCTGCTTCTATTGCACCTATTAACATTACGTTTATTTTACATTTATACCGGCAAAAGGTTCAAACACATAATTTCTTCCAGGCAGTGCCTCAAATTCAACACCCGCCGAAATTGGACCAGCTACAAAACGCACACGGTGTCTGCCAGGAGCTAATTGCCCGCTTGCTACTACCTGCCCATCCATGATGGTAATAGAACCAGGACTACTTTGACCTCTGCCCTGCCCTTGCGACCAATCAAACTGCGGCACTTCATCTAAAAACACTATAAAGGCAGATCTCTGTCCTGGTCGCAAATCACCTTTAAGAAAGTTTTCGGGAATTCGGAATTGCCAGGTTCCTAAAATGGGAACCATAATGGCTGCAACAGTTTGAGGGCCATTTACATTTATTTGTGTCTGATAATCATTGTACCCTTGTGCCCTAAGGAGAATATTGTAAGAACCTGTGGGCAAACTTGTTGTATAAGGAGTTTGGCCAACTGATCTGCCATTAATAATTACCTGCGCAGATCGTACGCTGGGGGTGTCTATGCTAAGGGGATAACTAACTACTTGTAGTATTGCCGAAATGAGTACCGGTTGATTACTTAGTAAAACAGTTTGAGTAAAGTCTGCATAGCCGATAGACCGTACAATTACGGCGTACACTCCAGGGGGCAAAGCCAAAGAGAGGGGAGTGCGCCCACTTGGATTGCCGTTAATCAGTACCTCGGAGTTGGGTATATTGCTTTGAATTGTAAGCTGGGAGTTTTGTCCTTCTAAAAAGGCGTTTATCTGAACACCGGTATTGGTAGCTTGAATTGTCTGAATAAAATCTTTATACCCCCCGCCTCTGACTATGACTATGTGGGGTCCTGGCATTATTGTACCTGTATAGGGAGTTCTTCCTACTGCATTGCCATCAATAAGAACTTCGGATCCTGGTACGTTAGAATTGACAATGATGGGCACTGCCTGAAATACCGGAATACCAGGACCGGGTGTATTGCCTGGGCCTAGTTTATTAAAAAATACAGGTACAGTTAACCCGGATGAATTTAATGTGATGGTTTGGCTAAAAGGAGGAAAGCCTGCTTTGGTTATATTAAGGCGATAAATGCCAACAGGCAAAACCAAAGTTAAATTGGGAGAGGTAGTACCATAAAGTCTGCCATTTATTAAAACCTTTGCATCTGATTGATCGCTCTGAATTACAAGAGTACCTCGACCCTGTTGAGCAAGAATAAAACCACCAAAAAGAAAAAATACACTCATTGTGAAAAATAAACGTTTCACACAGTCCCCCTTTTATTTGAGTACAGTGTAGATTAATTTTTCTTTTTTTGCTATAGGGAAAAAGAACTACTGAAATATCCTAACGTTGCCATCCTTGATTTTTGGGTTACTAATAGACACTGCAAGATATGTGAGGGTTTTATTATTCCGGGTAGCTGCCAAAACTATAAGCCCCCCCAGTACAAAGAGTGTGATAATGCCAACACAAGTAATTACTTTTTCCCCGAAACCGGCCTTTTTTTGTACCCAAAACCAGATGCCGGTAATCACAAGTGCCAGCAAGCCAAGGAGAATGAGACCCCAGCCAATAATTACAAGGAAAAAAGGTTCTATTAACGTACCATTTTCGTTAACTTCTGACCCCAGGATAAAAAAAATAGCAAGTGAGATTATACCTAGAACTGTTAGAGCAAGAGAAGCAAAGTATTGTTTTTTCATTTCCCGAAAAGTATAGCTTACTATATAAGGTTTTGCCAAGTCATATTATATATGGTTTCATTACACATTATCACTACGACTGCTTTTATTGTATAGGGGATTTTTTTGTACTATAAGTTTTGTATGTATCATCATTTTTGCCACAGGATAATTAGCTCAAGAATAGTTTTAAGAGCTAGTACCATTTCTGAAAGCGAGGCCCATTCGTGTCTGCTATGAAAGTTATATCCGCCAGTAAATATATTAGGGGTGGGTATACCCAGCTCGGTTAATCTGGCTCCATCGGTACCACCTCGTATAGGTTTTAGCACTGGTTGTAACCCCACTTGCCTTGTTGCCTGACACAATTTTTCTAATACTTCGGGTCTTTCTGCCAGTTTGTCTTTCATATTCAAATACTGTTTGCGTACCTGCATAGATACAATGCCCTGCGGGAACTGCGCTTGAACAGCCTGCGACAATACCTGCATAGTGTTAATTCTTCTTGTTATTCCTTCTGAAGAGAAGTCTCGCAATAGCACCTCTAACTGGGCTTCTTCTAAGCTGCCTTTTATTTCTAAGGGACAAAAATAGCCATAATACCCATCGGTACTTTCAGGTGCTTCGCTTCTAGGAAGCATACCAATTAGGGAAGCTGCCATAGCCACTGCGTTTGCCAAAGTGCCCCTTGCCGAGCCTAAGTGTATAGATCTGCCTGTAAAATTACATTGTACTGAGTAAGCATTAAAACATTCAGCTTCTATCTCGCCCGCCTTAGATCCATCCAAAGTGTAACAGGCAATCGATTGCAATGTATCCAGAGGAAAATAATTCATCCCCTTACCCGTTTCTTCATCTGGAGTAAATATCAACTCGATGGGGCCATGAGGTATTGCACTGTTAGAAGTTAATATTTTTGCTAGTGTCATTATTTCTGCAATACCTGCCTTGTCATCTGCACCAAGAAGGCTGGTTCCATCTGTTACTATTATGCTATCCCCCTTATGATGCAAAAGCTCGGGAAATTCAGCACTGGTAAGAGATAAATCGCCTATTGGAATAGAGGCACCATTATAATTAGATATTACAATGGGATTGCAAGATCCTGGAACATCTGCAGAAGTATCATAGTGTGCCATAAAGCCAATGCAAGGGATTGCTTCTTTGCCTTGGGTTGCAGGTAAACGGGCAATAAGAAAGGCATGCTCGTTTAATACAATATTAGTTATGCCCATCTCATACAACTCATCGCGAAGCAACCGCGCAAGCTGCCACTGACCAAGTGTAGAAGGACAGGATGTGCTATGCGCATCGCTTGTAGTGTCGATTCGTACATAGCGAAGAAATCTTTCCAGTAATTCTACAGTGTTGGTTTGCACTATATCGTTATTCATGAACATTGTAGTATGCACTACAGAATTGCAAGTTTCAAGAACAAAAAAATGCAAAAAAGACATTGCCGGACAGGATATCTTTCTTAATATCAGTTGTATTGAATGAAAGTACGAATTTCTAGTATTATAAATGAAATGAAAATACCTTCTTACCCGGAATTTGCTCCTATATCACTTGAAATGAAGGACGAACTATACCCAAGTTTAAATCTTATAAGTGATGGTATTTCTGAATTCACCTTTTCCAATCTATTCCTGTTCAGAAAAACCTACGGATACAAGATTTCTATTTTCCGTTTGGAAAATGAAGAAAGAAATAACTTTATAATAGATGGATCCAAGGCAGGGCAGACTTTTTTTTATGTACCCTGTGCTTTGCCCCCACCTACTATTTTGGAAGCGCTAATGAACAGCCATGACTACTTAAAAAACTTATCTGAAAGACAGGTATTCTTATACAAAGAGATGCTGGAATCCATGGGCTATTCTATTATTGAAGATAGAGATAATTTTGACTACCTGTATCTACGTACAGATCTTGCCGAACTGGTGGGGCGAGACTATCATAAAAAAAGAAATCAGGTGAATAGTTTTTTAAACCTATACGAATGTGAGCAAGAAGAGCTGGTTCCCGAAAGAGTTCAGGATGCTCTCTTTGTTCTAGGTGAGTGGAAGGCGCATAAAGAGTCTATGGGAGCTTTAATTGCAGGTGACTATATAGCATCGGCAGAGGCACTAGAACATTTTAAGATTATGGGGCTTAAGGGTAGTATTTATTATATTGCAGAAAAACCAGTGGCCTGGTGTCTTGGCGAATCTGTGGCACGGGGTAGAATGTTTGCCATTCATTTTGAAAAAGCTCTTGAAAAATATAAAGGTATTTATCAGTATATAAACCAGGCTTTTGCACAAAAGTTACCAAATCATTACAAAACTATTAACAGAGAACAGGATCTGGGTGATGAGGGGCTTAGGCAGGCAAAGATGACTTACCGTCCCATTGGGTTTGTAAGTAAAAATCGGGTTGTAAAGGCATAGGTATGGATCAAAAACTATTTTATCTTAGCAGTGTTGGGTATAAGGAGGCAAAAGAATATCGCAAGAATGTTGCCCGAATATCTCTAGAGCTGCATAATGAAGCAGCCAAAAAACTAGGTAAGGTACAGTATGGGACTGTAGAAGAATACAAGACTGGTGTAGCCCGTCGTACTGCCTGTATAACTTTACTTGCAGGTACAGGAAGTCGCTGGCGAGCCTCTCTAAAAGATAAAATCTTACAAAAAGAACTGCCAGAAAATGAAATAAATGCTAGTGCTTTATTACTTAATCCCGAAAGACCAAGGGGGCTTTGTCCCGTAAGGGATTTGTTGGGCTTGTCTAAAACCGGGTTATTGCCGCTTGCAGCATACTCCATTATTGCGGTGCATGGCTTAGGCAGGCATATTATTATTACAAGAGGTTGGTCTAATGAAATAGACAGGGAATTGCTGTCTGTACTTGGCATACATGAAGAGGAAAGGCAATTTTTTGAGCAGCAGAGTTACCAGGGAAGGGTGTTGGGTCATGGTGATGCAGTGTATCAGTGTCGCCACCTTTGGCAAGGATGTGAATATATAATAACAAATTTTGCAGGGGACTCAAACTCTACTCACACAGTGCTTTCTGCTCTTTTGGCTATAGATGCCTTAAGCATAGCAGGTGCAAATGTACACCTACTGTTACCTGCAGCTTTTATGCAACAATGCCCCTATCCAATTGCAATAGACGAAGAAGGTTTACCAAGAAGTTTTATCCATCCAAAATTGCAAGGAGCCAGTGTAGGTGAATCTGCCCAAGGAGGATGGACAAATGTAGGAATACGAGTGTACAGAAGCAAGCCCTTATTACGTGAAATGGAAGCTATTGTAACAAAGCATTTTAGTCAGGAAGGCTACAGCATTCCTGGTAATGATCCAAAAAATAACGAATTTTCTCTTGATAATGTAGATACTGTATTTGCAGAAAAAGGCAGAGCTAGGATCCTAGCTGTGGCAAATAAAGAAGAGATATGTCCAGTTAAGACTATGCATGATATACCTGCTTTTGAAGAAGCTATGGCACAGGTGCTATTGCAGGACAAGAAAGAGTAGTGCAGGCAGCCTTTTTTGCTATTTCCAGCACTACTGAATCATCAAACATTGTATCTACTTTTTGTGGCACGCTATCCTGTAGCCAAAACAAATATGAGCTAATTTGTTTCTCTTTTGTTGCAGTAGAAAATATAGCTTGTGCGGCTTTTCTGTACAGGTATAGTTGAAGACTAAAGTCCTCTTTATTTTTTGTAAGATTGCTCTTAAAATCAACTACGATTATTTCTTCATCTGACCAGCATACCAAATCTATACGACCAGAAATAATAAATTGACTATCCAAATATAGAAAAAAGTCATGTTCACTTGCATTTCTTTTTTTTGCAATATTGTTTTTGTAAAAATCAGATTGTATAAAACCTAAAGCGAGTTTCTCGGCTTCTTTTTTACTATACAGTGAGTTGGAATTAGGCAATTGTAATTCCTTTATTTTCGTATCATCTACTTTTTTACCTTCTATCTTGCACTGAATAAGATGGTGGCATAAGATACCAAAATTCATGGCATAATTAGCGTCAGATTGTACTTCTTCCTTCTGATTATATTTCTTAGCTTGCTGATTATCATAGAGGTATATCTGCTGCAAGTCTGAAACGGTGAGCTGACTTCTGTCCCTGGATCTGTTAATAATTTTGCAGGTATTATAACTGGATAGTAACTTTGTAGCAATTTTAGCGGTTTTACTACTTGTGTTACCATATTCTTCTTTACTCAGTTCTGGAATTAGCTCTAGCTGTATATGGCTAGTAAGCTCTTTATGCAAAATAGCTTGGCTTGTATCTTCTAGCAGGTATTGCAAGAAGTTTTTTGTTTTTCTTGCTGGTTCTATTGCAGCAAATACAAGATGGTTCATTGCTCTTGTGCAGGCAACATAGAAAAGTCTTTTATTCTCGGCTAGTATTTCATTAGATTCTTTGTCTTTATCAAAAAGGAAATTCTTTTTTTCTCCATTTGCAAAGTCTAAGTGTTTATAACCAAGGCAAAGGAATTTTTCTTCATTGCCCATATTAATAAAATGCCAAAGACCTTCTTTTTCGGTTTGTCCGCTAGTTTCTAGCCAAGGCAAAATAACAACAGGAAATTCCAAACCCTTTGCGCCGTGTATGGTAAGGATACGAACAGACCCCTCCACTCTTTGGTTAGGGTTATGACTATCTTCCCCTCTGTCATCTTGTTCCTTTAATCTTTGTCTTTGTACAAAGTTATAAAGACTGTCGCTGTTGCTATCATACCTTGCTGCTAGGTTAAATATAAAATCGAAATGTTCTAGATACTGATGTGCATCTGGATGTACAAGAATAGAAAACCGCAATCCTTTTTCAAACCAAAGAACATGGAGCATGTCGCAAATGCTTGATTTTTCTCTCATGCTGTCAAGTTCTTTATAGAGTTGTACGGCTAGGTTATATTTTTCTTTGTCCTTGTCGTCAAGGATCCGACTGTTGTTTGGGTCGAAAGCCTTCCAGGAGCTGCTATTTTTTTGTTGGCAAAGCAAAAGTATCAAACCCTCGTTAGAAATGCCAACTAAAGGAGAGCGAAGGACAGTAGCGTAAGCAAATACGTCATTACGAAACAATAAAAGCTGTAAACATGCGTATATATCATTGGCTACAGACTCCTTAAAAATGCCCTGTGATGAGTCTACAGTGTAGGGAACATTTTTATGCCGAAGTGCTTGTTCCAAAATGGATTGTTTGGCGCGGGTACGTAATAGAATTGCAAAATCCCCATAATCTGCCAGCCTTTTGCCCCCTTCATTGCCTGCGCTAATTGATAATTCACCACAGGAATCGTTAATAAAATTGGCAATAGATACTGCAAGTGCGGTGTCGCTGTCCATTATGTTTTGATCGCCTTTATTGGACTGTTTGTGCTTATAAAATAATTGTATTAAAGGTTTTATTCCCGAAAGAGAGGATCGGGATTTGATGGGCGAATATACTGCTTCATAATCTTTTTCGGCATCTGCAAAGACCCTTGCAAAAAGAACATTAAAAAAATTAACTAAGGCTGGTTCAGATCTATAATTAGTGCTAAGATTAAGTAAAGATTTGCTATTGGTGCTAGGTAGGCTCTGCGACAAATCCTTGGCAAGATTATTAAATACCGAAACATCTGCCCCCCGAAACCGATAAATAGATTGCATGGCATCACCTACAAAAAACAATTTATTACTGCAAAGGGTTTTGGGATCGGGTATAGTGTTAGAAAAAAAGGTATCCTTTTCTGCAAGAAGGTAAAGCAAATCCTTTTGGATTTGATTAGTATCCTGAAATTCGTCTACCATTATGTACTTAAACTTATACTTCCAAAAATTGCGAATATCCTTTCTTTTTTCTAGCGCATCTTTTACTGTATACATAACATCGCGAAAACTCATTATCCCTGCATCTTTTTTGGCTTTATTATATTCAATGCCCAGTTTACAAATTATATCAAATATTTTGCAATCCACGTCATATCTATCAATACAGCCTTTTAAGTTATCTACACTTGACTTTAAGGAAGAAAGGATTTTCTTAGCCTCTTCAGCCTCATCAGTTCGGGGCCAGCTTCTGAGGTTAATACTGTTCAGCGGTTCTAATTTTTTTAATTCATAAGAAAGGAGCTTTGCTGATTCTTCTTTCCAATCAGAGCTTTGCGCGGACTGTTGTTGGCTTTTTGCAACATCAATGGCTTTTTGTATTTCTTTTGTTTTGCATTGCTCCAGTACTTTTACAGGAGAGTCCTTTGTCATTTTTCTGCATAGATTTTCCAAAACGGGTAGTTGTAGTATTATGGAACAACTGCGAGAGCAGTACACCTGTAGCCACTGTTTTTTGTAATTTTTTTTAATTTCGGAAAGATTAGCAGATGGCAAGGTAATTTCGTGTACAAGGGATGCTAATAGTTGGTTACAAACAGTATCAAAATCATTGGCAGCTACCAGTTGCAACAGGATTGGGTTTTCGCGGTGTTGCATCATATACTTCATACAAAGGGCTTCTGCTACACTTTTGCAAGCCTCGTCATCAATGGTAACTTCATTGGGGTAGCCATAATCTATGGCTGCCTGTCCAACAAGTATATACAAGAAAGAATCAATAGTAGAGATGTATGAATCTGCAAATTCTGCAACTATATTTTGTATTGTAGCTTCTTTAGAAGCTATTAGCTTTTTATAAATCCTGTCTTGCATTTCGATTGCAGCTTTTTTTGTAAAAGTTACACACAATATCTGACCAGATTGTACCTTTTCTTTTTCCAGCAAAAATAAAAAGCGGTCGGAAAGTACTTTTGTTTTTCCCGAACCAGCCCCTGCCGACACCACTACATTTGTTAGGTGATGTGCTGCGGCTTTTTGTTCCTCATCTAGGGGTGGGGTTTCTGTTTTCATGTGCGGTAGTTTGCTCTACAAATTGCGTAATACTCACAATCACAACAGTTTTGTTCACTTTTGGTAAAATGTCCCCGGCTAATGCCTTGCGCTGTTGTTTCAAGTGCCTTGTCAAATACTGCCAGTTCCTTATCATAGTTGACGGGTTCATCTTTATTTTTTGTGTCAAGTACTACCAGTCTCTTTGCTTCTTCTATAGACCAAAAAGCCGCCTTTACAAGAGGTATATCCTGCTCTGTTGCAAGGCACAACCTAATATAAGCCGCCATCTGCAAGTCTTCTAGTAACTCGCCATCCTCTTCTAAAGTTTCTTTTTTAGGTAAAGTATTTTTTTTGTAATCTATTATTGCACTCCCTTCCTTGTTTTTACATAGTCTATCTATGCGACCAACTAAAATAACAGAAATATGTTCCTGCTTCTGATTGGTATATTCTAATCGTAGGCTTTTTTTAACTTCAAAAGCTCCTGCGCTCCAACCATTCATCCATTCCGATTCTGCATCTATGAGATTTTCTAAGCCTACTTTAAGACGTTGGCAGTATGCGTTAATCATAGGATCACGAAAGGGACCTAATTCTTTGATAGTTTCTTTTTTTGCTTTTTCCAATGTTGTGGCAATCCCAGCTTTGTATTCTTGTATTTTTGAAGAATCCCAAAAGTCTTTAACAATATCCTCATAAAAAAAACGTATTGCTAGATGTCCCATTGTGCCTTTATCCATTTTGTCGAAGGGGTCCCCCGACTTGGCTTCTATTTCTTCTTCGATACCAGGGGATACTATTTTAGAGAGTAAAAATGAATAAGGACAGTGGATGTAATTTTGTATATCTCTGGCACCAAGGAAAAGCACTTTTTTACCCGGATTTTTATTATCATCCTTTAAAAGTGTGTTATCAATTAGTTCTTTTGTATGCGGTGAAAATGCACATCCAGAATTAGTACTTATTTTTTTTGCATAGTTTTTCAAGGTATGCTCTTTTGCATTTTGTATTTGAAACTCCAAAAGAGAGGAGGGTAGTGTAGTGTTATTTTTCCATGCCTTTTGTTCTTCTTCCAGGGGATTGTGCACTGGTTGTCTTTTTTGGATCGATACTTCTGGGTCCTCTGGGTCTTCTGGGTCCTCTGGGTCCTCTGGGTCCTCTGGGTCCTCTGGGTCCTCTGGGTCATTAAAAAGGATTTTTCCATCCAGTGCGGCGGGCCTTGTCCAGGATTCCAAATCCTGTTTCGCCCAAGACAAATACAGATGCTGGGAAGCATGAGGTAGAGAATGACTTGATAAGTAGAAAGAGCTTACATCAGTATCCTTTATTGCAAGCGCGTGCCGGATATCTTCTCGGATAAAGGGCAAATGGTTAAAGAGAATCCTTAAGGCACCAGCAGAACATGAAACAGTAAAATGGTGAGTAAAAGCAACAAGGGCAGATACTTTGTAATCTAAAACATGTACTGCTGCGCCTTGCTTTTGACTTAGATACAAATTAGCACTTAATAATGTAAGTATGAATTCCAAAGGAGAAACTATAGTGAAGGCGGCATCAAAGTCTGATGTGCAGTCTGCTTTTAATTTTTGTGTGCTCTCTATTTCACAGTAGGCTTTTAGCTCGTCTAGGATACGCTCTAGCGCATTGTTATGTATATTTTGGCTTTCGACCTTAAGAAAATTTGTTCGGAAAATATACAGTGCTTTGTTAAGATTAGCAAAGGTAGTGGCATGGGTTATGGCGAGTATATCTTTTTTTAGTTTGTTGTAAAAATTTTGTAAATCATTTTTGCCATCAAATTCACAATCGGAATTAAAGGTTTCTTCCCAGGAATCTACCTCTTTACCATTACTGTAGTAGGACACGCGGCAATCAAAAGTATTGCCAAATTTGATCAGGTCTTGAATTGCGGCCTTGTATATATCTTTTATGTTATGTACAAGGTAGGGTTGTGTAAGAAGGTTTACAACTTCCTCTAAAGAAAAATTGGTTTCTTGGCATGATTTTATTGCAGTGAGTAATAGTCCAAAGGGATCAGTTGCTAAAACAGTGGCATGACGGATAGACAGCGGAATTGCTTCTGAAGCTGCAATTCTTTTTATCCAGGGCAATAGCTGATTAAGATTGGGACAGCTAACTGCAATGTCTTCTGGTTTTACTCCTTTATCAATTAGTGTGCCAATTGTTGCAAATACCCATTCTAATTCCTGAATGGTAGTGTGAAAACTATTATAGGCTATTTGTCCTTGCGAATGCCCTTGTAGGCAAGACAGTTCTACAACTGAAAAATTTTTTGATTTAATGATTATATTTTTATATCTTTCATAGTCTGCTAGTAGTTCTGGTGCAAATAGAATGTATGTATATGTACTAGCTTTGATAGAGGGGGGATCCCATGACTCTTCTTGCAAGCCATGCCGGGTAAGAAAAGCAGAATAGTCTTTGTAAAGAATTTCATAGTCTTTTCTATATTCCACTGTAGGTGCAGTACTGTACCGTTGGGACAATTCGTACATTTGTTTTGTATAAGGAGCTTGACTTTGTAGAGTTGGTAAAAAGGAGTTGGAAGGTGTATCGGGGAGTACCTTTGCAAGATAGGTTTTATTCTTTTGCTTTTTCAATATGGTTGCTGCCCATAGCAATCTATAAAAGCTGTCTGATGGTTTTGTAATATCTGAAGAAAAATATGTATGCTTCAGTGTGTCCCAGCTAATAAACCTACTTTTGGAAATCGCTTTTATTTGTAGAAGAGAAAGGCAGGTTTTTGCCCAGGAATCAGCCGCAAGTTGGCTGGGAAAAACAAAGTGTGCTTCATGACAACCCAGATATTTTTGTATATAATCTGCAATTCCTTTGCAATTGTGTTGTGCTGTCATCCGTAACAATTACAGCACAAAGAGCAAGGAAAAGCAAGGAGATATGCAAATATGTGTTTTATGTGTAAAGCTTTCTAGCTACTCAATGCCAAAGATTTATAATCTTACTATATCATTATTCGCAGAAGTTGTAATCATCGTAACATTAAATTCTTAATGTTGCTGAGTTTGGCATAGAAGTAATTACTTTTGCATTTTTGATAGGTTCTATGCGATAAGCGAGGCTGGCATTGCTGTGATTTTTGTTGTTTTAAACAAAACTCTATTGCTTGAATGTTAAAGGCAGTAGGCATTGAACAAACTTTGCGCGTCTAGAAACATTATTCAAGTTCAAAATGTGTTGCTGCAAAATTAACAGTCGTTGAAACTAAAAAAAGACTGCTAAATCCCAAAAGACTTTAACGCATTTGACTTTTTTGACAAATACAAAGGAGTTCATTTCATCAGTAAATCATGCGAAGTTTTGGTCCCGCCCGTGCCTGTAAGCAACCATCATTCACCATTTTTGTAATTATCACCACCAAACGGCTTGTCTGGTGCATTATTTTGAATAACAAATAAAACTGATTGTAAATCCTCCACAACAAAGTATTTCATTCCAGTTAATTTGTCTTTTCATCTGGTATTACTTTTTCTTGTAAAGGCACGATTAGATGTTTATCTTTGCGTATGTAAAATGTACCCTTATTAGGGCTACTATCTGTTAGTCTATTTGTAGCACTAATAACCGAAGATTGAACCGAGTCGGTTGTAAAGGATAAAAGTTCAACAACCTGATTACCATTCTTTTCCATTCCGTAGAGTTTGTAAGCCGTGTTTGGTTTGAGTAAACTGGTTTCAACAAACCTGTTGTTTCCTGTAGCTGTATTATCATACAAGTCAAGCGGAATAGATTTTATTCCACTTCCAAGCTGTGCTGTGTTTTTACTGCTTCTGCCCAAGTGAATAGTGGGGCTTTGGCTTTGTCTAAGCGGTTGGCGATGATGATATATTTTGGCGTGGCACTCAAGTTTCGTTTAAAGTGGTATCGCGCTTCCATTTCTGTAGTGCTTGGTTTTGCTTCGCGGGCTTCTTTTACAGCAAGGCGGTATTGTACAAGCTGCTCGATGCCGTTACTTTAAAAGCGCCGTAGGGGTCTCTTGTTCCGTCTCTATTTTCTAGTTCGGTTACAGATACTTTAGCTTCATTTGACGGGGGGACTACCTATTGAGATCAATGCTATTACCAGCAAGACAGGAAACGCAACCAGAGTTTTTTTACACCCACAGTGTTTTAGAAAAGAGGATTTTGATGTACTACAATTCTCTTAATGTATATTTAATTTTTTTGCAAAAGTATCCAGCACTTGGGTAAGGGTAGGGTCTCCAATTTCCTGAAGGTCATACCCAACTTTAATAAAGGGATGGTTCATTTTAATTATACTGCTCAAATCTATTGGGGTTGCAATAATAACAGAATCGCATTTTGTTTTGTTAATTGTTGCAGCTAAATCTTTTGTTTGCGCCGAACCATAACCCATAGCAGGAAGAATGCTGCCAATGCTGGGATAGGTAGTAAAGGTTTCTTTTATGCGACCTTGCAAATAGGGTCTTGGGTCAACAATTTCTTTAGCTCCATATTTCATGGCAGCTGCTACACCTGCCCCCCACTTCATATTGCCATGTGTAAGCGTTGGCCCATCTTCTATAACTAACACCCGTCGGTCTTTAATAAGGTGAGGTTTGTCAA
Source organism: Unio pictorum (assembly GCA_030141615.1). Taxonomy (NCBI): domain Eukaryota; kingdom Metazoa; phylum Mollusca; class Bivalvia; order Unionida; family Unionidae; genus Unio; species Unio pictorum. The sequence goes on from JARLTB010000311.1 coordinate 883,734, forward strand.
CTGTAATGGGGCTGGCAGCATCTATTACAACAGCACTGGGATTGACACGTGCTATATTATCGCGAACGATTTGAATATTTGAAGGGCTAGCGGTATCTATTTTGTTTATAATAATTATATTTGCCATACGCAAACATAATTCACCCGGGTAATAGGATACTTCGTTGCCGGGGCGATGAGGATCGGCGACGCAAATTTGTAGGTTTGGTTTAATAAAGGGGAAGTCATTATTGCCACCGTCCCATAAAATAATATCCGCTTCTTTTTCTGCTTCTTCCAGGATCGCTTTGTAATCTACTCCTGCATAAATGATATGACCTTTGCTAACATGGGGCTCGTACTCTTCACGTTCCTCTATAGTGCATTTATGCTTTGTTAGATCTGCCATCTTGGCAAAACGTTGCACACGTTGAGAAGCCAAATTCCCATAGGGCATGGGGTGGCGAATCGCTACTACCCGAAGACCAAAAGATCTGAGTATGGCTAAAACTTTGCGCGAAGTTTGGCTTTTGCCCGAACCAGTCCTAACAGCAACAACAGCAACAACAGGTTTTTTAGAGATGAGTTGTGTTGCTTTTGGTCCCAGCAAGGTAAAGGCAGCACCCGCCGATTGAACAATTGCCCCAATTGCCATAACATGGGAATAAGGAACATCGGAGTAACTAAATACACATTCATCTACTTGATACTTACTTATAAGTGAAGTTAGTTCGGCTTCACTCTTAATAGGGATGCCTTTGGGATATAGCTTACCTGCAAGACTGGGTGGGTACTGCCTGCCATCTATGTCGGGTATTTGGGCAGCTGTAAAGGCTACTACCTCATAGGCATCATTATCTTTATAGCAGAGATTAAAATTGTGAAAATCCCGGCCAGCGGCTCCAATTATAATTATTTTTTTCTTTTTCATGGTATTTCCTTTTTTGTAGTAATTCTGACAAGATATAAACATATACGAGTTTATTATATCCCCGAAGTTTCGTCAATCAAGGAATTGCTATAGCGGATCAGTCATCTAGCACCCATTAGCGGGTAAAAATACTATCTTAATAAAATAGTATTGCCTAATAAGTGTAGTAATATTGCCTTTCGAGTAATAGTATTATATAATTTAGATATGCAGTATAGTAAAGGAATACAGGTGAAATGGTGCGCATATAGTCCAATTGTACAATTGGTAATCTTCAGTTTGTTAATAATGAATTGTATCCCAAATAAGGCTGCGCCACCAGAAGTAAAAAAATATGTACTGTCCTATAATGCAAATGGGGGTTGGGGAAGTCTAGCTATAAATAGTAATTCGTATCCAAGTGGTTATGCAGTGATTGTCTCCGGTGCTCAAGGGCTCTATCTGAATCGCTCCAGTTTTAAGTTTTGGACTACTTTAGCAGATGGAAGCGGGAGCTTGTACTATCCTGGTGATTCTATCAAGATTGGTAATTCAGATATAACCTTATACGCGCAGTGGCAGGCAATTCCCAAAGCTACAATTAATTACTTTGCAAGTGACGCAATCGCAGGTGCCACTCCTATAGATATTAAAAAATATTGGGTAGGGGACAATGCTATTGTAGCTGGTAATTACGGGGGCTTAGCCAAAGACAATTTTCACTTCCTTGCCTGGAATACAAACATCGACGGCAGCGGTTTACGATATAATCCAGGGGATACAATTCTACTGGAAAAGGAGCAGACAAACCTTTACGTAGAATGGGAAGCAGATGTGTCAGCAAATAGAATAAAAACCATAGTAGGTACTGGAACGTATGGGTATTCAGGAGATGGCGATCAGGCGATTCTAGCAAAAATAGCAGCTCCTTTTGGGATGGCAATAGATGCTAATGGCAACTTGTATTTTACAGATTATGGTAGTCATACAATACGCCGAATAAGTTATAGCGGGTTAAATGCAGGAGTAATTACAACTATCGCTGGTACAGGAAGTGCTGGCTTTTCAGGGGATGAAGGAGAAGCCAATAAAGCGCAACTGTATAATCCTACTTTTTTAGCAGTAGATAGTCAAGGAAGAATATTCTTTTCTGATTTTGGCAACCATAGAATTAGAATGATTGATGAAAACAATGTTATACACACAATCGCGGGCAAGGGTAGCTATGGTTTTTCAGGAGATGGCGCAGCTGCAAAAGATGCAGAGTTATACGAGCCTCTCGGATTAGTCTTGGACAATCAAGGGAATATCTATTTTGCAGATAGCAGAAATGTAAGGATACGAAAAATCTCTTCAGGTAGCACTAAGATAATTAGCACAATTGCAGGCAAAGCCACTGCTGGAGATACAGGTGATGGTGGAGTGGCTACCGATGCCGAGTTTATCACACCCTACGGTGTAGCATTGGATAATACAGGAAACCTGTATATCGTTGATGAAGGTGCTAATCGTGTGAGAAAGATTACGCTTGGCACTAGTCCCCCCATAATTTCTGCCTTTGTTGGGAATGGGACTGCGGGTTTTTCAGGAGATGATGGGGATGCAAAAGCCGCTACACTAAGGGCTCCAAAGTCTATTGCTTTCGATACGTCTGGTAATATGCTAGTAGCAGATACTCAAAATCACAGAATAAGAAAAGTAAACTTGACAGGAGTAATAACTACAATTGCAGGAACCGATAATGCAGGATTTTATGGAGACGGTATGCTCGCTAATCTGGCACAATTAAATTATCCTATAGGTTTAGTTATAGATAGCTCACAAAATATTATAGTGGCCGATACTAGTAACCACCGAATACGAAAAATAACCATTGGCACTACGCAAAGGTAAAGTAATGTACAAGCTAATGCAGATTGGGGTACAGGAAGTTCTGATCTACCTGTAACTAAAATAGTGGCGTATTGTGTATGTAAGCATTGTATCACATTTTAGTATATTAGTTTTGATTGCCATATATCTATTTTAGGTCATTTTCATTTCTTGGTTCAAAATAATTTAATACATTAATATCCATTTTCATTCTACACTCTGCGGCTTTACTATACTCTAGGTTAATATAAAAAGAACTATTTTTATCCCCCTTTAGTGGAACAAAAAGCGAATATTTTTAATATTTTAACTTTAACTATTTGACAAAATAAAACAACAAACAAAACCAGAAAGTTTTCATTTACCCCCTCAAATCAACCCCCATCGAAGATTGGAAAGTGCGGAGTATCGTCCACCAGATTTATGAATTGCAGGAATTTAAAAGAATAAAATTTAGAAGTTATTAACACAATAAATTAAAAGCAAACTGCTAAAAAACTAGGTTTCTTATTCTGTCCGATATGTTCAAAAGAATTAAAGCAAAGAAGGAAGGAAAAATTTTATCTTGTCAGCTCCTACCATTAGCCACAAATTTAATCGATGGCGGACAATTCATTTATCTGGTGGATACAGGAATAATTGAAGAGCTACAACTCCCGATTCTCATGTTAGAACCCACGCCATAGGAAAAATTTATGTTATCAATAGCTTTCGGGCAGTCAAAAAATTATGTTGATAATCTTTCAGAGAATATCAAAAGATGCTATCTACAAAAATTAAAGAACTAATTTTTCCCTTAAATGGTTCCGCTTGGTTATCTTAACAAACAAGAAAGAAAAGAAATTTATTTGGACGAGAAAAAAGCTCCCTTGATAGAAAGACATTCCCCGCCAATACTATGAATTCCTAAATTAAAATCGCCAATCTCTGCAAATAAATCGTTTTCTAGCGACAGAGGAGAAAACTCCATATTGGCCCTCTTTAATAAAAGAAAAAGAAATTTGAAAATTTTTAAAACAATTGATCGATAACCAAAAATGAAAAAGAGTATTTCAGCTAAGGTTATGGATATACAAAGTTGTACGGAATGAAACGAAGCAAAATTTAGGTGATGGGAAGCCACGCCCCGAACCCTATATCTCAAAAAATACAATAGGGTTTAGGGGTGAAATTCATTTAAAAAACTCCTTTTATACTGCTTGCGTAACAAAGAAATCTACATTTTTGATTTTTATATCATCCAAGGATTTAATTTTCAGATGGCGACGGAATTTCCCAGTTCCTTCAAGTAGCTTTTTCGGATCTTTCATAATAAATCCTTTACAAAATTCAAAGGAAACATGGTTTTTTCTTACAAAAAGACCTCCAAAATCATCTTCTAGTGAAAACATGATACCGCCATACATCATTCTTTCTTTTGTTTTTGGATAAAAATATAAAACAATTTCACGCAGTTTTTGCAATATGTTAAACTGAATGTCATTAAACATAAAAATTTCTTCAAGGAAATTTTGCACCTGTTCATTTTTGGTTTTTTTCATAATGTTACCATATTTTCTTTCCCCTTATTAATCAATAGTTTTCCTAGCGACAGCGAAGAGTACTCCTTATTTTGACATTCGTTTACATTCATTACTTATTTTTACCTTCATGGACGGCGGGTGATTCTTCCCACCGCCAACTTATTTCTTCCGGCATGTATGAGGCTTACCTTTTACGGCTATGCGAAGTTGCCCTAGTGTAGCGAAGGCAATTTGGGAGACGGATGCACTCTGCCAGAAACACATTGCCGTTATTGTGCGCGGTACTGCCACATTTTATAATATTCAATGAGAAAGTTTTAATCCAATTACTCCAAATATTATTAACATGACAGATAACACTCGAAAAACATTTGCCGGATCTTTGAATATTATTATTCCTACAACAAAGGTTCCTGCTGCACCTATTCCGGTCCATACAGCGTATGCAGTACCTATTGGAATATTTTTTTGAGCCAACCATAGAAGCAAACCACTCAATCCCATTGATATGACTGCAATTAAAATCCCTATAATTTTATTTTGCATTGTTTGTGAAAGTTTCAGACCAAAGGGCCACCCAATTTCACAAATACCTGCAAGTAATAAATAAATCCAACTCATTCAAAAACTCCTTTAATCTTTTTTGTGACCATATTGCACATATCTCATACAATATATTACATATTAAACGCAATTATGATATTAGCATCGTAAAAAAAACTATTTAAATAATAATATTTTTAAGGAATCATGTAAACAGAACTTAAAAAAAAAGAGCGAAAAAAAGCTATAGTGCTAAAACTAAAAAGAATTATCTTTATAGCTTAAAGGAGTGTTTTTCTTTCAAAGTCAATAATTTTTCAGATGCTTATCAAGATAACATCAGAAATATTTACTACATTGTGAGAAGAAACATATTTCACCACAAAGCAGAAAATTGTTTCTAAATGTAATCAAGTTCTATTGCCGAAATTTCTTGAGGATTGTGCAGCAGAGTGTAATTCATACTACCAAAAGACCGAAGCAGCATAATACAGAAAGCATCTCTTACGAGTTAAGGAATTTGATTGCTGATAAAGAAAATAGTGGATTTGTCTTTGCAAGTGAAGGAGGTGGAAAATTAACTATAAGAACAGCTAAAAATGTCTTTGAAAATGCTTTGCGGGCATCTGGAATAAAAAAAGGAAGAAATTTTTCATTCTCTTCGACACTTTTTTGCAGTGCACTTGCTTGAAAATGGTACCGATGTTCCTTATGTCCCAGAACTTCTTGGGCATCAAAACAGTAGAACAACGCAAAGATATACACAAGAAACCAATCCGCAACTAAAAAAATTAAAAATCCATTATGATAAAAAAGGTAGGTCCTCTTATTATTGGCACAGCAGTAGAGGGGTAAAGATAAAAGATTCCATTTTGCAGGTACAATCGGTTGGCGAGATCTCATAGAGGGCAAGCCAACAAAAGACATTTCCTAACTGGCGGAGAGAGAGGGATTTGAACCCTCGGTACCCTTTCGGATACACACGACTTCCAATCGTGTACCTTAAACCGCTCGGACATCTCTCCCCTTGCTTCGCAAAGCCATCTGAAGCAGAAAACATAAGGCAACTTTCTTGCGAAAAGCACCCTATTGTGTAACAACCTATATCTTATCGCAATAGGGGTGCAAAGGCATACCCGCCAAAAACTAGACTTTGGCATTTGAAATAACAATAAAGATGTGCCACAATAAAAAGTATGAAAGCCCTTGTAGTATCCGATTCTCATCAGGACCTCGAATATCTTTCTAAAGTAGTAAAGCAATTTGCTTCAGGTGTTGATCTTATTATCCATTTAGGGGATGGTGCCGAAGACGTATCCAGAATCCAGTCGCTTTTTGGGCTTTCTTTGCCTCGTACCGAAGTAGTTAGAGGCAACTGCGATTCTAATCCCGAAATAAAGCACAAGAGGATTATTGGAAATTCAGAGTATCCTATCTTGCTGACACACGGACATATAGAGGGTGTAAAACAAGGAAAATCTACCCTTGTACAAGCAGCAAAAGCAGCAAATGCCAAGCTAGTTCTTTTTGGTCATACGCATCAATTATTCTATAGGGTATATAATGAGGTAACAGTGTTAAATCCTGGTTCTATCTCTCAGCCCAGAAATAATAGCCATCCGAGTTTTGCCATTCTTACCATAGATAGCGAAAAAAATGGGCTTCAGGCTGATTTTTATGAAATAGAAAAGGATTTTACAATTATCAAAAGGGTATGACTACAGGGCATTCATTCTTGCAGCCTCTATAGAGGATATGTCTTTGTTAAATATGGGCCCTAGCCTGGTTGCACCATTGTTAGTAATTACCCAATTCTCTTCGTTTCTTACTCCGCCTTGTCCGATCCAATCCTTGACGGTAGTGTAATTAATGAAGTGAGTGTACTTTTTTTCGGCTTTCCATTGCTCGTATAATTCGGGAATGAAGTAGATGCCAGGCTCGATGGTTAATGTCATACCCGCAAGCAGACATTTTGCTAATCGAAGATACTTTAAACCAAACAATGAGCTTCTTGGTATGTTACTGTAGCCCACAAAATCCTCGCCATAGCTTTCCATATCATGTACATCTAGTCCAATCATGTGGCCTAAACCGCAGGGAAAAAAGAAGGCATATGCACCTGACTGGACAGCCTCTTCGCAATCACCCTGCATAAGCCCTAGCGATGTCAAGCCTTTTACTGCCTCGAGTGCCGCGGCGAAATGAAGGTCTATAAATGGCTGTCCTGGTGTAAGCCGCATACACGCTGCTTTTTGCATAGAAAGAACTAATTCGTACATGATGCGTTGCTGGGTTGTAAAACGAGGTGATGCAGGGAAAGTTGTACTTAGATCGGCAGCATAAAACTCATTGCTTTGCGCGCCTGCATCCAAAAGAACAAGATCACCGCTCTGAATTTTTCGGGAAGTGGGAAGGCTGTGTAAAATCTCGGATCTGGTTGTGGCTATAACAGGAAAGGAAAGCCCCCCTGTCTCTAGGGCTTTGCAAACCGCAATATTCCCTACTTCTTTTTCTGTCATGCCTATCTTGGTATTTTGCATTACGGTTCTATGCATAGCTTGGGTGGTAACAAGTGCTTTTTCTAACTCAGCTAATTCTTCTTTTGATTTAATTTCTCTTTGCGCGATGGCGCAGGTAATTAGCGGTGTGTTATGCGCAAGACAGGGTGAAGTACTTTGTATATTCCATACATGTTCCATTTTTATATGTGTCAAGGCAGCAATTTCCAATGCTGTATCTTCCCTATAGGGAGGAAAGAAATAACAAGTATCGTTGCCTACTTTTGAGCTAAGTGCCGAGCGGGGAAGTACCTTATCCATGCCTGAAAGAAATGCAAGCTCTTCGGGAGATGGCAAGGGACCTGTCCATATCAAATCTTCTACAGTGGGTTTGTCTATAAACAAGGTAGACTTTGCGCTAGACAAATCCAAAATGGCGGCTACATTTGCAATGTGTAAGCCAATATAATACAAAAAGCTGGAGTCCTGCCGAAAAGGATAATGATTATCACGATAATTCATGGGTGAATACTTTGCGCCTACCAATAGAATAATACCACTGGTAATACCTTTAGCAGATAGTAGTGATAATAATGTGTTGCGTCTGTTACTATACACTTGTGCGGGAAACATACTTCATTGTAGCAGAGTATAAAATTTTCAGTCTATACAAAATATTCTGTCGATGATAAAAAGAAAGGAAGTTATGAAAAATAGTGTAAAACCAAGAACTGCTTCCCATATGCAAAATGTAAATGGGATTAATATCTACTCTGAAAACAGCCTGCATGCGCAGTTAAAAGAATACTTGTACAAACCAGGCGATACCTTAGAGACCAAAATAAATGGCAAAATTATAGATTTAGTTCGTGCTTCAGGGGAGCTTGTAGAGGTTCAAACCACCAATCTTTATAAAATTGCAAAGAAGATACAATCTATGAATTATAAGTATCCTGCCTTTAGAATTGTATTTCCTGTTTCTCTGGAAACCGATATTCATAGACTGGATCCTCACACTAGGCAAACAGTATCTGTGCGCAAAAGCCCCAAAAAAGAGGACATATACACGCTTCTTTACGAGCTAACAAGGGCTACAGATCTTATCCTAGCACCTAAGGTTGTTATCGAAGTTCTTTATGTAAAGACAGCTATAGTGCGTACAAGAGATGGCAAAGGAAGCTGGCGTCGAAAAGGGGATTCCACATTGGACAGAGTGCTGATTTCTGTACTTTCTTCTATAGCTTTTTCAAAAAAGTCTGATTGGTTATCTTTGCTACCCAAGACCTTACCCTCCATATTTACAACTGCCCAATTGGCAGCGCATTTGCAGACAACAGCAGGTAATGCAAGATTGCTTGCCTATTGCTATGCTAAGGCAGGATTGATACAGCAAGAGAAAAGTGCTGGTAGGGCTAAAAAATATAAAAGAGCACCTAAAAGAATGTGTAAAACTATTAAAACTGTAATGGCAAAAGTGTCTTAATTAGGCTAGTTGTTAAGCAAAATCTATTAGGAAATGGTGTGTTTGCCAAAATCATTGTCTCGCCTTATGATAGCACGACATTACTTTTTTTTGTATTATTGATATTGTAAATAATAATTACCTTATTGCGAAGGGGTATCGGGGGTAGCCTGCAGTACAGAAACGGTTCTACCCTCTTTTGTGCTTGCTTTTAATGGGTTAAGAGGATCGGGCAAAAAATTGCCTTTATACACAAAATTGTAATAATGGTTTCCTGGTGGTAGTTCCAGATCCAGCTCATAGTAACCTGGTTTTGTCTCTTGCAATTCATGCAGAAAAGGGTTCCAGTTGTTAAAATCACCGGTAAGACTAACTATTTCTCCTGCTGGTGCCTGAAATACAAAACGAGCCAGTTGATTCTGTGCATCCCATATTTTATATTTTCCCAGTCGAAGATCACTAACCCAAGGTAGAGCAAGAGCAGAGGCTTCCAGTTCTAGGTTGTCATCATACACTACTGCGGGGTTAAAAGGATCTGGTATCCATACACCATCAATAATCAGCCGATATAAAAAAGGCTCAGGCCGGTATGTTCTACTTGGAGTTATAGGCAGGGCATATACAAAAACATCAAAATCATTTTTCTTAAATTGATGCAAATTGGTAAAACCTTCATCCGCTAAGGCAAGGCTAACTGTTCGGTAGGGGCCTTTAACTGCAAATAATATCATCCCATCCAAAAAAATCGGTGCCCTGCTTTTTTTTGCCCCCGCAAGGCTTAGATGAACAGGCAAAGATTCTATAAGAAAACCTTGGTTTTGCGCCTGTAGGGTGTACAGGCTGGATAGATACATTGCTAGTACTAGAATGGGAAGTTTTATTTGAGCGATTCGCCAAGACATTGCTTTAGTATCGGCAAATAATTTATACATCTATACAATAGGAATAAAAATCCCGTTAATTGAAATAAGCTATAATAAATAATTTAGGGATAAAACAAGGGAATAATGCCTCAGCTTCAGGATATTGAACAATTTAAGAAAGAACTTAGTACTCTTGCGCACGAGGAAGAAATTCTGGAATCGTGGGGTGAAAAACCTGTAGATATAACCAACATACAGTCTTCGGCAATGCCTCCTAGCATGGGAACTAGCATACCCCAACAGGTAGATTCTGGAGCGGCAGTTTCAGGACAAGGCCCTTCTTTAGATGATTTTAAGGCACTTCTAGATGGCTTGGATTTAGAATCGTTAAATGCAGAAGAAGAGCAAAAACTCCCTGAAGCACATCCTAGTGCTCTAGCCGATTTTGCCATGCCTTTGGAAGAGGACTTCGCAATACCGGGACAAGCACAATCTGAATTGCCTGGTACTACAGATCCATTTCCAGTACCACGGCAAGAAACCGAAAAAGTGTCTACGGTTGATTCTACTTTCAGGGAAGCGGTGGTAGAGAAAGGAACGGATATTCTTAAGAGTAATGGAAACGGCAATGGTAATGGAAACGGCAATGGTAATGGAAACGGCAATGGTAATGGTAACGGTAACGGTAACGGCAATGGTAACGGTAATTATAGTTTAGGTGGTAGTCTTGAAGATTTTGCTATTGTGGAAGGTAATGGTATAGCAGAAAATAATGTGTCTGCAGAGTCTTTGCATGTAGATGGCGAGAAGGATATTTTGGAAAGTCAGGTTGCAGGAGCTTCTTTAATGGAAAAAGCCCCGGCTTTTGATCTTCCTGACTTTGATACTCCGCTGCCTGCCATTGAACAAAAAAGTACTAAAATAATAACTAAAAATAAGAAAGAAAAAGTAAATAAAAATTTTGCGAAAGAAAAGCAAACCAACGAAGCAGAAACTGTAAAAGAAGTACTCTTAAACAAGGGGCAAGTGGCGATATTGCAATCCTCCCTTCTTTCCTATCCACTTAATCTAAGAAAAGCAGTAGAAGATATAATAGCTAATGGCAAAGGTAGCCAGACGCAAAGGGCACGCCTTATCTGGACAATGGTAGAGAAAACCCCTATGCATATTGTAGCAAACCTAGCCGGTAGTATATTACATGTTGCAATACAAATACCTAAAAGTTATGAAAAACTAACTGGAGCTTCGTTTGAGGACAATAAAAAAAGTATAACATACGCTCTAACCCATTCGGCTATTCCCGCCATTAGGCTTGGCATACTAGCTGCTATTTTTTTAGCAGCTCTGGGATTTCTTGGCTTGAATTATATTTACAAGCCACTGCAAGCCAACCAGCAGTATAGGAATGGTTTGCAAAGCATTTCTAACAACAATTTTGACGAAGCAGAAAATTATTTTAACAAGGCGCAAAGCATACATATTCAGAAGAAATGGTATTATCAGTATGCAGAAGAATATGAAACAAAAAAACAATATCCTGCTTCCGAAAAAAAATATGCCCAATTAATTAGCCAATATCCAAAAGAAAGCAAGGCTATCCTAGCCTGGGCGCGTCTTGTAAAGGATCAACAAAGGTATGCCGATTCCGAAAAAATCTTAAAAGGCATAAACCGACCAAATATAAATGAACAGTCTATGGGAATGAGTGGATTATTATCATGGGATTATTTTAACAAGAATGCTTTAGTCCTTCTTTGCGATATTTATCTAGAATGGGGTCAGGAAGACGCAAGTAAATATGAAAATGCTAGACGCAGTGCTGCAATGCTTATAGAAAAGTATGGGGAAGATCCCCTGTACCTGGACAGGATGTTGCGATACTTTCTTGCAACTACGCCTTCAAAAGAAGCCGAGATTATGGATATTTATAATAACTATTTTCGAGTGTATCAAATGCCAAAGAAAAATGAAGGCTTTACCGCAAGAGGAATAGCTGATCTGGCAGCATATTTTTTTGATAAGAATCAAACAGAAAAAACACGAGAATTGCTTGCAATAGCGCGAATGCAGGATCCCTTGTTGGCTGAAGTACATTATCAGGCTGCAAGGTTATTTAAACAAAATGGTAACGCACAGGAAGAAATTAATGCTCTGAATAAGACAATTACAATTCTCGCAAATCAGGATTTTTTACAAAACAGGGATAGAGAAATACAATTGGATGCGATGATACGTCGGGCACAATATTATTTAAAATCGCGAGAATGGCTTACTGCAGAAGTAGCCTTTGCAGAGGCTATTTTACTATACGAAAAATCTTTAGAGCAAAGAAGGCTAAAGCCAAAAAGCAATTTTGGGGCAGCCTATGCTGGTCTTGCTGAGGTTGCATATTGGCAAAGAGATGAGCAAGAATATGCTCTGGAGCTTTATAACCGGGCAGAAGAACATGGTTTTGTTACAACAACCACTCAGTATAGGAGAGGCAGTATACTGTATAGGAACAAGCGCGAAAAAGAATCCTTGCATTATTTTTATAAAGCGCAAAACTTAAAAGAAAGTCCTTACTTACTGTATGCTTTTGGCAATGCCTTTTTTGCACGATCTGATTATTCGAGTGCAGCTTCTTACTATGCGCAAAGTATACAAAAACTAGAAAAAGTTATCTTTTCTATAGATAAACTTGCGCCACGGGATAATCCCACCGAGGCGGAATTATTAAGAATGTTGCTAAAGGCTAGGAATAACATAGGTGTAGCAACTTATTTGGCAGCAGTGAAGAAAGGCAATGCGCAAGAGCGAGACCTAGCTATAAAAGATTTTGCACGATCAATAGAAATATATGAGCAGCTTAGAACTATCCCAGACGCATTAAAGGGAACAGATGCAAAAAATCTAGGATTACAAAATTTTAACTTATTGTTAGCTGGTGGAAGTATCGCAGGGCTCTCTATTTATTCTGAGATTGAAAAAGACCAATCCACTCCTGAAGAAACTAATATTCTGCCTTGACAAATTGCAATAGAAAAAATATAATACCTTACGTATAGGGGGAAAACCTCAAGTATAAAGGAGAAGCTATGGAGCTTAATAAATACAGTAAACAACTTACACAAAATGATGATCTTCCCGCAGCGCAGGCAATGTTGCACGCTATTGGGCTATCACGAGAAGATCTAAAAAAACCTCAAATAGGTATAGCCAGTACCGGTTATGATGGTAATCCCTGCAATTCTCACCTTAATGCTTTTGCAAGTGTTATAAAAAAAAGTATTAACAAGCAAGACTTAATTGGTCTCATCTTTAATACAATAGGTGTAAGCGATGGTATTTGTATGGGCACCGCAGGAATGCGATATTCGCTGCCTTCTCGGGAGATCATTGCTGATAGTATAGAGACGGTTGTCGGTGCCATGGGCTATGATGGCATTGTGGCTATAGTAGGTTGTGATAAAAATATGCCAGGTGCGGTGATAGGCATTACCAGGTTAAACCGACCATCCATAATAGTATATGGGGGAACTATCGCCGCAGGCAAATATAAAGACATGACACTTAATATAGTTTCTGCTTTTGAAGCACTAGGCGAGAAATATGCAGGCAGGCTATCTGAAGAAGATTTTAGAGGCATTATAGAAAACTCATGTCCAGGTGCAGGTGCCTGTGGTGGTATGTACACAGCTAACACCATGAGCTCTGCGATAGAGGCATTAGGGTTAAGCCTGCCCTATTCTGCATCTAACCCTGCTCTTGGCATTGATAAACAAAACGAATGCGATGCTATAGGGAGTGCAATTAAAGTTGCCTTAGAAAAAGATATTAAACCAAAAGATATTCTTTGTTATGAATCGTTTATCAATGCAATAACTCTTGTTATTGTATTAGGGGGTTCTACTAATTCTGTACTGCACTTACTGGCTATGGCAAAGGTTGCAGGCATTAAGTTAACATTAAAAGATTTTCATGACATCTCAATAAAGACACCTATTCTTGCAGACTTAAAACCAAGCGGCACCTACATGATGGAAGATTTGCACCGTATAGGTGGTATACCGGCGGTAATGCGTTTGCTACTAGATAACGGGCTTCTTATAGGTGATTGCAATACCATAACAGGAAAAACAATTAGAGAAAATTTACACGATATTACTCCTATCCAAGCCAACCAAAATGTTATTATGCCTTTTGCTCAGCCCATTAATACACAAGGGCACATTCGCATACTTTATGGAAACCTTGCAAAAGAAGGTGCGGTAGCAAAAATTACAGGAAAAGAAGGCAATAGGTTTGAGGGAAGTGCAAGGGTGTTTGATGGTGAATTTGCAGCAAACGAAGGAATCAAACAAGGTAGAATACAAAAAGGCGATGTAATTGTAATTAGATATGAAGGTCCAAAAGGGGGCCCAGGTATGCCCGAAATGCTAAAGCCCACTTCTTTGGTTATGGGTTTGGGGCTTGGTAAAGATGTTGCGCTAATTACTGATGGTCGTTTTTCTGGCGGTACCCACGGCTTTGTAGTTGGTCATATAACACCCGAGGCGCAGGTTGGAGGGCTTCTTGCCCTTGTACAAGATGATGATAAAATCATAATTGATTCGGAAAAAAATTTGATAGAGCTATTAGTACCAGAATCGGAACTTTCAAATAGACTTTCAAACTGGAGGCAACCCCCTCTTCGGGCTAGGTCGGGGTATTTGTACAAGTATGCACGAAATGTAACCAGTGCTTCGGAGGGTTGTGTAACGGATGTGTAATGCATTGAAAAGTATGTAGCGTATGTATAGAAAGATTACAAGAATAACAAATATTTCTAGACAAACAATCGAAAAAGCAGTGAGATAGTAACCCTCTTAATAATATTCTTGCATTGTCATAAAAAAGAGATGAGAATATAGAAGTGAATGTTTTTGCATAGAACCGTACTTGAACAACTCAAGGGGTTGCCTCAGTTTGAAAGTGAACATCTCGAAAACAAAAAATGTTTTAGTATTATTTTCTTCTGCGTTTTTTATAATTAAAAGCAATGTGATAGCTACATTATTACAAGAATTAAAAGCAGTAAATGAAAGAGATATACAGCATATTGGTAATAAAAGAGTGGAACACTGTCTAGTAATACAATTAACTAATTATAGTGCTAATACTAACCCATCCCTTTGCTTCCGACCAGTCTTCTAATTCAGGCAGAGTGGCACAAATTGCAGAATTATGACTACCACAGGCGGGGTATACTACACTGAAGCGCCGAAGAGAGTCGTCAAGCCAAACGGGTAGGGGGCAGGTTAAGCCAAAGGGGCAGACGCCACCTACGGGGTGTCCTGTGGCAGCCAGAACTAATTCTGCGTTTTGCAAATTTGGTTTATAGCCAAATTGCGCCTGAAACTTTAGCCTATCGGCGCGTGCATCTCCTGATAAAACCACAAGTATTATTTTGTCCTTGTTCCCAAAGACAAGGGTTTTGGCAATTTGGCCAAGGCTAACCCCTAAGGCAGATGCAGCCAACTGGCTTGTCGCGCAGGAATGACTATGCTGAATAATAGATGCTCCCTTTCCCCATTTATTAAGGTGCATTGTGGCTTCTGCTAGGCCCATGTGTTGCTCTCTCTTGCTATGGTATATAGTGCGTTTGTAGTCTTCCAATTTCTTGTTGTGGCAATGACATTTAATTTGTTTTCTATATAACTGTTGCTTAGCTTTGAGTTGCTATAATTAGCAGGACAATAAAGATACATTACTTTGTTAACAATTTCATATTCGTCATTCTGCAAATCAACTTGATGTAGTTGTTCAATATGTTTTTTTATTGGTTTTTCTGAAAGAAATGTTACATGGAAAAATAAGGGGTTTTTTGATTTGTCGTGCAAGAATGGATTGGAGTTTATTATTGATTCTAATTGAGCAAGCGTTAATGTAATTACGGGAATATCAAATCCAAAAATATTCTCAATATTGGTTTTAAGTATACTACTTAATATTTTTGTGGTTGTTTGCTTAAATTGAAAGATTATATTGCCGCTTTGAATATACGTGTGTACATTCTGGAAGTGCAAACTATCACAGAGTTCTTTTAATGCTGCCATTGTAATAATTTTATGACCACTAACATTAATCCCTCTTAAAATAGAAATATATGTTGTCACGGTTGTATAATATTATTATTCTTTATTATTGTAAATATGTTCCTGAAGTATAATAAGCTGCTAGTGGATGTTTGCAGGGCTGCTTAAAAATGTCTTGGCAACTTTTAATGACTAAAAATTGCTTATTAATAACAGATAATAGGCAAAATTTTGTCTCTGATACCGTTTTAATTACACCTGCTATAATGTTGTATTCACGATATGAGGAGCTCTAAAAAAGACAGTTTCTAAGAAAAAATAAGGTGTATTTTCTTGTAAAGACTATCAAAAATGATATTAATGAGGGTATGAGGAAAAGCCTGGATAAATAATTTAAGACTAAAGTAGCAATGAAATCAGGTAGATAAAATTGATAATCCTAGATTTACTTTTCAGGAACTAGACAGAAAGTACAATATCCCCCCTATAGGCGAGCCTCTGTAAAACATGCCAATGACAGTCTCCCGAAAAAATAGTAAAGAGCAAAAAAATTGACGCATACACTTTCTTTCGCTTGTAGGAGAAATGAAGATGGGAAATAATTATCTAAAAAATATTTTGCTGCTCTACACGCAATTTACGCGGTACAATCACGATTGATAATCTATGGATATAGTGTAACATCATGTGAACTTAAAATAAAAGTACATAAGCCAGAAGGAAGGGTGCGAAGACTATTTATCAGTTTTAAAAAAGAAATGTATGCGAAGAATCATCTATCAAAAACAAAGAATATAGAAATACCTTTTTCTAACTGTCAAGGTACTAGAGTATTTTAATGGTGTCTCTAAAAATTATATTTTTGGATAAAAAAGAAAATTCACCATACGAGAAATATTTTTGC
Source organism: Unio pictorum (assembly GCA_030141615.1). Classification (NCBI taxonomy): domain Eukaryota; kingdom Metazoa; phylum Mollusca; class Bivalvia; order Unionida; family Unionidae; genus Unio; species Unio pictorum. Next base: position 900,344 of record JARLTB010000311.1, read on the forward strand.
AGAGGCAATAAATGAGATTTATTTTGCAACGGTGTATGCTTAGTACCTGTTCCAAGCTGAATACATTGTGATGACACAGAATCTGCAAAAATATTTCTGTATATCAACATACAAGTTAGAGTTGATGGAGGAGATGGGAGTTTTTTGAGGTGCGTTTAAAAAGGTGTAGGCACGTGATATAACTAATTTTAAATTGAACGATAACTCTTCTTATCTAGTAGTAATACAAGATTTGTATTTGCGGAGGATGTTACACTTTAGGGTATCCAATACACTGAACCGTGCATTTTGCATTGGGGCTCTAAAAAGAGAACTTGAAAATTTTGGAATACTCACAATAAGTAATATAGTTTAAATTTGTTAATCTACATCGGAATCATTATTACCGTACTAGAAAAAAATAATACAGAAATAAGCATAAATTAATACAGTCCTGCCGAGGGTGCTAAGGTTGGCCTTGATACTATGTATGAGGATTTTATTAGACGATCCGAAGAAAGTAAGCAGATTGTGTATGGCTACATAATAGTATGCGCATTTCACTCCCTCTTATAATTGCAGGATTGACAGGGGTAACTGTTTTAGTACCTTGTTGGGTATAAGAAATTCCCATTTGTTAATCCCGTGGAGCAGTAGGGTCTATGGCTTCGCCAAAAAGCGGGAAACAAGAAAGTAGGCAATAGCCTTGCCTTGGGTACTATCGGTGGCTAGCCTGCCTACAACTTGCCCGCTCTTCACTAGTGTCGCCTGTTTTACCTGCAAATTTTTGGGAAAATAATAGCTATTTAACCTTTTTTATCACTTGACACCTACTTTTATTATGATAAAATAATTCAATAAGTGGCTTGAAGTTTTGGCTTCATGCTTCCTCGTATGTACCAAACTTCTGCCAAAGTTATTCGCAAAAGGAGGTTTTGTATGAAAAAAGGTTTAATCGTAGAGCCGCACAGCCCCACCCGGCTTGGCTTGGCTTGGCTTGGCTTGGCTTGGCTTGGTAATACTAGCCCTAGGAATGGCTTTTAGTGCCTGTACTAACAATCTGTTACCTGGCACAACAGCACCTGGCAGTAGTAAGCCAGAAATCCCCTATACCAGTATGGAAGAGCTAAACGGGTTACCCCGCACCAAGGAGTTTACTTCTTGGCGCACCAGTCGGTTTTTAATCCTGCTAGAAATGGAAGAAAACTACAAAAAACTGTACAGTTGGCCTGATACCTACAGTCTGTCAGAAAGGCCAGTAGTTATCTATGAAACCGATTCTACCCCAAAGTATTATGAGTTTTATGTACTAAACAGTCATGGCATAGAAATTGCCACACTTACAGGTCCTGCCCGTAAATCTGAAGTGCCTGCTCCTACAGCCTTTGTTATGCAATGGGTACGAGATTACAAAGGTGCCCAAACGCAAAGCACGCAAAAAGGTCTTGCAAATGTAGTGGGCGGGAATTACCAGGTATTTGCCACCGGCTACCCAACCACAATGGCAGTGGGTCATGCCTATAAAGGCAGCAGGGCTTTTGTGTACGATTCTATGACGGGCAAGTCTATCGATAGCCCCGAAGCCCCACAAGACCCGCTAGAAGAAAACTATAATGCAATAAAAGCCCTTACCGCCGAAGATCTTGCTGCTTTGGGTGCTGACCCATCCGAGAATACGCAAATTACAACAGCATACAACACCGAGAAGGAAAAACGGCTGTATTATGATAAAGTAACCACAGCACTAGACAGCCTTGAAGAAGAGATAGCAAGCACCAGCGATACCGAGATACAAAATGCCTTATCTGCTGCTCGCAGTATGTATTCAGGTAATGCCCGTCCTGGCAGCACAAGATTAAAAAATATTGCAGGAGTTGCCGCCCCCCCTTATTCTCCTGATGCGTGGTTTGGTTCTATAGCGAAAGAGGCTAAATTAGAAACATATTTTCAATCAGCAATTTATGATTCAAATCCAAATGACAAAGGCAAAATAGCTGCACCTGAAAGGTTGCTTAATAACACATGGGCTGGTTGGTGTGGTCCCACAGCCTTTTCCTGGGCATATAGAGGATTGGAGGGTAAGTTTAGGGGGAAGGACGTGCTTTTGCCTGGCGAAAGGGTTTCTAAGAATGAATATGTCAATGGTCTTTACTATGATTATAGCACAAAAGGGAAAAATTATTATTACTGGTTCGGAAGTAGTTCTGATAGTGTCTGGATAGACGAAACAAGCAACCGCTTAGACAATGGGCTTTATGCTCATTTTGCCAGTGCCTTGGGCATTTATGGGACAACAAAAGGTGCTGCATGGCCACATAACTTTGGTTATGCAATGAAAACTGCAAGCGACAACAAATACGATGTCTCCTACACAGGATTATCTTCTGCTGTTAGCAGCCATATACGGGATAGGCGATTACCTGCTTTCACTTTAGTAAATGCAGGTAAAATTCAAGTACTAGAATACTTGCAAGGTAAAGTACCCAATGCAGACAAACTAAACATATTCCAAGTATTAGGTATCGAGCCACACTATGTTGTGTCTATAGGTTCTACTGATATTGAATGGCATCTTAAGATTTGGTTTTGGTTTTGGTTTTTTGGACGTCACGATGTATATTGGGATTTTCATCTTTGGACAAACTACTACCTATATCAATACGATAATGGGTTTATGACCGGAAAATATGGCTATGAACCATTCTCTCAATATCAGTATGGGTTTGGGTTTTACTATCCTGTAGTTAGAAAGTAAGGAGATTGTGTATGGCTATATCAAAGAATCAGTGTTTCATAAGGGGGTTTATGTTTGTGGTATTAGTTGGAACAACGGTCTTGGCAGGGTGCACGGTAAGTCCATTGCGTACTCCATCTTCTACTAACTATTTCATTATTGGTTTTCGACCAAGCTATGCAACGTCATCATCAGATCCAAGTTTGGCAGAATACCTGATCTCGTATACAATGACTTCGTCTATAGATCCTTATGGTCAGTTTCATAGATCCTATCGCACTCTAGAACATCGCATAATTGGTTATCCTAATAATTTTTGCTTTGGAAAGAGTTATTTTGATAAAGTCAAGGATGCAAATCTTCCCATAGTAAAGTTTAATAACTTTTTAAACGATCCTGCACGAGATGCTCCACTAAAGTATATTGTATTTATACCCGAAAAGCCAAAAACACTTCCCGCAGGGATGAGCGCGGAAAAGCTTTGGGATCTAGTAGAAGTGTATAGTAAATACGAGGACAAGGCAGCCCTAGAAAAAATATGGCAAGACTTGGTTAGTGTAGGTTATCCCTACGCGGGTACTGTGCAGATAGGAGATAAAAAGGAATTGCCTAGTTGGGAAAATTGGTAAAAAAGTAATAACAAATCTTGCGGTGTACAGTGGGAGTGCTTTAGGAATTCCTCGTGTACAAGACACAGCAAGGCTGTAAGGGGTAATTCTAATAATGTATGTGCTTATTGGAATTCCCCTTACATTATTACTTTAAGTAATGAATTATTTTAGAGATTGAAGCTTCCGTAAGATGTATTAGGATTTTCTTATTGATGCCTTGCAATGACAACATGGCAACTTAATTTTTGGTTTTGGTTTTTTGGCCGCCACGATGTATATTGGGATTTTCATCTTTGGACAAACTACTACCTATATCAATACGATAATGGGGCTATGATAGATGATTATGGCTATGAACTATTCTCTCAATATCAGTATGGGTTTGGGTTTTACTATCCTGTAGTTAGAAAGTAAGGAGATTGTGTATGGCTAAATTAAAGAATCTACATTCCAGCCGTACACTAATACTACAAGTCCTGATAGGGTTAACAATTGTAGCGGGATGTCAAGTGCCACCCAAAATACCTCCGTGGCCAGCATATAATTATTTTTTTGTAGTATTAAGGCCAAGCCTAGAATTACAGCCAGATGATACAGTGCTAATTGAATATTTAAGTTATGGAGGAGATTACTTTAGGGTTGGGCCTTCTTATGAGAAGTACCGTGCTATTGAGAAGTACCGTGCTTTTTCTGCCTATCTTGACAAAGATGAAGTTGCAAATCTTCCCATAGTAAAGTTTAATAACCTTTTAAACGATCCTGCACGAGATGCCCCACTAAAGTATTTTGTATTAATACCCGAAAAGCCAAAAACACTACCCGCAGGGATGAGCGCGGAAAAGCTTTGGGATCTAGTAAAAGTGTATGACAAATACGGTGATCAGGCAGCCCTAGAAAAAATCTGGCAAGACTTGGTTAGTGCAGGCTACCCCTACGCGGGTACTGTGCAGATAGGAGATAAAAAGGAATTGCCTAGTTGGGAAAATTGGTAAAAAAGTAATAACAAATCTTGCGGTGTACAAGGGGAGTGCTTTACGCATTCCTCTTGTACAAGACACGGCAAGGCTGTAAGGGGTAATTCTAATAATGTATGTGCTTATTGGAATTCCCCTTACATTATTACTTTAAGTAATGAATTATTTTAGAGATTGAAGTTCCTGGAAATGTTTTTAGAAGTTTCTTATGGACGCTTTGCAATGAAAACATGGCATCTTACGATTTGGTTCTGGTTCTGGTTCTGGTTTTGGCCGCCGCGATGTATATTGGGATTTTCATCTTTGGACAAACTACTACCTATATCAATACGATAATGGGGCTATGATAAAAGATTATGGCTATGAACCATTCTCTCAATATCAGTATGGGTTTGGGTTTTACTATCCTGTAGTTAGAAAGTAAGGAGATTGTGTATGGCTATATCAAAGAATCAGTGTTTCATAAGGGGGTTTATGTTTGTGGTATTAGTTGGAACAACGGTCTTGGCAGGGTGCACGGGTTCCCGTCCTCCATTGCGTACTCCATCTTCTACTAACTATTTCATTATTGGTTTTCGACCAAGCTATGCAACGGCATCATCAGATCCACGTTTGGCAGAATACCTGATCTCGTATACAAAGACTTCGTTTCAACATCCTGATGGTCGGTTTCATAGATACTATCACACTCTAGATCCTCGCATAATTAGTTATTCTAAAAATTTTACGCTTGAAAAGAGTTATTTTGATAAAGTCAAGGATGCAAATCTTCCCATAGTAAAGTTTAATAACTTTTTAAACGATCCTGCACGAGATGCCCCACTAAAGTATATTGTATTTATACCCGAAAAGCCAAAAACACTTCCCGCAGGCATGAGCGCGGAAAAGCTTTGGGATCTAGTAGAAGTGTATCATAAATACGAGGACCAGGCAGCCCTAGAAAAAATATGGCAAGACTTGGTTAGTGCAGGCTACCCCTACGCGGGTACTGTGCAGATAGGAGATAAAAAGGAATTGCCTAGTTGGGAAAATTGGTAAAAAAGTAGTAACAAATCTTGCGGTGTACAAGGGGAGTGCTTTAGGCATTCCTCGTGTACAAGACACGGCAAGACTGTAAGGGGTAATTCTAAAAATGTATGTACGTATTGGAAATCCCCTTGCACCATTACTTTAAGTAATGAATTATTTTAGAGATTGAAGCTTCCGTAAGATGTTTTAGGAGTTTCTTATGGACGCATTGCAAGGCAATATGGCACCTAAAGATTGGTTTTGGTTTTTTGGCCGCCACGATGTATATTGGGATTTTCATCTTTGGACAAACTACTACCTATATCAATACGATAATGGGTTTATGATAGATGATTATGGCTATGAACCATTCTCTCAATATCAATATGGGCTTGGGCTTTACTACCCCGTAGTTAGAAAGTAATCAGATTGTGTATGGCTACATAATAGTATGCGCATTTCACTCCCTCTTATAATTGCAGGATTGACAGGGGTAACTGTTTTAGTACCTTGTTGGGTATAAGAAATTCCCATTTGCTAATCCCGTGTAGCAGTAGCGGGGTCTATGGCTTCGCCAAAGCGGGAAACAAGAAAGTAGGCAATAACCTTGCCTTGGGTACTATCGGTGGCTAGCCCGCCTACAACTTGCCCGCTCTTCACTAGTGTCGCCTGTTTTACCTGCAAATTTTTGGGAAAATAATAGCTATTTCACCTTTTTTATCACTTGACACCTACTTTTATTATGATAAAATAATTCAATAAGTGGCTTGAAGTTTTGGCTTCATGCTTCCTCGTATGTACCAAACTTCTGCCAAAGTTATTCGCAAAAGGAGGTTTTGTATGAAAAAAGGTTTAATCGTAGAGCCGCACAGCCCCACCCGGCTTGGCTTGGCTTGGCTTGGTAATACTAGCCCTTGGAATGGCTTTTAGTGCCTGTACTAACAATCTGTTGCCTGGCACAACAGCACCTGGCAGTAGTAAGCCAGAAATCCCCTATACCAGTATGGAAGAACTAAACGGTTTACCCCGCACTAAGGAGTTTACTTCTTGGCGCACCAGTCGGTTTTTAATCCTGCTAGAAATGGAAGAAAACTACAAAAAACTGTACAGTTGGCCTGATACCTACAGTCTGTCAGAAAGGCCAGTAGTTATCTATGAAACCGATTCTACCCCAAAGTATTATGAGTTTTATGTACTAAACAGTCATGGCATAGAAATTGCAACACTTACAGGTCCTGCCCGTAAATCTGAAGTGCCTGCTCCTACAGCCTTTGTTATGCAATGGGTACGAGATTACAAAGGTGCCCAAACGCAAAGCACGCAAAAAGGTCTTGCAAATGTAGTGGGCGGGAATTACCAGGTATTTGCCACCGGCTACCCAACCACAATGGCAGTGGGCCATGCCTATAAAGGCAGCAGAGCTTTTGTGTACGATTCTATGACGGGCAAGTCTATCGATAGCCCCGAAGCCCCACAAGACCCGCTAGAAGAAAACTATAATGCAATAAAAGCCCTTACCGCCGAAGATCTTGCTGCTTTGGGTGCTGACCCATCCGAGAATACGCAAATTACAACAGCATACAACACCGAGAAGGAAAAACGGCTGTATTATGATAAAGTAACCACAGCACTAGACAGCCTTGAAGAAGAGATAGCAAGCACCAGCGATACCGAGATACAAAATGCCTTATCTGCTGCTCGCAGTATGTATTCAGGTAATGCCCGTCCTGGCAGCACAAGATTAAAAAATATTGCAGAAGTTGCCGCCCCCCCTTATTCTCCTGATGTGTGGTATGGTTCTATAGCGAAAGAGGCTAAATTAGAAACATATTTTCAATCAGCAATTTATGATTCAAATCCAAATGACAAAGACAAAATAGCTGCACCTGAAAGGTTGCTTAATAACACATGGGGTGGTTGGTGTGGTCCTTCAGCCTTTTCCTGGGCATATAGAGGATTGGAGGGTAAGTTTAGGGGGAAGGCCGTGCTTTTGCCTGGCGAAAAACCATACAGAGAAGGAGTTTCTGTTAGTGATAGTGCAAAAAGGGAAAATTATTCTTACTGGTTCGGAAGTAGTTCTGATAGTGTCTGGATAGACGAAACAAGCAACCGCTTAGACAATGGGCTTTATGCTCATTTTGCCAGTGCCTTGGGCATTTATGGGACAACAAAAGGTGCTGCATGGCCACATAACTTTGGTTATGCAATGAAAACTGCAAGCGACAACAAATACGATGTCTCCTACACAGGATTATCTTCTGCTGTTAGCAGCCATATACGGGATAGGCGATTACCTGCTTTCACTTTAGTAAATGCAGGTAAAATTAAAGTACTAGAATACTTGCAAGGTAAAGTACCCAATGCAGACAAACTAAACATATTCCAAGTATTAGGTATCGAGCCACACTTTGCTGTGTCTATAGGTTCTACTGATATTGAATGGCATCTTAAGATTTGGTTTTGGTTTTGGTTTTTTGGTCGCCACGATGTATATTGGGATTTTCATCTTTGGACAAACTACTACCTATATCAATACGATAATGGGGCTATGATAAAAGATTATGGCTATGAACCATTCTCTCAATATCAGTATGGGTTTGGGTTTTACTATCCTGTAGTTAGAAAGTAAGGAGATTGTGTATGGCTATATCAAAAAATCAGTGTTTCATAAGGGGGTTTATGTTTGTAGTATTAGTTGGAACAACGGTCTTGGCAGGGTGCCCGAATTCCCGTCCTCCATTGTATATTCCATCTTCTACTAACTATTTCATTATTGGTTTTCGACCAAGCTATGCAACGCTACCATCAGATCCAGGTTTGGCAGAATACCTGAACTCGTATACAAAGACTTCGTTTCAACATCCTGATGGTCGGTTTCATAGATACTATCGCACTCTAGAACATCGCATAATTGGTTATCCTAATAATTTTTGCTTTGGAAAGAGTTATTTTGATAAAGTCAAGGATGCAAATCTTCCCATAGTAAAGTTTAATAACTTTTTAAACGATCCTGCACGAGATGCTCCACTAAAGTATATTGTATTTATACCCGAAAAGCCAAAAACACTACCCGCAGGCATGAGCGCGGAAAAGCTTTGGGATCTAGTAGAAGTGTATAGTAAATACGAGGACCAGGCAGCCCTAGAAAAAATATGGCAAGACTTGGTTAGTGCAGGCTACCCCTACGCGGGTACTGTGCAGATAGGAGAAAAAAAGGAATTGCCTAGTTGGGAAAATTGGTAAAAAAGTAATAACAAATCTTGCGGTGTACAAGGGGAGTGCCTTAGGCATTCCTCGTGTACAAGACACGGCAAGGCTGTAAGGGGTAATTCTAATAATGTATGTGCTTATTGGAATTCCCCTTACATTATTACTTTAAGTAATGAATTATTTTAGAGTTTGAAGCTTCCGTAAGGTGTTTTAGGATTTTCTTATTGATGCCTTGCAATGACAACATGGCATCTTAATTTTTGGTTTTGATTTTTTGGCCGCCACGAGGTATATTGGGATTTTCATCTTTGGACAAACTACTACCTATATCAATACGATAATGGGTATATGACCAAAAAATATGGCTATGAACCATTCTCTCAATATCAGTATGGGTTTGGGTTTTACTATCCTGTAGTTAGAAAGTAAGGAGATTGTATATGGCTATATCAAAGAATCAGTGTTTCATAAGGGGGTTTATGTTTGTAGTATTAGTTGGAACAACGGTCTTGGCAGGGTGCACCCTAAGTCCATCGCGTACTCCATCTTCTACTAACTATTTCATTATTGGTTTTCGACCAAGCTATGCAACGGCACCATCAGATCCAAGTTTGGCAGAATACCTGATCTCGTATACAATGACTTCGTCTAGAGATCCTTATGGTCAGTTTTCTAGATCCTATTACACTCTAGATCCTCGCATAATTAGTTATCCTAATAATTTTTGCTTTGGAAAGAGTTATTTTGATAAAGTCAAGGATGCAAATCTTCCCATAGTAAAGTTTAATAACTTTTTAAACGATCCTGCACGAGATGCTCCACTAAAGTATATTGTATTTATACCCGAAAAGCCAAAAACACTTCCCGCAGGGATGAGCGCGGAAAAGCTTTGGGATCTAGTAGAAGTGTATCGTAAATACGAGGACCAGGCAGCCCTAGAAAAAATATGGCAAGACTTGGTTAGTGCAGGTTATCCCTACGCGGGTACTGTTCAGATAGGAGATAAAAAGGAATTACCCAGTTGGGAAAATTGGTAAAAAAGTAGTAACAAATCTTGCGGTGTACAAGGGGAGTGCTTTAAGCATTCCTCTTGTACAGGACACAGCAGGGCTGTAAGGGGTAATTCTAATAATGTATGTGCTTATTGGAATTCCCCTTACATTATTACTTTAAGTAATGAATTATTTTAGAGTTTGAAGTTCCTGGAGATGTTTTTAGAAGCTTCTTATTGACGCCTTGCAAGGCAATATGGCACCTTAAGATTGGTTTTGGTTTTTTGGTCGCCGGGAGGTACATATAGATATCCATTATTGGACACACTATTATCTTGATCAATTTGATAATGGGTACTTAACAAAAGCCTATGGTTATCGGCCATTTCAGCAATATCAATATGGGCTTGGGGTATATTTACCCATCAAAAGAAAGTAAGGGGATTATATATGGCTAAATTAAAGAATCTACATTCCAGCCGTACACTAATACTACAAGTCCTGATAGGGTTAACAATTGTAGCGGGATGTCAAGTGCCACCCAAAATACCTCCGTGGCCAGCATATAATTATTTTTTTGTAGTATTAAGGCCAAGCCTAGAATTACAGCCAGATGATACAGTGCTAATTGAATATTTAAGTTATGGAGGAGATTACTTTAGGGTTGGGCCTTCTTATGAGAAGTACCGTGCTATTGAGAAGTACCGTGCTTTTTCTGCCTATCTTGACAAAGATGAAGTTGCAAATCTTCCCATAGTAAAGTTTAATAACCTTTTAAACGATCCTGCACGAGATGCCCCACTAAAGTATTTTGTATTAATACCCGAAAAGCCAAAAACACTACCCGCAGGGATGAGCGCGGAAAAGCTTTGGGATCTAGTAAAAGTGTATGACAAATACGGTGATCAGGCAGCCCTAGAAAAACTATGGCAAGACTTGGTTAGTGTAGGTTATCCCTACGCGGGTACTGTGCAGATAGGAGATAAAAAGGAATTACCCAGTTGGGAAAATTGGTAAAAAAATAATAACAAATATTGCGGTGTACAAGGGGAGTGCTTTGAGTATTCCTCTTGTCAGGACACAGCAGGGCTGTAAGGGGTAATTCTAATAATGTATGTGCTTATTGGAAATCCCCTTGCACCATTACTTTAAGTAATGAATTATTTTAGAGATTGAAGCTTCCGTAAGATGTTTTAGGAGTTTCTTATGGACGCATTGCAAGGCAATATGGCACCTAAAGATTGGTTTTGGTTTTTTGGCCGCCACGATGTATATTGGGATTTTCATCTTTGGACAAACTACTACCTATATCAATACGATAATGGGGCTATGATAGATGATTATGGCTATGAACCATTCTCTCAATATCAGTATGGGTTTGGGTTTTACTATCCTGTAGTTAGAAAGTAAGGAGATTGTGTATGGATATATCAAAGAATCAGCATTTTCCTATTGCTTTAATACTTTTAGTATTCTTAGGGGCTACGGTTGCAGTAAGTTGTGATTTGAGTTGGTTGGCGGGTGGGATACCTAAACCACCACCACGCCAAGAGTATAATTATTTCTTTGTAGTATTAAGGCCAAGCCTAGAATTACAGCCAGATGATACAGCACTAATTGAATATTTAGCTAATGGAGATTATTACTATAAGGTTGGGCCTTCTTATGAGAAGTACCGTGCTTTTTTTGCCTATCTTAACAAAGATAAAGTTGCAAATCTTCCCATAGTAAAGTTTAATAACTTTTTAAACGATCCTGCACGGGATGCTCCACTAAAGTATATTGTATTTATACCCGAAAAGCCAAAAACACTACCCGCAGGCATGAGCGCGGAAAAGCTTTGGGATCTAGTAGAAGTGTATCGTAAATACGAGGACCAGGCAGCCCTAGAAAAAATATGGCAAGACTTGGTTAGTGCAGGCTACCCCTACGCGGGTACTGTGCAGATAGGAGATAAAAAGGAATTGCCTAGTTGGGAAAATTGGTAAAAAAGTAATAACAAATCTTGCGGTGTACAGTGGGAGTGCTTTAGGAATTCCTCGTGTACAAGAAACGGCAAGCCTGTAAGGGGTAATTCTAATAATGTATGTGCTTATTGGAATTCCCCTTACATTATTACTTTAAGTAATGAATTATTTTAGAGATTGAAGCTTCCGTAAGATGTTTTTAGGATTTTCTTATGGACGCATTGCAAGGCAACATGGCACCTAAAGATTGGTTTTGGTTTTTTGGCCGCCACGATGTATATTGGGATTTTCATCTTTGGACAAACTACTACCTATATCAATACGATAATGGGTATATGACCAAAAAATATGGCTATGAACCATTCTCTCAATATCAGTATGGGTTTGGGTTTTACTATCCCGTAGTTTGAAAGTAAGGGGATTGTGTATGGCTATATCAAAGAATCAGTGTTTCATAAGGGGGTTTATGTTTGTGGTATTAGTTGGAACAACGGTCTTGGCAGGCTGCACGGGTTCCCGTCCTCCATTGCGTACTCCATCTTCTACTAACTATTTCATTATTGGTTTTCGACCAAGCTATGCAACGTCACCATCAGATCCAAGTTCGGCAGAATACCTGATCTCGTATACAATGACTTCGTCTATAGATCCTTATGGTCAGTTTTATAGATACTATCACACTCTAGAACATCGCATAATTGGTTATCCTAATAATTTTTGCTTTGGAAAGAGTTATTTTGATAAAGTTGATGCTGCAAATCTTCCCATAGTAAAGTTTAATAACTTTTTAAACGATCCTGCACGAGATGCCCCACTAAAGTATATTGTATTTATACCCGAAAAGCCAAAAACACTACCCGCAGGGATGAGCGCGGAAAAGCTTTTGGATCTAGTAGAAGTGTATAGTAAATACGATGAACAGGCAGCCCTAGAAAAAATATGGCAAGACTTGGTTAGTGCAGGCTACCCCTACGCGGGTACTGTGCAGATAGGAGATAAAAAGGAATTGCCTAGTTGGGAAAATTGGTAAAAAAGTAGTAACAAATCTTGCGGTGTACAAGGGGAGTGCCTTAGGCATTCCTCGTGTACAAGACACGGCAAGGCTGTAAGGGGTAATTCTAATAATGTATGTACGTATTGGAATTCCCCTTACATTATTACTTTAAGTAATGAATTATTTTTGAGTTTGAAGCTTCCGTAAGATGTTTTAGGATTTTCTTATGGACGCCTTGTAAGGACAACAAGGCATCTTAATTTCTGGTTTTGGTTTTTTGGCCGTCACGAGGTAAATATAGATATCCATTATTGGACACACTATTATCTTGATCAATTTGATAATGGGTACTTAACAAAAGCCTATGGTTATCGGCCATTTCAGCAATATCAATATGGGCTTGGGTTTTACTATCCTGTAGTTAGAAAGTAAGGAGATTGTGCATGGCTATATCAAAGAAGCAGCATTCCCCTATTGCTTTAATACTTTTAGTATTCTTAGGGGCTACGGTTGCAGTAAGTTGTGATTTGAGTTGGTTGGCGGGTGGGATACCTAAACCACCACGCCAAGAGTATAATTATTTTTTTGTAGTATTAAGGCCAAGCCTAGAATTACAGCCAGATGATACAGTGCTAATTGAATATTTAAGTTATGGAGTAATGTACTCTAGTTTTGGGTGGGATGCTTTTGAGAAGAAGTACCGTGCTTTTTTTGCCTATCTTAACAAAGATAAAGTTGCAAATCTTCCCATAGTAAAGTTTAATAACTTTTTAAACGATCCTGCACGGGATGCTCCACTAAAGTATTTTGTATTAATACCCGAAAAGCCAAAAACACTTCCTTCAGGCATGAGCGCGGATGAGCTTTGGGATCTAGTAGAAGTGTATCGTAAATACGATGACCAGGCTGCCCTAGAAAAAATATGGCAAGACTTGGTTAGTGCAGGTTATCCCTACGCGGGTACTGTGCAGATAGGAGATAAAAAGGAATTGCCTAGTTGGGAAAATTGGTAAAAAAGTAATAACAAATATTGCGGTGTACAAGGGGAGTGCTTTAGGCATTCCTCGTGTACAAGACACGGCAAGGCTGTAAGGGGTAAGTCTAATAATGTATGTGCTTATTGGAATTCCCCTTACATTATTACTTTAAGTAATGAATTATTTTAGAGATTGAAGCTTCCGTAAGATGTTATTAGGATTTTCTTATGGACGCATTGCAATGACAACAAGGCACCTAAAGATTGGTTTTGGTTTTTGGCCGCCACGATGTATATTTGGTACTGTTTTCGTAGCAGATTATGGCTACAATAAAGAAGGAAAAATAACAATTACTGGAGGTCAAATTAGGGTTAGTACCATCAAAACCGTACCCTATGTTAAAGGATTAGCAATTAATTATGTAGGAGAAATAATTTTAGTTCCCAACTATGAAAAGCTTACTCCCATTTCTGATTGTGAATACACTACAAGTAAAAGTATCCCTTTTAATTTGTATTTCTGGGGTACCAGATATGGAGGGGCTATTGCGAAATCGGGTACTTTCTATGCAACACTGGGCCATCAAATTATTAAAATTGAGCCAAAGTAAGGATTTTAGTATATGACAAAAATAAAGTATCAGCATTTCTCTTTCCTGGATTACTTGTAGTACTTAGGAATAGCCATTTTTATTAGGTTGGGAATGTGCATAAGAAATTAATCAAAAAAGAAATGTACAGTACCCTAATCCCGTGGTGCAGTAGCTGGGTCTATGGCTTCGCCAAAGCGGGAAACAAGAAAGTAGGCAATGGCTTTGCCTTGGGTAATATCGGTGGAAAGCCGACCTAAAACTTGCCCGCTCTTAACTATGTCGCCTGTTTTAACCTGCAAGTTTTCATTTCCTCCATATACATACACATACCCTTTTTTTGAAGTAATAATAACTACTTCTCCATAACCACGATAGGGACCTGCCGAAGATACTGCACCACTGGCAACCGCCCGAATTTCTTCACCCTTCCAGGAATCAAACTGGACACCATAGGCTTTTCCTTTTAGGTAAGAAATTTTACCTGTACTGGGCCATATCGCTGCCTGAAAAATCTGTTTAGAATCTCCCTTTACGCTAGAGGGTATGCTAATCTGCGGTCCTTGCAAGGGATCCGCAGTCAGAGATGAATTAGGTATTTTATTGCTTATTTGAATGCTATTGGAACTGCTAGGAATAATAAGCTGTTGATTTAAACTAATGTTGGCTTTTTCACTGATTTTATTCACACTCATTAATTCTTCCAGACTAATTCCATAATAGCGAGCAATGCTGTAGAGGGTTTGTCCTTTTTGGACACGATGGAAAGCGGGAATAAGAAGTTTTTGGCCTGCAAAAATTTTTACTGGCTGTTTAATGTCATTCACAAGAGCTAGACTTTCTGCATTTATATTATATTTTCTTGCTACAGAGTACAAAGTTTCACCTTTTTGTAGTGTGTGTTGGCGCAGTTCCCCCGACTGTGGGTACAGTATCCCCACCACGCTTAAAAGTAGGAAAAAGCCCAGACTAAGCAGTTTCATTGCTATAATATCGGAATTTTTGTGGCTTTTATTTATTCATACAAAGGAAAGAGAACTCAGCTTCAGCATAAAATTCAAGAAAATCGTTTTTTTACTAATTGCAGGTTTTGGTATATTCCTAATTAGTAAAGCCTATTGGGTAAAACCCCTAAAAATGTACAAAATTGGCGTCTTTGGCTTTTAGTACTGCTCTACAGTTGGCAGGACGATGCAAAAGCAAGGTATTATAATTAGCGGTACTTTTGATTTTGCAGGAGTTGGCGCACATAGTGCGTACAGGCGTGCACACCTAATGTGGCACTATTGGCTATTACTGAGGCAACCAGACGATTGGCTGAAGTGCAAATTATTATTTTATTACTGGTAATTTCTAACATCTACTGCAACAGCTTAGAGTATACCTCATTTGGAGTTCAATAACCTAGTGGCTTTCTAGGTCTATTGTTTAATAATTCTTCCACACGGTAGATTTCTTTGGGAGAGATTTGACTGAAGTCTGTACCTTTAGGAAAATACTATCTGAGTAATTCATTAGTATTTTCATTAGTTCCTCTCTGCCAAGGAGATCTTGGGTCTGCAAAGTAGACGGTCATCTTGGTATCGATAGTAAACTTTTTATGCTGAGTCATTTCTTTGCCTTGATCATAGGTTAAAGTTTTCGAAAAAAGTTGGGGGAATGTTTTGACTTTTTTGGTAAATGCAATTCTTACTGATGTGGCATCTTTTTCTTTCAGAATTACAAGTTTAACTTGTCTGGTGGTTCTTTCTACCAAAGTACCAAGTGCATAAATAAAATCATCGCAAATAATAGTTTTTCATTCTGGTGTGGGGAAGTATTGTACCGCATAACAGGCTTTTGGTAGATGATGATGTACGACAGTACGACAGTACGACAGTACGACCGTACTACAGTACGACCCAGGAAAAGAACATTAAGATGGGTCAATACATACTTATACACAACCGATATTCTATAATATTGTAATAATTATATTTATTATGATGTAAAAATTTTTATGAAAAAATCTATCCATCTTAGGCAACTAGTTCCCAAACTCTTCTTTACAAAGCATCTATACCTGGACGAGAGCTTCGTTTTGTTGGGCCCAGAAACCCCGGTAGACCCAATTCTAATAAGACGATTGATTCACTGGGGTTTTAATGAGTTTTACACAGAAGGCGAAATAATGGGAGAAATAATATCGCCTTCTACCCCCAAAAGTGGCACGCAAAGTTCCATATCGCCTGGCCATATCTCTAATGAAGTGCTTCCCATACAAAAATTTTATGCTTCTTTTCTGGACTATCTCGAAAAAATATATACCAGAATTATTAAGAACTCTGAGTTAGATTATCAGGGTTTGGCAAATAGAATGGCTACTCTTTCCGAGTTGGTTCAGAAGAAAAGAAGTATTATACTTCGTGTACAGGCTGTGGCTACATATAAGAACTATCTAACTTTGCATTCAGCTAATACAGCTGTGTATGCAATTCTTACAGGACAAACAATAAAGCTCTCTAGGGAAAAAGTAATTGAGTTGGCCGTAGCATCCTCACTGCACAAAATTGGCTTGCTGCGATTACCTCCCCACCTTTACCTTTCGGACAAGGTGCTCAGCCCTTCCGAAAAGAAATCTTTGGTAACATATCCCTTACTTGGGTATAATTTACTAAAAGCGTGCGGTGTGTATACATCCATCTGCCTTGCAGTACTGGAACATCACGAAAGGATGAATGGATCGGGCTATCCTAAAGGACTTGTTGGCGATAAAATATCATTATATGCGAGGATTATCATGATAGCCAGTGATTTTGCTGCAATTGTTAATGAGCGGCCTTACAGACAAGGGGTTTTGCCACATTTCCTGGTTAAAGAATTCCGAATGAATAAAGACAACATGTACGATGACTTATTAGTTCGGGCCTTTACTCATGCACTTTCATCCTATCCAATTGGCAGTTTGGTATTGCTTAGCAATGGCAAATCCGCCAGGGTGGTAGGCATAGATGAAGAAAACCCTGGTAATCCTATTGTAGAATTATTAGGGGTACAATCCCCGGATGGCAAAGAAATAACTTTTCAGACAGACCAAGTCAACATTCGCATAGAACGACCCTTGTCTGAGTCAGAGGGAAGGTTGGAGTCATAAAAGCCGGATTGATATTTAAAAGTCTAAGCAAAAAGGAGAAAAAAATGAAGTATTCTGCGCTGCACAATGCACGTTTAGCATATGTGCCAAAAATTCCCGCAATTTTGAAAAGTGGAACCACAACTCTTAGAGCGATTGCACAAAAAACTATCGAGCCTTTAGAGGATAAAGAAAGGTTAGGAGCCCTATTTCCACTCACCTATGGGCAAGTGAGTATTGGGTTTGATACAGGTACTCCTAATCTGCAAATAAGCAAACTAAGAGTGGGGGTATTGCTATCTGGAGGTCCCGCACCAGGTGGCCACAATGTAATTACAGGTTTATTTGATGCCATGAAGGCTGCCAACACAGAATCAGTGTTACTGGGTTTTAAGGGTGGTGCAGCTGGTTTAATTCAGAATAATGCAATCGAATTACATACAAATCTTATTGCTAGTTATCGCAATACCGGAGGCTTCGACATTATTGGATCTGGTAGAACAAAAATAGAAACACCCGAGCAGTTTGCATCAGCACTTACCACCGCTAAAAAGCAAGAACTGTCCGCACTTGTGATAGTGGGTGGTGATGATTCTAATACAAATGCTGCCTTGCTTGCAGAATATTTTGCGCAAAAGAAACAAAACACCGCAATAATCGGAGTGCCTAAAACTATAGACGGTGATTTAAAGAATAATTTTATCGAGGCATCCTTTGGCTTTGATACAGCGGCAAAAACATACTCCGAACTAATAGGTAACATTTGCAAAGATGCAGCTTCTAGCAGGAAGTACTGGCACTTTATAAAACTAATGGGCCGTTCAGCGTCTCATATAACACTGGAATGCGCTTTGCAAACCCATCCCAATATCTGTTTTATTTCCGAAGAGGTAGAGAAAAAAAATGCTAGCCTCGACAGAATAATAGAAGATGTAGCAAACACAATAGTAGCACGTTCCAATGCAGGATCTAATTTTGGAGTAGTATTAGTTCCAGAGGGTTTAATAGAGTTTGTCCCAGAGATAAAAAAACTGATACAAGAGATAAATGATGTGGTAGCCGAAGAGGGGGGGGGATTTTCTTCCTTAGCTTCCTTTGACGCGCAAAAGGACTTCGTTCAAAAGAAAATAAGCAAAGAATCATTTACTATATTCACTTCCATCCCCAAAAGCATTCAAGAACAGTTGTTATGGGACAGAGACCCACATGGTAATGTACAGGTTTCTCGTATTGAAACTGAAAAATTACTCATCGAAATGACAAAAACAAAACTAAAAAGTATGGCGGCAAAGGGGCAGTACACGGGCAAGTTCGATTACCAATCGCACTTTTTGGGGTATGAAGGACGTTGTGGGTTTCCTTCAAATTTTGATGCCGATTACTGCTATGCTTTGGGATATACCGCATTTGCTCTTGCCGCCTCCTCTTCTAATGGCTATCTTGCAGTACTGCGGGGGCTTTCTGGACCTGCTGCAACATGGGAAGCAGGAGGTATACCTTTAGTATCGATGATGAATATTGAAAAGCGACATGGTGTAGAAAAGGCGGTAATCAAAAAAGCCCTGGTAGACTTGCAGGGTAAACCCTTTGCAGAATTTGTGCGACATAGAGAAGTGTGGGCAATAAATACCGACTACACTCTGCCTGGTCCAATACAATTTTTTGGTCCTGCAGAATTAACAGAAGCCAGGACATACACAATCCAATTGGAAAATATGCAAGAGAATGCGTAATTGGTTGAGCGGCATTTTGCCGTTTCGACTTCTTGGCTCCAAAAAAAAGTCATATCCAGAATATACAGGCATAGTGCAGGAAAGGTGGGTGGCTGACTTTTCTTCTGCTGCTACGGGTAGGTTTTTACCCTTACACGAAAATACATACGAGGCGCGCTATGGGTGGGCAGACGACAAAGGCGTGGCAGGTTTGGAGCTGAGTATTACTCAAAGCGGAATTTTTGCCTGGACCCTTGCCGAACCATATCAGTATGCAGATTTCGTATTAGGTGCAACACTGCATGTAGGTGTAGATGATGTAGCCACACCCTTGCATGCAGGCAAAGGAAGTTGTGGTTTTTTGTTCCGGTATAAAGACGATGGCAATTTTTACTTAATACTTATATCTTCTGGCGGTTATTTT
Organism: Unio pictorum; assembly: GCA_030141615.1. Lineage (NCBI taxonomy): Eukaryota > Metazoa > Mollusca > Bivalvia > Unionida > Unionidae > Unio > Unio pictorum. Next base: position 919,627 of record JARLTB010000311.1, read on the forward strand.
CGGTTGGATAGAGTATTTAATGGCAAATCGCAAAGTATAGTGGGCTGGACTGAAGTACCCTCTACCCCCGCCTCTGCTGTACACAACCTAACCCTAACGGCAAGGGGCTCTTCATTTTTCATTTTTATCGATGATACCTGGGCTGCTGAAGCAGTGGACGATTGTTTTGCATCTGGCTCTATAGGGTTTGCAAGCCAGTATTACAAGACTTCGAATTCTCAGGAGGAGCCCAGGAGCTGTGCCTGTACGAATTTCTCTATTGAATCTCGCCTCCTAGAGGTAGAAGCCTGGCATTATACTTTTGTTACTAAAGATCATACAAAACCTTTGCAAAGACTGCGCCTTGCCAGAAGCTATTTTGCCTTGGGGGAATACATTGCGGCAGCCATTCAGATTCGCCGTGCCGAAAAACAAGGAGCTTTAACCACAGAAGACTTATTTTTCAAGGCGGAAGTTCTGATACGGCTTTCTTTGTATAAGGAAGCCGAAGCTGCTTTGCGTGCCTGCTTGGATGCAGACAGCAACAATACATTAGTTAGGGAGGAATTGGTTAATTTATTGTATCTATGTAATGACTTTAGTACACTAAAAAGTGAATTGCTCAATATGAAAAGTCATAATCCTGCAACCTTCGATAATAATTTTAGATTGATAACACTCTTGGGGCATGCACAATTCTCCTTGGGCCAATTTGCAGATGCAGCAAAGACTTATTTTATGGCAACCCAGTTAGAACCATTGCAGGCTCTTGCCTGGACAAATAGCGGACAGGCTTTTGATGCTGCGGGTAATAAAGAACAGGCGATTCGCGCTTATACAACAGCCGCCCAACTGCTAATTCAGGATGCTGCTTGGCCTGAGGTAGATGTATCCCTAAACAGATTGTCGTGCTTGAAAGCAGATCCAGAAGTTTTGGGGCAACTGGCGGTTCTTGCTCTACTAGGTCAGAACAAGAAAGAAGCAGCGCGAAAAACCATTAAACGCATCCTGCAAAAAAGCAAGAATAAGGCATGGCTATACTTTCAACTAGGAGAACTAGATCGCAATGAAAAAGATTGGGAAGGAGCTGGAAAGAATTACAAGGCTGTACTGCAACAGGATAGCGAGCAATATTCTGCCACACTTAGGCTGGCAGAATGTCAGTTTGAATTAGGCCTGGATTCATGCAAAGCCCTTTCCTGCGCACAAAGGAAGCTAAACAAAGCTACAGAACAGGAACAAGGCGAGTTTTATTTTCTTGTTGGAAAAGTGCGACAAAGGAAGGAATATACCTCTACCTTTCCTGAAGCAGCTTCGTATTACTTTACGCAAGCGCAGAAATATTTACCGCAAAATGTGCAGTTAGCCCTGCTGTTATCAGAATCTTTAGTTCAGGAGGAAAAATATGCCGAAGCTCTGGCATGTCTGAATACTTTTGCTGAATTTCCCGAAGCTAGGAACAAGGCGGGAAACATTCTAGCTAGTATGGCTCAGGAAAGAAAAGACAAAGAAAGAGAAAAGCTATTAGAAAAGTGCTTGAAGGAATTTGAAAAAGCAAAAGAATTACAACCAGAATCAATCGAATATAGAACCAATGTAGCTGCCTGCTTGTTTGAGCTAAAGAATTATAGTGCAGCAGAATTAGAGCTTTCCTCATGTCTTGAAATAGAAACCAATCCGCGTCTACTTTTGTTGCGTGGCCACTTGGCACGGATACATGGCCAGAGAGAAATAGCATTGCTTTCTTATCGGTGGGGGCTAGAGCAGGAAGCAGACAATCCTCATCTTTTGTATGCCCTTGCCAGACTATATTCAGAGATAGGAGAGGAAGAAAAAGCCAGGCAGCTTATTATTACATTAGGGCAAGATGTGTATGCAAAACAAATAAAAAAGGGGAACTTCTAAAATGTCTATAAGCAACATCTTTTGTACTTTATCTCAAAATATGCACCTACCTTGCCTTGCAATTCAGTGGAAAAAAAAGTAGTATAATACAAAGTGAAAACTCAGATTTTTGTACTAACAGGGCTGTTTTTTATATTGGCGACTGCATTACAGGGGCAGAATATCATCACTGCTGCCCAATATTTTGATTCAGTGGCAGACCGATATGGCAAAATTACAGATTTTCAATCATCAGTAGTAATAAACTCGGGCAAGGGTGGGATAATGACGGGCACTCTCATTTTTAAGAACCCCTCAAAACTTAGAATAGACTTCAGTTCACCTGCTGGTCAGGTTATAGTGTATGATGGGGCTTTGTTGCGAGTGTACGTGCCAGGGCTAAACACAATAATGCAACAGACTACAGGAAGCCCTGGAGCAACTAACCTTGCAACTAGAGAAGGGCTAAAGGTGCTTAGAAAGAACTATTCCATCACCTACGAATCTAGTCCAACACCCCTCCCGCTGGATGAAACCAGCAAGGAAAAGGCAATTCGCCTTGTACTCACTCGAAGTACGGTTTCCGAAGCTTTTGTAAAGATTAGAATTTTTGTAAATCCTGACACTCAGCTCATACGAAGAATGGAAGGAACAGGAATAGGGGGTGGCAAATTCACCATTGATTATACAGATACAGTTGTGAATGCAGGTATAAGTGATAATAAATTTACTTTTGAATCTCCTCCCACAGCAAATACATTTGACAATCTACTTTCGAATACAGGGCAATAATGGGAGTACAGTAATGCATAACATAGGAAGCAGGCTTAAAAATGCCAGGGAAGAAAAAGGGTACACCATAGAGCAGATATCCTCGTATACAAAAATTGCTCGCCGTTATCTCTTAAGTCTTGAAGCAGAAGATTTTACCGATTTTCCTGGCGAGCCTTATCTTATTGGATTTCTTCGCAACTATGCTGTGTACCTCGAATTGCCTGCTGAAGAGCTTGTAGAGCAATATAAAAAAATAAAAATGCGAGATATGCCAACGCCGCATAAAGAACTTACCAGAAAGCAGCCCTCCTTTTTTACACTTCCTCTTGTCGCGGGTGCACTTGCAGTGGTTTTTGTTTTTCTTGTTCTTTTAATTGTTGTTGGTCGCAAACAAGACACAAAAGTAGTCGCAGCACAAAGGCAAGCAATAACCTACGAAGTGGGTGATGACAAATTTGAAAAAAGGTTATATGTAGGCGATGCGCTTATTTTGGGCAGGGGTCAGAAAAAATATAAATTAACAGTAGCCAGGATAGATCAAACAGTGACAATGGACACGCCAAATGGTGCGCAGAAGCTACAGGTAGGCGAAGAAGGGACAATGGATCTAGACCTAGATAAAAATCCGGATCTTGTAGTTCTGGTTCTCGATGTATCTGTAGGTAATCCAAATAATGGTGCGCTTACACAGATAGAATACTTGGCCGGTGCCAGCATACTTGGTACTTCTAATATTGTCACAACAGATCCTACCACAGTCCCAACTGCCATTCCTACTGACGACCCTGCTAGTCAGGCAAACAACATAGCGAAAAATCCCCTACCTGTAGATCCGGGTACTGCTGCCAATGTGCCCCTGCCAGGCACTTCTTCCCTGCCTTTAGACGGATCGTCTGGTATTACCCAGATCACTACATTAAATCTTGTGCCTGCGGCAAACAAAACTTCGATAATTTTCGAGGCAGGTCGATCTCCTTTTCCCTTTGTGGCATACATAAGTTTTAGAAATCCCTGTTATCTTCGTTACGAAGCCGATAACGGGGCTAGGAAAATGGAAAAGTATTTTAAGCGGGGTGATGAACTTAATATAAATGCCAACAATAACTTAAAGCTCTGGGTTAGTAACGCATATTCTGCAAAACTGCGGGTATTTGCAACAGGTAGTAGAGCCATAGATATAGAATTAGGCTTACCCGGACAAGTAACTGTAAGAAGAATTGCTTGGATACAATCTGATGCAGGTAACTGGTCTCTTGGCATCACCGAAGTGGACTAGATAAATCTTCTTATGCGTTTTTGGATAGACAATCTAGGTTGCGCAAAAAATCAGGTTGACGCCGAAGAAATAATCGCCAGGCTAGAGCAATTAGGTTATGAATATGTAAGGTCTGCCGACCAAGCCAACCTACTAATTGTAAATAGTTGTGGCTTTATAGAGGCAGCAAAGAAAGAGTCTGTGCACGCGGTGCTACATCTAAGAAAAAAACATCCTGATAAAAAGATATTACTCACAGGTTGCCTTGCTCAGCGCTATGCAGGTGATATGGGACAGTGGTTGCCAGAACTGGATGGTATAATGGGCAATGCAGATTTAAGTCAAATAGGCAAAGCAGCAGAACTATGCCTTGCAGGAACGCATCCTGTTTTGCGCACCGATCCTTTTTCTGTATCTAGGTTGGCAGCAGCATCAACTAAGGACCATCCAATGCGGAAGCACTTATTTGATTATCCAGGTTCAGCATATATAAAAATTTCTGAAGGCTGCAATCATCGGTGCAGTTTTTGTGCTATTCCTCATATTCGTGGAAACCTGAAATCCCGATCTATTTCTAGTATTGTATCCGAATATGAGCAACTAATAAAAATGTCGGTAAAGGAAATAAATGTAATTGGACAGGATCTTTTGTCCTATGGTACGGATCTATCTTCTGAAGTATTAGGCCCGCAAAAGAGTGGTTTGCTACTTCCATTATTGGAAGCTCTTTTGCGGGTAGCACCCGACCCTAATTCTGGTTTTAGGATTAGGCTACTGTATTTATTCCCCGATGCTATGGAATTTGTCATAGATGCACTACTTAAGATAATGAAGCAGGACGGGAGGATATTGCCCTATTTTGATCTTCCTTTTCAGCATTCCTCTGTGCCTATATTAAGGGCAATGGGTAGAAAGGGTTCGGCAGATACATACCTTGCCTTGTTGGATAAAATAAGAAAGCAGATACCTGATGCGGTGTTTAGGTCTACTTTTTTGGTGGGATTTCCTGGCGAAGGCGATGCCGACTTTAAGGACTTGCTAGAGTTTCAGCAAAGGGCTGCGTTGGATTGGCTAGGTGTTTTTATGTTCTCATTGGAAGAAGATACTCCTGCATACAAACTAAAAAGGAATAAAGTGCCACAAAAAATTATTAAAGGCAGGAAAAAAGAAATAGAAGATGCGCAATTTGCAATAAGCCAAAAGAAATTAGGAAGATTTGTGGGTAGTACTATGGATATTCTTGTAGAAGAAAAAGTAATTAAAAATTCACAAAAACAATCCAGCATAATTCCCAATGAAGTTTTTGGAAGAGCCTGGAATCAAGCCCCCGATGTTGACGGTATATGCCTACTAAGAGGTGGGTCAGACGAGAAATTAAATCCTGGCGCACTAATTAAGGCTACAATTACTGGGTTGCGTGGGGTGGATTTTCTTGCAAGTACAGATTGCTATACAGCCACAAAGGCTAAAGATATATGATACATCCACCCCTGGATTCAGCGCACTATATGCAAAGCCTAAATCCGGAGCAAAGGGCTGCTGTTTTGCACGAAGGCAAGAGCTTACTAATACTGGCAGGAGCAGGTAGTGGCAAAACAAGAGTGATAACTTCTAAGTTGGCATATCTTGTGCATGAAAAGAATGTTGATCCCAGAAGTATCCTGTGTTTGACTTTTACAAACAAAGCTGCCAAAGAAATGCGTGAAAGAGCTCTACATATAGATCCACGAGTAGGCCGCGCCAGTATTTCTACTTTTCACTCTTTTGGTACGTGGTTTCTTAGAATGAATACCCAGCAAGCCGAACTACATTCTAATTTTACAATTTATGATGATAGCGATTCTACCAGTTTGTTGCATACTCTTTTCCCAGAACGTAGCAGGACAGAATGCGCAAGCCTAGCAAAGCAGATAGCCTTGGCAAAAGATAAAAATTTGGATCCGGATTCTTACGAACTTCCTAAAATGTATAGAAATATTAGTTTAAGCAGAATTTATGCAGAATATGAATCTAAACTTAGACTGACGGGCAATGTTGATTTTGGCGATCTTATAAAATTACCTGCAAAAATTCTTGCTAGTGATAAAACAATACGACAAAGGACTAGGGGGCGATTTTCTTTTATTCTTGTAGATGAATACCAGGATACCAATAAGATGCAGGTTGAATTGCTTCGCATTTTGGTGTTGGGTATGGCCAACGATGAAGCATTGCCAGTATATGTTTGTGCTGTGGGGGATGATGACCAGTCTATTTATAGATTCAGAGGTGCAGAAGTATCCAATATAATTAATTTTGAAAAAGATTTTCCTGGTACAGATCTAATTAAGTTAGAACGAAATTACAGATCTTACCAAAGTATCCTTTGCCTTGCAGATAGTATTGTAGCCAACAATTCAGGTCGACTTGGCAAGACTTTGGTAGCCGAAAGAAAAGGGGGTGGTAAACCCAGTCTTGCATTCTTGCAAGACCACGAAGAAGAAGCCAGATATGCAGCGTCTTTATGTAAAGAACAACTTACAAAAGGGTTAAGTCTAGACAAAATAGCTATTTTATACAGAACAAATTCTCAATCTCTTGTGTTTGAGAAGGAATTTTTACGGCAGAGCATCCCCTATAAACTTGTTGGTACAACTCGGTTTTACGAAAGAGAAGAGATAAAAGATTGTCTGGCGTATCTTAATGTAATCTGTAATCCAAAGGATGAAGTAGCCTTGCGAAGAATTATTAATAAACCCACCCGAGGCATAGGTACAAGCAGTGAAACGGCATTATTTGATGCTATGTCCTCTTCTGAAGTATCTGAAGTAGCACAAATTATTCCTTATACTGTTGCCATAACATCAGTGTTACCCACACTTAAGGATAAGGCTGCCAAAGCCATGAAAGCCTTTGGTCAACTTATGTATTCTTTTGAGCAGGGGCTACAAGAAAAAGATAGCGATACAATTCGTGAGAATGATTCTCTTGCACAAGTGATAAAAAAAATAATTCAAGAATCGGGGCTACAGGAATTTTATAAAACAAAAGATAAAAACGACAGCACCCAAAAAACTCTTAACCTGGATGAATTAGTTAATAGTGCGGTTATCTATCCCCGTAATCGTCATGGACTGGGTGATTTTTTGCAAGATATTGCTTTGGATCAATCCAGGTCAGACCCGTTGCTGCAGGACGAAGCAGCAAAAGCCAAAGGGTTTGTTACGCTTATTACAATGCACAACACCAAAGGTTTGGAGTTTCCTATAGTTATGATTTCGGGAATGGAACAGGGTCTCTTTCCACGTTATGACGATGAAGGCGAAGAGTTAGAAGAGCAGCGAAGGTTATTCTATGTTGCAATTACAAGGGCTAAAGATAATCTGTACATTACAAGCTGTAAACACAGAATGCTTCATGGCAGGATGATAGAGTCATCGCCTTCTATTTTCCTTGAAGAATTAGACCAAGAACTGGTAACAATGGAAGGCGCAAGATATGGGTTTTCCTACTCTGGGAGGGAAGATGCAATCTATAAAGCGGGTCAGTCTGTGTATCATGAAGACTATGGGATGGGTTATGTGATAAAAGTTACTCCAACACCAAATTCAGGTCCTCTGGTTTTTGTAAAATTTGAAACAGGAAAGATAAATCAGTTCTTTCCCCGCTATACTACAAAACTTGAATTTATGGGGCGTAGGTAAAAATGAGCGATAATGAGGGGATGGAACTATTACGATTATTACCTCCTATTAAAAGGCACAGAGGCTGGAGATTATATAGTCATAATGGTTTGCGATTTTTGGATCTATGGCAGGATAATGCCTATGGTATTTTAGGAGCTAAGGGGAGCAGGCTTGCCAGTACCGCTAAGGCTTTTTTAGATACTGGTATGCTCTCTCCTTTGCCCTCTATTTGGGAAAATAAAGTAACTAAAGTTTTACTTAACAAAAACCCTGGCTTTGCAAAAGTAGCTTTGTACGATAGTGAATGCAGTGCTATGCAGGCAATAAAAGACCAATGTAATACAGAAGGTTTTACAATTTGTGCACAATCGCCTTTTCCTTTGTTTACATCCTTGTTAAACAAGGATGTAAAATACGCTCTCGCTTTTATCCCCTGCCCTGCGACATTAAGGCTTGGCGCAGTATTAGTTAAGGACGAGCATAGTACCTTGCGTGGGGAACTAGTTTCTCCAATAAAGCTGGCTTTGGCAATTAAGGCTCTTGCAGAATTGGATAACTATTATGTACTTTACAATGAAGAATTATGGAAGCGGGTAGACAAGAGATTGTCTGTCTGGTTTACACGGAAGGGTCCTTATCTTTGGCCTACAATAGCCTCGTCAGAGTATAATAAATTGTTTAAGACTGCTTTAGCAGCAGGAGTTTTGCTATCGCCCTACTATACATTACCTTCACTTATTCCTGGCGAGTTTAGTGATGGTGAACTAGCCAGGCTGGAAGCGGCTCTTGGCACTTTGCAAAAGCCAGATGAAAATAAAATATTACACTTGATATGAAAAGCGAAAATAACAAACAAATAGCTCAACATTTATTGCCACCCTACATTGCCATAACCCCGCGAGCCAACGCAGAAACAAAAACTTCGTCAAAGAGTGCGATCTTGCTAACCTGCTTAACGGTAGTCCCACACAAATTGATTATTTAAGCATGTATATGGAGCAATTATGAATATAAACCTTAGTCTCAGCATGCATTTACAATGTATGCTTACAGTCAATTAAAAAATGAACTGGGCTCAATAAGTACATTAAAAATTTTAGTGTGTTCACGGATAAGATTTGCAAGAGCCCATGCAGTTACAGAATTTCCACCACGACTATAAATATATAAATCAATTTTCGTGTCTTTGGGAATATCCTTGATATGATCAAGAATCTCTCGCAAATCCATTGGATCAATCATTGAGATTATTCCTGGTCTATCGCTTGTGATACAGGTAATAACCCGCGACCCTCGCAAGTCCTCAATCTCTTTAATTATTTGTTGTCGTTCATTCATATTATTAGCTTGCTATTTCAAAAATCTTTTTTCAAAAGATGTTCGTGCATAAAACGCACGACTAACCGATCCATGACCAGGGCCTTTTGTGCGAGCTTGTATCCACTTTCCGTCTTTTCCAGTCAAAGCTCCAAAACCATCTTTTATCAATTTTGCACGAATAAAATCATAGTCGGCTTTGATTTCTTTTATCAATTCATCATCTTCGGCAAAATCCAAGCTTGCTACTTTCAACAAGGTTGCTCCCTCTGAATTTGTGCCGTTCCATTGCACCGCACAAAACACAATGGTTTTGAGCTTTGCCCAACAATGACTTTCAAAAAACGAATGGGCTTTCAATTCCGCTGGATTGATCATTGTTATTGCCATTGTTTCCTTTGGCACGAGTTCTCCTTTTATTTCACGGAAAGCAACCGACTTTAATTCGTAAGTAAGCCCATTCGGTGCTTTTGATATGTTGGTCTGAAGTCCCGCCAAACGCTCCAAAACAAGGCCTTTCCAGCCCTTGTTTTGCTTTCCTGTTTCGTAGGTCGTAATGCCATGTTCCAAAGCCAATTTTCGCAAATCTTGACCGATATACTTTTTTAGATTTTTTATCGCAATTGTGCGTGTAATGATTTTCATATTTTTGTTTTCTTATTTTGCAAATTGCGATCCAATTCTTCAAATCGCTTTATTGATACATCTAAAAATTGCTTATCAAGATCAATGCCGATAAAATTTCTACCAAACAAATGTGCGGCGATTCCAGTCGTTGAGCTTCCCGTGAATGGATCAAGAATGAGATCGCCTTTATTTGTACTCGCAAGCACAATTCTTTTCAGTAAGTCCTCGGGTTTTTGCGTTGGGTGCTTGCCAAATTTCTTTTCAATTGGCTTTGGAGTTCCCATAGACCAAACCGAACGCATTTGAAGTCCGGACTTTTTTAATGCGTCTTCCGGCCAAGTGCCGTTTTTCATTAAATCGTAATTAAAAATATGTTTTGCTTTTTTGTCTTTTCTCGCCCAAACAATCGTTTCGTGGCTTGCTGTGAAAAAACGGCAACTTAAATTTGGCGATGCGTTCGGTTTGAACCATGCAATATCGTTAAGCACATGAAATCCTGCGACTTGAAGTGCAAAACCGCATTGATAAATTGAGTGATAAGTTCCGCTAATCCAAAGTGTCCCAGACGGTTTTAATACACGCCTGACGGCTTGTATCCATTCAAGGTGAAATTCAAAATCTTTCTTCAATCCATTACTTTTGTCCCACGCTCCTTTATTAACACTAACTTGCCGTCCAGCGTGAACAGTAAAACCGCCATTTGAGAGTAGGTAAGGAGGATCAGCAAAAACCATATCAACCGAATTTTCTGGAAGTTCAGCAAGAACATTCAAGCAGTTTGCTTGATAGAGAGTAAAATTTTGTTTTTCGTAGTAGGGTTTTTGCATAACGCATCTTTCAAAAGATCATCAACCAAAACATAAAGGGCTTTCACAATCCTTTGTATTGTCCCAATTGTAGGGTGAGGGCTTTCGTCAAGCTCTATTGTAACAACTTTTATGACTTGCAAATCTGAAATGGTGGAGATGAGGGGAATTGAACCCCTGACCTTATGAATGCCATTCATACGCTCTAGCCAACTGAGCTACACCCCCCAAAAATAGTAGAATATAACCCCACATTCTAGTTTGTCAATATGTCTTACTCTACTTTAAGAATATTGCTACCTATGCTACACTACCCAATGGAGGTCTGGTTATTAATATAATATCTAAACAATCTGGTTCTACTATACCTCTACCGCGTTTAATGTATCATACATTAAAGTTTGGCAGTATATGGCGATAACAAAGGCAAACAAGGCTGTCCCGTTACCCAACTCAGAACAAAACATTGCGTTAGCACTCTGCGCTTTGGGTCTTGAAAAAATCTGCCAAGAAGAACTTGTACGTCTGGGATTTACCTGCCTTGAAAAATCCTCTGGTCGTATCCGATTTGATTTAGGCAAGAATACTATTCAGGCCTTGGCGCGGGCAAATTTTTCGTTGCGTACTTGCGAGAGAGTCCTGCTGGAAATGGGGCGCTTCCCCGCTCACGATTTTGGCGAGCTTTTTGAAAAAACCAGAGTGTTACCATGGGAGATATTTTTCTTCCCGACTGATAAGTTAGTGATAGAAAGGGTACGATGCAACAACTCGCTTCTAAGTGCGCAAACTTCTATTCAGGCAGTGGTGCACAAAGCGGTTTACGAGCGTTTAAAAGACAAATATCGCCTTCGTACTTTAGAAGAAAGCGGGCAATCACGATCTTTGCGGGTCTACCTTGAGAAAGATGTATGCATACTTGGCCTAGATACTAGTGGCGAGGCTTTACATAAAAGAGGATATAGAAAAAAAACAGGTACTGCACCATTAAAAGAAACTATTGCCGCTTCTATGATATTCTTGTCGGGTTGGTCCAGACGCTTACCCTTGCTAGATCCTTTTTGCGGTTCGGGGACGATACCAATAGAAGCAGCACTATTTGCCTTAGACAGGGCACCAGGGCTAGGAAGAAGTTTTGCATACCAGGATGTGCCACTTGCCCAAACAGCCGATGCCCGACGAAGGATAAAGTCCGAATTAGATGCAACTGTATCAAGAATTCGCAAACCTGGCGATGTGGATTTTCACATTAGGGCAAGCGATATAGATAGCAAGGCAGTTGCAAAGGCGCGCATAAATGCAGCGGATGCAGGTGTGGCAGCAGGGATAGAGTTTATCACTACCCGATTCGAGCAATCAGAAATTTTTGCCAGTCGTGGCACTATCCTTTGCAACCCACCCTACGGTGAAAGGCTAGGTAGCCCTGACGAATCTGATGTATTATACAATAAACTACTAGAGCAATTTCGTACCTTTTCGGGCTGGGGTATGGGTATAATTGCACGAAAAAAGGACATGCCAGAAAAACATATTTGCGCAAAAAGCTCAAAGCGCATTCTAAATGGCCAGGACGAAACCTGGTTTCACTGGTACCCACCCCAGCCCTAGTTTTGCATAGTATGTTTCACATTAAACCTCTGGTAAAACCAGCAGTAATTTTGTATGTATATAACAAATAGGAGAAACATTTTATGAATTCACAAGACATTGAACTAGGGTATTGCGATGTTACCACCCGCATATTTGAGCCCGCTTCTGCATCTATTGTAATTTTTGGAGCTACGGGAGATTTGGCACATCGCAAAATTTTTCCTGCTCTTTACAATTTAGAGAAGAATAATATATTACCCGAAGGTTGCAAAATAATTGGCTTTGCCCGCAGAGATTTAGACAGGAATAGTTTCCTGGATTCGCTTTACAAAAGTACTTTACAATTTAATCACACCAAAACCATCGATAGTGCAGTATGGCAACAATTACAAAATAAAATTTCGTATATTCAGGGCGATATAGAAGATAGCCAAGCCTATTCCCGATTAGCTCAGCATCTCACATCTAATACTATGCCTAAGAATATGCTTTTTTATCTTGCCATTTCTCCTGAACAATTCGCAGCAGCAGCTAAAAATCTCTCTGGGGTAGGGCTGGGCTCTAAAACTAGTTTTAGTGGCATAGAATCTTCCGCTCCCTTTCGCAGACTGGTTGTAGAAAAGCCTTTCGGGTCTGACTTGCAAAGTGCCAAAGAACTTAATTGTATCTTGCAGCAATGCTTTGCCGAAGAAAGCATCTTTCGGATTGATCATTATCTAGGTAAAGAAACAGTGCAAAATCTGCTGTACTTTCGCTTTGCCAACTCTATTTTTGAGCCATTATGGAACCGCAACCATATCGAATCCATAGCCATAGATGTACTAGAGACCCAAGGCATTGGTACCAGAGGGGGCTACTATGATACAGCAGGTGCAGCAAGAGATATGTTACAAAATCATATCATTCAATTATTATGCCTTGCTACTATGGAGCCACCAGTTACATTAGACCCAGAATCTGTTAGGGGTGAAAAAGTTAAGGTTCTTAAATCTATTCGCGACTATAGCATGAGCGAGCTAAGAGAAAGATCTATGCGCGCCCAGTACACTGCGGGCAAAACACCCGATGGTCAGTCTCTTTTGTCTTACCTTGACGAAGCAAAAGTGGCACCTAATTCTACCACCGAAACTTTTGTATCTCTTCGCATAGAGATTGACAACTGGCGTTTTGCAGGAGTACCCATAACTCTGCGAACAGGAAAAGCAGTGGACAAGACAGTTAGTGAGATTAAAGTAACTTTTAAAAAACCCCCCTCTACCTTGTTTGCCGGCTACTGTGGCGATTTGCTGGCATCTAATATGCTAACCTTACGAATACAACCCCAGGAAGGGATGTGGCTAACCTTTAATACCAAAGTGCCGGGAGCAGCCAAACTGGCAACCAAAGCATTACGTTTTGCATATCGCGAAACAAATGAATTTTATTTACCAGAAGCCTACGAAAGGCTAATCGCAGATGCACTGGCAGGTGATTCCACTCTTTTTATACGTTCAGACGAAGCAGAAGAAGCTTGGCGTATTGTAGATGCCCTTCGCATTTCCTGGGAAGAAGGTGTTCCTTTACTTAAATACGCAGCGGGTATGCCAGGACCTACCGGCATACCAGAAACTTGGGGTTGGTAAAAAGGAGCTTACAATGCAGCTTTATACATTTGCAGCAGAAAAAGATTGGGTTGGGGCAATCATAAAAAAAGTACGCCATATTTGCCGACTGGTATGTACCTCTGGCAGAACCACTCTTGAATGTACAGTAGCGGGTGGCACTACACCTGCAATTGTTTATTCTACATTAGCTAATGAAGACCCCTGCGATATGCAAATTAGATTTTGGCCAAATGACGAAAGGGCAGTTCCTTGGTTTTTACAAAATAAAAATGGCGAGAAGGTGGCCAATCCTATGCTTAATGCAACAATGATAGAAGCCTGTCTTGGATCTTCATCCTGGATTAGTGTAGAGCGATGGCCCGAGGCCACAACCGAGGTACAGGCACAGGCTGCTGCTTTGGAATACGAAAGTAGGCTAGAAAATGCGCTTCAATCCAAATCGGATGGGGTAATTTTTGATATAGCAATTCTAGGCATAGGGGTAGATGGGCACACAGCAAGCCTTTTTCCTTCTGATCCCATCCTTCAAAATAATACAAGCAAAACCGATATTTCCTTTGCCCCAAACCCCCCGCGGCTTCGTATGAGTTTTACTTTGCCAATATTGGCAGCTTCTAGGGAATGCATTTTCCTTGCACGAGGCAGCCAAAAAAGCACTCTCATTAAAGAAATTGCCAGCGGCACTTCGCCCCTACCCGCAGCTTTGCTTGCACGTGTCGCAGAACAGGCAGGCAAAGAGTGCTCTATCTATTTCTGTGAAGTGTAATAGTAAAAAAGCGCACTAGTCTGCCCACACCACAGCCTTAGACATTCTTTATAATGCAATGTACCGCTTATAATAATAAAAAAAGACTTGACTTCTAGTTATATAATGCTATTATCATAGGATGCTACACTTTCAGGTGAAAATAAAACTTAATAAATAAAGGGAACAATGGTTTTGTTGCCAATTATTGGCAACATTTGATGTACACATTGTATATGCTTTGTAAAGGAGGTATAGCAATCCACATTCGGGCATAAAATGTGGTAAACAGCCTTTTCAGGGGACCAGTAATTCGTGGCTTTACAGGGCAAAAAGCACAGGAGGGTATCTTCATAACTGGCTCGACAATCCCTCAAGGATTCTGTAGCGTTTGCAGGTAATCCCACAAAAACCTGGTTTTGATTGACGGTATTCGGCGGGGTGTATTGATGGTTCAGTACAACATTTTAAAAAAGATATGAAAATAGGCGACATAGTAGCAGTGCGTGCTGGAAAAACCCCGGTTGCACTTGTAGAAGTGGTAGGGGATCCTGAATACACAGAAGAGACTGATGCTGAACTAGACTGGTTCAAACTTAGACGCAAAATAAAAGTCCTAGACTGCAAACCTGAATACGATTTTGAGATGCCTCAGCCCAGGGGAACTTTGAGTTCTGGTGAGCAAACTTCTCAAATGATTATTGATTGGCTTGGGAAAATAACAGAAGAAAATGAAACAAGGAGAGAGAAATGAATTATTGGCACATGCAATTGGATCCTAATGAGCCGGTTAAATTTGGACTAGATGAAATAAGAGAAATAGTAGGAAAAAAGCAAGTAATTGGTTTGTGGGAAGATAATCGTGACGCCGAACGATTTAAAAAAGATATGAAAATAGGCGACATAGTAGCAGTGCGTGATGGACAAACCCCGGTTGCGCTTGTAGAAGTGGTAGGTGATTGGTACGAAACAAAAGAGATTACAGAAAAACTAGACTGGTTCGTGCTTAGACGCAAAATAGAAGTCCTAGACTACTACAAATCTGAATACAAATTCATAATTCCTAAGGTAATGGGAACTTTAACTAAATGCGCCGACCTTACTACAGACACTTCTAAAGTAATTATTAAGTGGCATAAGCAAATAACAGAAGAAAATGAAACAAGGAGAGAGAAATGAATTATTGGCATATGCAATTGGATCCTAATGAGCCGGTTAAATTTGGACTAGATGAAATAAGAGAAATAGTAGGAAAAAAGCAAGTAATTGGTTTGTGGGAAGATAATCGTGACGCCGAACGATTTAAAAAAGATATGAAAATAGGCGACATAGTAGCAGTGCGTGATGGACAAACCCCGGTTGCGCTTGTAGAAGTGGTAGGTGATTGGTACGAAACAAAAGAGATTACAAAAAAACTAGACTGGTTCAAACTTAGACGCAAAATAGAAGTCCTAGACTGCAAATCTGAATACAAATTCATAATTCCTAAGGTAATGGGAACTTTAACTAAATGCGCCGACCTTACTACAGACACTTCTAAAGTAATTATTGAGTGGCATAAGCAAATAGAAAAGGAGAAACTAATGAAAGAATTAATAGACTTATTAAAGGAAGGCAAAAATTTAATTTTAACTGGTGCCCCTGGCACTGGCAAAACATATTTAGCTCAAAATATAGCCTATAAATTAATAAAAAACAAAGAATTACAAAATGAAAATAGAGAGAAACTTCTTGATGAAATTAAAGACCAATATGAGTTTACTCAATTTCATCCTTCCTATGATTATACAGATTTTGTTGAAGGATTACGTCCTACAAAACCTGTTGCAAATGGCAATATTGGCTTTGAACTAAAAGATGGTATCTTCCGATCTTTCTGTAAAGAAGCAAAGGCAAATGAAGAAAAAAAGTATGTGTTTATTATTGACGAAATTAATCGAGGAGAAATATCTAAAATATTTGGCGAATTATTTTTTAGCATTGATCCGGGATATAGAGGTGAAAAGGGCAAGGTTAAAACACAATATTCTAATTTGCGGGATAATGAAGAAGATAAGTATTTGTATGTTCCTGAAAATGTGTATATAATCGGCACGATGAACGACATTGACCGTAGTGTAGAAAGTTTTGACTTTGCAATGCGTAGACGTTTTATTTGGAAGGAAATCACTGCTGAAGACAGTGCTACGAATATGAATCTGGTGGGGGAAATTAAAGAGAGAATGAAAGCATTAAACGATTGTATCATAAAAATTCAAGAGCTTAATACATCTTATCAGTTAGGCGGTGCATACTTTCTACAATTAAATACCGAAAATTCTCCTAATTTTGAAAATCTTTGGAAACTCAGATTAGAACCACTTCTGAAAGAATATGTACGAGGATTTCCTGGTAGTGACGATAAAATGAAAGAACTTAAAGAAGCTTATGACTTAAAAAATGAAACTGATGGCAACTGAAGATAATGCCAGTGGGAAAATAACCCCCCTAAGAACTACTGATAATACAGTGTCTCCGCCGCATCCTGTTACTTCTTGCGCGCTTAAAGATTTATCGTCTATTGCTAATAAAAATTTATGTGAATTGCAAAAAGAAAATAAAGATATACTTATTTTTCCTAAAAAATTAAATGATTATGGTGATGATATTGAAAAAGATCGTATTTTTTCCTTGGAAGAGAGTGATAAAGGAATTAAAATAACCACTAAAAATTTGATGGGGTTTATAGGGCGTAATTCTACTCTACTCACCATTTCATCCCGGTTTGCAGAAAATGATAAAAATGATTATTTTTTGCACTACATGTTGCAAAAAGTATTTGCAATTAATATTTTAAACCTTGATCAAACCATAAATAGCGAAAATATATGGGATTTTTTACTGTACTTATTACCGTATTATCTAAAAAGGGCATATTCACAAGGAATATATAAAGCATATAGAAAAGAAAAATATAATGATGCAAATGTAAAAGGAGCTATTGATGTTAAGAGACATATTACTCTAAATAATCCATTTATGGGAAAAATCGCATACACTACAAGGGAACATAGCCATGATAATCATATAACTCAGCTAGTGAGGCACACTATAGAATATATAAAAACACATCCATTTGGAAGATCTGTTCTTACAACTGATAGCGAAGTCAGGGATATTGTAAGTGAATTTATATTCGCAACTCAAAAATCGTATAATAAAAATTCTCGCCATAAAGTAATTGCTGCTAACGTAAAACCTGTTTCGCACCCTTATTTTACTGAATATAGAATGTTGCAAAAAATATGTTTAAAAATATTAAGATATGAAAAAGTAACTTTTGGAGAAGAAAAAGATAAGATATATGGGTTGCTTTTTGATGGAGCTTGGTTATGGGAAGAATATGTACATACAATCTTAAAAGATCATTTTATCCACCCCCAAAATAAGACTAGGACAGAAGGAAAAAAGCTTTTTGAAAATGAAAAGAAGGAAGAAATTCAAACTATTTATCCTGATTTTATCAGGAACAATCAAGGTAAGGAAAAAGTAGTTGGCGATGCCAAATATATGCATCTAGAGGATAAGAATAATAGTGAGGAGAAAGCTACTAGTGTTTACTATAAAACAATAACATATATGTATCGCTTTACTTCACCCTTCGGGTTTTTGGTATTTCCCCACACGGAAAGGATTAATGAAGAATATAAAATAATAGACACCAATGGTGTTCTAATAAAAATTGGCTTAGCAATCCCTAAAAACACTGTGAAATTTGAAGATTTTATTAAAGAAATGAAAAAGGAAGAGGAAGAACTAAAAACATATATTAGGAAAAAGGAAGAGAAAGTACTAAAACATATATTAGAATGAAATTAAAAATTGTAAATCAACCCACATTATCGTAGACCAGACGATATACTAATACAACTTGTAGTTTTGCCTATGAAGTAGCAAGGTTTTATTGACGGGCTGACCTGATGGTTCAGTACAACCTTGATGAAAGAAACAAGGTAAACTACGAGATTAAACGGCTCGATAGCAACTATTTTTACGAGAAAGGAGGGTGAAATGGCAAAAAGCAGTGAATCAAAAAAGGATAATGCCTTAGAGGGCAATAAATTACTTCGAAAAGTCCAACAAAATATATCTAAGGAGATTGAAGCTGTACTGATTCGTAGTATCAATAATTGAAGGAATTGTCCCTGAAGGGGCACTAGAACTTTTAAAGGATAAAAATATTGAAATCGAGCACGAAGATGATGAAAATTGGATTTTTTATTATTATTTACAAAAAAATGGCAAAACCTTTACAGTTGATAATATCAATCGTAATGAAGACATCCCTAGAATAAAGAATGAATAGATAAAATCATCTCTAAACTTAAAGCAATAAAAGAATTACCGTAATTTTGTAAGGTCTAGGGTTTTCAATGTTCATACAATGAATTTTGTAACTTTGTAAGCAAAATTCAATTTTTTAGCATAGATATATAAAGCATTGGTAAGAAATCCAGAGTGCTAGGGTACCATAGAGGGTTTTTTACAAAACATTCAACGAGCAGCAAAAAAAATGTACGCTATTGCATATGTCGGCGGGCAAATTGCAATTTTTCTTGCACATGATATCCCCCCCCGCCTTCGTGATTGTTATAGGAATATATTTTTATTTGCTTATTCCCGCAATGCCAGTTGTAGGCAGCAAAGACGGTAGAGGGGGGGCAGACGGTATCCATAAGCCCTACCGAGTAAAGCGCAGGGCAGGTAATACGTGATGCAAAGTTAACACCATCAAAGTAGGATAATACCCGAAGCGTCTTATCAACTGCATCGCGTCTGGTTTTAAGGTAGGAAACTATTTCAGAATATGGTGCCTGACCACTAATAGCCAAAGCTCGCTTAAAGTGGCATAAGAAAGGAACATCAGGCATAATGCACCGCACATCGGGGACCAGAGCAGCTACCGCTAGGCATAGCCCCCCTCCCTGGCTTATACCTGTTAAAGCAATGGCATCTTTGTTTACTGCATCATAACTTTTTACAGCAGCTACTGCACGAACCGCATCTACAATAAGCCTTCTGTAGTAATAATGGTATTGGGATTCTATCCCACGCGTCATAAACCCGGGATAACTAGGGCCAGAAAAATAATTGTCGGGAGTATCACCGTTTAGCCAGGCTGATCCCTGCCCTCTGGTATCCATAATAAAATGGCCGTAAGAGGCTGCACTCCATAAAAGCCAATCCCAGGGGAAACCTCTGCCGCCACCATACCCAATAAATTCTACAATACACTCTACCTTTGCAGATTTTCTATACATAGGTAAAAGCAACCATGCTTTAATTCTTTGGCCAGCAAACCCAGAAAATTCAACATCAAAAACTTGTACATTTTTAAGCTCGGTTGTAATTGGTACAAAAACAGGATCTACATTAAATTTTTCAGTTTCGGCTAGTGTTTCTGCCCAAAAACTATCAAAGTCATTTTCTTCTTGCCGTGGTGGTTTATATGCTTGCAGTTCTTCTAGCGAAAGATCGAAGTAGGTCATACAACATCTATACCTCTGCAATCAGCAGAGTCTTAGAGTCCAGTTTAATGCGCAGGTCATGGGGGTTTATTCTTCCGTGATCTTTAATAACCTTAAAATGTATAAAATCATCACTTGGTTCTAGCATTATTACAACAGAAAGATATTTAATGTAGTCTTTTAATTCTTTAGGAAATACTGCCAGGGGATCTTTTTCCTGCGCCGCTGCGGGCAATTCTTCTTGCTCAAAATTCGCCGAAAACCAAATTTCTAAATTTAGTTCCTTTGCAAATTGTTCTACCCTGTCTATATCCATAGCCTTTGCTTTAGCAAAATTATACCCATCTATTATCAGGCTGGTCGCCTTAAATTCTCCCTCTACAATCATAGCCCGCAGCGATTGTAGTATCCTGCTCATCTCTATCCCATCCTGAGAAAAATTCATTACTACACGATTTATAACTAATTCTTCTTTTATTGTTTCTATATCTTCTACCTGCTTGCCTCGTGCAAGTTCGGATAAAATATTCTCGTACCAGGCAAAAACATAATTTGTATGTGCAGTAAAGGAAACATGAATAACTTGTTCGCCTTGTAGGAGCTTGTCTAAGGCTAACTGCACAAGAACACTGGTTTTGCCAATGCCTTTCTTGCTGCTTATTAATCCAATATTCCCTTTTTGCAAACCGCCTTCTATACCATTTTCTAATATACGTACAGGGCTTTTTGCAATTAGCTCTTCTTTTAACATAATACCTCCTAAGGCAAAATTAGTTATAGGTTCTTACCTGCCTTGTTCTGCCTTTTTTTTGTCTAAATACTCTTTGCGAAGCTGCTCAGAAATATTGCTGGGTACTTTTGCATACTTTAAAAACTCCATGGTAAACTCTGCCTTGCCTTGAGTAAGAGAACGTATAACTGTAGAATACCCAAACATTTCCGAAAGTGGTACCTCGGCTTCTACTTTGCAGAAGAACCCATCTTCGCTAGAGGATACAATAATCCCCCGCCTTTGATTTATAGATGCAAAAATATTACCCTGAAACTCGGTAGGACCTTCTACCTCTACCTTCATTATGGGCTCTAGTATAACAGGCTTTGCTTTTTCATATGCTTCACGAAATGCGCCTATCGCTGCTTGCTGAAACGCAATATCTGAAGAATCTACAGGATGAGATGCACCATCGTTAATTGTTAAACGAACATTCACTATTGGAAACCCAATAAGTGTGCCTTTCTTCATAGCTTCTTTAAAACCCTTATCGCAGCTTGGGATATATTCGTTGGGTATTACTGCCCCTTTTATTAGGTCTACAAATTCGTACTGCTTGTCGGTACAGGGATCCATAAATCCTGCGACCCTGCCATACTGCCCCGCACCTCCCGTTTGCTTTTTATGGGTGTAATTAAAATCGCCTTTTTGGGTTATGGTTTCGCGGTACGCCACCTGAGGCATACCAGTCTGAACTTCGCATTTGTACTCACGCTTCATTCTTTCTATGTATACTTCCAGGTGAAGCTCACCCATGCCTTTTATTATTGTCTGATTTGATTCAGGATCTAAATAGGTTTGAAATGTTGGGTCCTCTTTTGTAAACCTACTCAAAGCCTTAGATAATTGATCGGCAGATTTTTTATCCTTGGGCTCTACAGAGAGACTAATTACTGGCTCGGGTACAAACATGCTGCTCATTGCATAGTTTAAGCTAGGATGACAAAAAGTATCCCCCGAAGCGCAGTCTACACCAAAAAGTGCTACAATATCCCCTGTGTAACCTTCGTTTATATCTTCCATGTTGTTGGCATGCATACGTACAAGCCTGCCTACCTTAAACTTTTTATGCGATCTTGTGTTGTATAGTTCGGTGCCTTTTTTTATTTCGCCCTGGTAAATGCGAACGTAGGTTAATTGACCATATTGACCGTCTTCTAACTTAAAGCCTAGTGCAACTGTTTTCTCCTGAGGACTGGATACAAGGGTAGTAACTTCTTCGTTTTTATCTAAATCTAATGCAACATTTGTAACTTCAGAGGGATCGGGTAAAAAGCGTCCCACTCCATCCAGCAAAAGTTGAACCCCCTTGTTTTTGTATGCCGAGCCTACAAAAACAGGTACCACGCTTTCTTGAATGCAGCCTGCCCGTAAAGCGCGAAGTATCAAAGGAGAAGTGGCTCTGCCGTCTAGGGCTGCTTCCATTAGTTCGTCATCATACATAGAAGCTACTTCTATCAGATCATCTCGATATTGCTGTGCTTCTTCCAATAAAGAGGGGGGAATATCTTCGGTTCGTATATTCTCACCATTGGCACCATCAAAATACACTGCCTTCATATCTATAAGATCAATCACACCCTCTAGTTTATCTGCCAAGCCTATGGGAATAGTCAGAAACACGGGATTAAGCCCCAGTTTTTCGGCTAATTGTTCTTTTACCCTTTTAGGATTAGCACCCGTGCGATCACACTTATTAATAAAAGCTAACCTAGGCACATGATACCGTTTTAATTGCCTGTCTACGGTTATAGACTGTGATTGTACCCCCGCCACTGCGCACAATACCAGAACAGCACCATCCAATACCCGCAAAGATCGTTCTACCTCTATTGTAAAATCTACATGGCCTGGGGTATCAATAAGATTGATAACATAATCCTGCCATTCTACATTGGTTGCCGCCGACTGGATTGTAATGCCTCTTTCTCTTTCAAGATCCATAGAATCCATGGTAGCCCCAGCACCATCTTTACCTTTTACTTCATGAATTGCATGAATCTTCTGGCAATAAAATAAAATCCTTTCTGATAGAGTTGTCTTGCCCGAATCTATATGCGCGCTTATGCCAATGTTACGCATTTTTTTTACATCGATAGCCATGTATACTTTGCTCCTGATTGCGCTGTGTATTAATTGGAATTTTCAGAGTGGTTCTGTGAAGACTCCAGAAAAATTGATAGCATTCTTTGAATGTAAGTATATGTACAATACTCATATTATTCAAGTCCTTGTCTTGCTAAAGAGCTAAGGCTCTGTTTATTATTGCATTAAATGAATAAAAAGAATGCCCCTGTAAAAATACGTAAAATACTTGGGGTTTTGTGTATTATCATTCTTATCGTACTTACTGCTGGTACTGCATACGGGCTTATTGCAGGAACAAGGCAAGCAAAATATACCGAAGAACTTAGAAATGCCTTACTTAACGATTCTAATAATATACTTGCCTATTTGTCTTTAGGGTCTGTACGGGTGTTAGCACAAGCAGATAAAAAAAGCATTATTTTAGCTACAATTGATATACCTTACCCCCGACAAGAAAAAACCTTCGCCGAAGAGCTTAGGTTAAAAAAACGACTACTTATGCAAAAGGCAGAGCACTACCTAAAAGGGCTGGATCAAACACTCCTACTGCCCTCTGCAGAAGGAAGAATACAGGCAGGTTTAGCCGCTACGTTAAACAAAGAGTTAGGGCTGGGCAAAATAGATAAAATCTGGTTCAGTAATTTTGCCATCGTACAATAGGATATGGGGGAGCTATGCAATGTAGACCAGTCATCGAGTCTATACCACAATATGTACCAGGAAAATCTATTGAATCAGTAGAAAAAGAACTGGGTCTTACAAATGTTATTAAAATGGCATCTAATGAAAATATTCTTGGGCCAGCCCCCGAAGTGGTTGCTGCCATCACGCGCTGTCTGGGTAATATTTTTCGTTATCCTGACGGATCATCTTCTTTGCTAAAGTCGCGGTTATGCATACTGCACAATATTGAAGAGCCCAACTTTTTTGTAGGCAACGGCTTAGATGAAGTGATAAGAATTATTGCCGAAACTGTGCTTAATCCAGGAGACGAGGTTCTAATTCCTACACCAACCTTTAGCTTTTATGGCATTGCGGCGCGTATAGCCGATGCCTCACCCATGTACCTGCCAACAGAACATGATTCGCTTGCACTGTCGCTTGACAAAATAATAAAGGCTATTAATAAAAAGACTAAAGTTATATTTTTATGCAACCCAAATAATCCCACTGGTGGCTTTATTACACGCACAGACATGGAATATTTTCTTGGGAATGTTCCTGACAATATTCTTGTAGTTTTGGACGAGGCCTATTGCGATTTTGCAAATAATCCTGAATTTGCAAATGGTATATCACTTTTTACAAAAGGGTATTCCAACCTAATGGTGCTTCGCACTTTTTCAAAAATACACGGCCTTGCTGGATTACGTTTGGGATATGGTATTGGCTCTGTCGCTCTTATATCTGCAATGCACCGGGTAAAAGATCCTTTTAATGTAAACTATGTTGCTCAAATTGCGGGCATAACTGCACTGGATAGCAAAGAACATATTTGTACTAGCCAAAATTGGGTGTGGCAGTGCAAAGAAATGTATTACAAAAACCTTACTTCATTGCGCTATTCTTATTTGCCCACTCAGGCTAATTTTATTCTTATAAACTGCGGCTCGGACTGCCAGTCTTTATTTGAATTTATGCTTAGGCAGGGGGTAATTGTGCGGCCAGCTCATTCTTTTGGTCTTGCAGACTATATACGAGTTACCTTTGGCAATAAAGAAGATAACGACAGGTTTTTTCAGCTGTTGCACACCTGGAATAGCCTGCCATGACAAGATATTTGTTGTAGCATAATATATTAAGTGATAATTTTAATACTTAATTCTGATAACTGCTTTTCGTCTACTGTTGAGGGGCTGCTATCCATTGGGCTTACAGCAAAACTGTTTTTAGGAAAGGCTATAACCTCCTTAATAGAAGACTCCCCAGCCATAAGCATTATTAGCCTGTCTAAACCCGCGGCTATACCTCCATGAGGAGGCGGCCCAAAACGAAACGCGTCCAGCAAAAACCCAAATTTAGAAAGGGCCTCTTCTTCTTTTATACCTGCAATACTAAATATTCTTTTTTGTAATTGCGCATTATGTATGCGAATAGAACCCGATGCCAGTTCGCAGCCATTAAGTACCAGGTCATACAGGTCTGCCTTGACAGCGGCAGGATTGGATTCCAAAGTAGGCCAATATTTTTCCTGGGGCATAGTAAAAAGGTGGTGGCTTGCTGCCCACACTTTTGCATCTTCATCGTATTCAAACATGGGAAAATCCACTACCCAAACAAACGCAAAGTCTTTTGTCGGGCATAAACCCAAGTTTTTTCCTAATGTAGCCCGAATACTCCCCAAAGCCTGCCGTGCCACTAGCGGCTTGGAGTCGGCTATAAACAGGAGTAAGTCTCCTGGTTGCGCACCAAGAAGAGACAGCACCTGGGTATCCCGCCCTTCAAAAAACCGTGCAATACCCGCTTCTAATGTACCGCCTGCACTCACCCTAGTCCACGCCAGGCCTTTGGCCTTAAACACACGAGCCTGTTCTTCCAGCTCCTCGATCTGTTTTCTTGTATAGGCTGCTTGCCCAGGTACTACCAGAGCTTTTACACTGCCACCTTCTGCCAGGGCTTCTTTAAATGCTGCAAAGGTAGTTAGGGCTGCAATATTATTTGCATCTTGCAATTTCATACCAAAGCGAAGATCTGGCTTATCGGTACCATAGGTATCCATTGCTTCTTCCCAAGATAGCCTTTTAAATGGTACTTGCAATTGTACCCCCAGTGTTTCCTGAAACACATAAGTTAATAATTCTTCTATCAATGCAAGTACATCTTCGCGCTTTACAAAACTCATTTCTATATCCAGTTGTGTGAACTCTGGCTGTCTATCTCCTCTTGAATCTTCATCGCGATAACAGCGGGCCAATTGAAAGTATCTGTCCACACCCCCTACCATAAGCAGTTGTTTGTACAATTGAGGGGATTGGGGTAATGCGTAGAACTTGCCCGGATACAGACGGGAAGGCACCAGATAATCACGGGCACCTTCGGGGGTGGATTTTATAAAAGTGGGAGTTTCTACTTCATAAAAAGATTCGTTACACAAAAATTTTCGGATTGCATAAGCAACAGAGTGTCTCAGTGCTATTTTTTTTTGCATGGAATGCGAACGCAAATCCAGATAGCGCCAGGTTAGGCGAAGATCTTCTTTTGCTTTTGTCTTTTCCTCTATCACAAAGGGTAGGACATCAGAGGTGGAAAGTATTTGTATTGTTTCGGCTACTACTTCTACCTGACCTGTGCTCATATCCTTGTTTACCATATTTTCGGGTCGAGACCGTACTATGCCACGAATGGCAAGGCAATACTCTGACTTTACTTCGGCAGCTATCTTTTGCAGCTCTTCGCTAGCGTCAGATTCGATTACAACCTGTGCAATACCATACCTGTCTCGCAGGTTGATAAATGTAAGTTTGCCGTGAGTTCGCAATCGATGCAACCAACCGTTTAGTATAACTTTTTGCCCAATATGCTCCACACCAATTTTGCCGCAATGTACAGTTCTTTGAAGAAATTCCATAAGACCTATCTTAGGCTAGGATGTCTTTATGTGCAATCCATTTTGTGTCCAATAAATGGCTTGACTAAATATCATATTTCATTCTATCTTTCAGGGATGTTTAGCCATTTGTATGTGGCTTGTAGAAGCTGTAGGGACTTATAAAACTTCAGTTTTTAGAAGTCAACCTAAAAAGCTACAGTTTCCTTTTAGGAAACTACTACTTTATATTCATAGTTATTTTGGAGGCATTTTTATGAGAAAAACTTTTTTTGTTTTTGTTGCGCTTATGGTGTCGGTTTTCTTTACCAGTATGATTTCGGCGCAGAACACTAAAATTGGCGTTGCAATTTACAAGTTCGACGACACTTTTATGTCCTATGTTCGCAATCAGATAGAGACTGCGGCCAAAGGAAAGGCAACTCTTTCTGTGCAGGATAGTCAATTTGACCAGCCTAGGCAAAATGATCAGATAGATCAATTTTTAACACAAAACATGAAGGGCTTGGCAATAAATATGGTAGATCCTTCTGCTGTTGCAGTAGTAATTGGCAAAGTAAAAAGAAAGAATTTACCCTTAGTACTGTTTAATCGCGAACCAGTAGCAGCAGATATGGCTAAATATGCGAAGGTATATTACGTTGGAGCTAAGGCACAGCAATCAGGTACAATAGAAGGGCAAATTGTAGCCAACTATTGGAAAAATAACAAAGCGGCTGATCTTAATAAAGATGGAATCCTTCAGTATGTTATGTTAAGAGGCGATCCTTCCAATGACGATGCAAAGTTCCGCACAGAATATTCAGTCAGGGCTATAGAGGCAGCAGGCATAAAAGTACAAAAGCTGGCGGAAGATACCGCTATGTGGGACAGACCAAAGGCGCAGGAAAAAATGGCTGCCTGGCTTACTGCACATAAAGGTATAGAAGTAGTTATTGCTAATAATGATGACATGGCTTTAGGTGCAATTGAAGCTCTAAAAGCAGCGGGCTATTTTAAGGGAAATAAATATATGCCCGTTGTAGGTGTAGATGCAACCCCACCCGCCCTAGATGCCTTAGCACAGGGTACTTTATTAGGCACGGTCTTAAACGATGCCAAAAGGCAGGGACAAGCTACCTTTGATTTAGTGTATTCTCTTGCCTCTTCAGGAAAGGCAAAAACAGAAGTAGCCCCTCTGTCCGATGCAGACGGCAAACCAAACCCTAATGGTCGATACATTTGGGTGCCCTATGTAGAGGTTAATAAAACCAATTATACTCAGTTTCGTTAACTAACTATTACTCACCAATAACCCTTTAGAATGTAATTCTAAAGGGTTATTTTTTGCTACCACTCGGAGGCTACCTTGCACACATTGCAATCTGGTATAGAAATGCAAAATATAACAAAAGCATTTCCTGGTGTTTTGGCTTTGGATAATGCCAGCATTACAATCAAACCAGGTACTGTCCATGCCCTAATGGGCGAGAATGGGGCGGGCAAATCAACTCTAATGAAATGCTTATTTGGAATTTACAAACCCGATAAAGGCAACATAGTGATAGAAGGTAAAAACCATGTGTTTCATGGTGCCAAGGATGCTCTTACTGCGGGCATAACTATGATTCACCAAGAGTTGCATCCTATTAAAGACCGCAATGTTATGGAGAACATCTGGCTTGGCAGATTTCCCCTAAAAAATTACGGACTTGTTAAATTAGTAAATCATACTAAAATGCGCAAGGACACCGAAGCTCTGTTGCAAAGTTTAAAAATAGAACTAAATCCTACAGTTTGGGTATCTACTCTTTCTGTTTCTAAAATTCAATCGATGGAAATAGCCAAGGCTGTATCCTACGATGCACGGCTTATAATAATGGACGAGCCTACATCCTCATTAACCGAGCAGGAAGTTTCGCATTTATTTTCTATTATTCACAAATTAAAATCTGAAGGTCGCTCTATAATTTACATTTCACACAAAATGGAAGAAATACTTGCTATTGCAGATGAGGTAACAATTATGCGTGATGGCAAGGTTGTAGGTACCTATCCTGCCAATGAACTTACTACCGATCTGATTATTAACCGCATGGTAGGGCGTGATTTAACCAATCGCTTTCCTAAACGTTCTAATGTTCCAGGAGAGGTGGTATTGCGTGTAGAAAACTTAACATCTACAAATGCGCGTTCGTTTAAAAACATTAGCTTTGAGCTTCGGCGGGGTGAAGTTCTTGGAATGGGTGGGCTAATAGGAGCTCAGCGCACAGAATTAGTAGAAGCAATTTTTGGCTTGCGCAATATTAAGTCGGGCAAAATATACCTTAATGGTAAGGAGCAATTGTTTAAGAACCCTATTGTGGCTATAAAGCACAAAATTGCTCTGCTAACAGAAGACAGACGAACCACAGGATTATTTCCTGTGCTCTCTGTTTTTGATAATACAATAATAGCAAATATTCGTTCCTATCTAGGCACACTGGGTTTGCTAAACAAAAAAAAAGAAATCAGTGATGTGCAAAAAAATATACAGCAGCTTCGAGTAAAGACACCTAAAACTTCTACATTAATTCAGAACCTTTCAGGAGGAAACCAGCAAAAAGTTATCTTTGCCCGATGGCTCTTAACTAATCCTGAAATTCTAATTTTAGATGAACCAACGAGAGGGATAGATGTTGGAGCTAAGTACGAGATCTACACTATAATTACCGAGCTTGTAGAAGCAGGAAAGAGCGTAATTATGATTAGCTCTGAATTACCCGAGCTACTGGGTATGTCGGACAGGATAATGGTATTATGTGAAGGAAAGGTTACAGGTATCTTAGATGCGAAAACAGCAAACCAGGAAACAGTGATGAGTCTTGCAACACAATTTATGACAAATTAAGGAGGATGTTATGGCCAAAATTGCCATTTTCCGCGCCGACAGGATAGATTTAGTAAAAAGTTATTCTAATAAATTCGCTATTTATTTAGTACTTATATTTCTTGTGCTTATTATTGGTATTATCTCGCCTAGTTTTCTTACCCCCGACAACTTAGTCAATATCCTCCGCATATCGTCTGTAAGAGTTATTATTGCATTAGGGGTAGGGGGCATCTTGATAACAAGGGGAACAGACCTTTCGGCAGGAAGGACGGTGGGTCTTGCAGCGGTTGTAGCTGCCAGCCTTGCGCAAAGGCCAGATTATGCCAGTAAGCTTTTCCCTAATTTGCCGGATTTGCATATTATAGTGCCCTTTCTTGCCGCATTGGCAGTGGGCTTGGTGGTTGGGTTAATTAATGGGTCTATCGTAGCTTTTCTTAAGGTTCCTCCTTTTATAGCTACACTAGGCACAATGGTAATTATTTATGGTGCTGTTTCCTTATATGTAGACAGACCACCAATGGGTGCGCAACCCTTGGGAGGGTTTAAAGATTCTTTCACAGAAATAGGCACTGGAGTCTTTGGTTTTACTGATCCTTTTAATATACCATTTATAATCCTTATCTCAATTTTTATTTGTTTTATTATGTATATTCTTCTTAATAAAACCAGGCTAGGAAAAAATATTTACGCAATAGGTGGCAACCCTGATGCTGCGGTAGTTTCTGGAGTTAGCATTTGGAAGAACACTCTACTTGTCTATGCAATTGGTGGCTTACTGTATGGATTGGCAGGTGCATTGTTAGCTTCCCGCACTGGCGGTGCTACAAATAACTATGGCAGCACCTACGAGCTTGATGCTATTGCAGCAGCAGTTATAGGCGGGGTTTCTACATCAGGAGGTATAGGTACTGTAGGCGGTATTATTGCAGGTGTTCTTATTATTGAAGTGATGAACAATGGGCTTGTCGTATTAGGTGTGTCTACGTACTGGCAGCAGATTGTAAAGGGTTTGATAATTGTAATAGCGGTGGCTATTGATATTCAGAAATATGTAAAAAAAAGATAACTATTTATAGTCAATTATGATGTATATATAACTTTTGTTCTGTTTACAGCAGTTTAGAACCAATAGTAGCGATGGATATGATATTTCCTGCTACACCACCTAAACTGGACAAAAGAAATACAAGCAGGGTGCGGGTAATTTTGTTTTTGTAAAAGCCTTTAATAGACATAATATCGTTGTGCAGATTTTCAAAATCTAGTACCTGTGGCTTTTTTATTATTATCTGAACATAAGCTGCAACCATGCCTATGTTTACAAAGGGTTTTAATATTACAACAGGTGACCCAATAAAAGAAGCTAAAATTGTAAGCGGATTCCCAAAAGCCAGTAGCGCACCAATGGCAGAAGCTATACCATGTATAATTAACCATTGCAAAAATAGGCTAACACCCAAAGACGATCCCGAGCGAACAAAACCAAAAAAAACAAGTCCAATAAGTATGAGGGGTATTACAAAAGGCAATACTTTTACAAGTCTGGATTTTTTTGGCAAGCTCATTATATCAGCCAGATCCGTGCTAAGCTCTTTATTTTGTAGAGCTAATAAAAATTTTCTCACACCCTCCAGGTGCCCTGCGCCTAGTACCGCCAAAATATTCTTACCTTCCGTAAGAAAAATTTTGGTAGCCAGGTATCTGTCTCTTTCATCTATTAATACTTCCTTAACAGTAGGCAAACTATTAGCTAATTCTACCATAATCTCGTCCAGAGCACTTTTTGTTTTTAGAGCTTCTATTTGTTCTGAAGTTATTTCTTCTTTGTTGAATACAGAAGAAGCAAGTGCTGCAAGCAATTTGGAGCGGTTCCAAAAGCTAGACTTAGCCCAGGCCCTTCGTAAAGTAATTTGAACTTCTCTATCGCAAAAGGAGAAAGGAATCTCTAATCTGCCAGCTTCGTCAATTGCAGCCAGCATCTCTGCGCCTGGTGCGATAGAAAGTTTTTCGCCTAATCTTCGTTGAAAAGATGCCAAAGTAAGGTTGGCTAATAATAAAAACCCCTTCCCATCCTTGATTATCTTTACAATATCCATATTCTCCCAGGACTTTTTCTTTGTAATGGATTTATATCTTTCTGCATCAATTTCTACACAAATATGATCGGGTTGCAGTTGCTGAATTAGCAACTGTACTTCGGACACACTCTCGCTAGAAATGTGGGCCGTGCCTAATAATGTGATTTCTTTGTCCGGAAACGCTATTTTAACAATGGTGTCTTTCATGTAATTTCCTTATTCTTCAGGGTAGCATATAATAGAATTATTATACTAGTTTAGATTTTAAAAATGTACCTTCTATTTTAATAAATAGCCACGGAGCACCAAAGCTAAGCCAGATTCCCAATAAGAAAAATTGTAGTAAAATAAGTACGTTTGCCAGTAGAGATAGCGAATCTAATAAGCGAATAATAGATGTAAATAGTAGATATATCACGGCTAAGAATAGTAGTCCTACAATAATTCTTGCTATATGAACACGTAAAATTTGGGTATTACTAAATTGCAAGACTCTTTCTTGTAGCAAAGCTCCCAACAAAAAAACCTAATAGGGTAAAGCCAATCCATAACTTCTGATAATACACAAATCCCGCTATAGCAGAAATACTAATAATTACCACCACTGCAAGTGTGAACCTGGTATCTTGCAATAAAGTTACAATACGTTTGCCTAATAAGTGTATTGCCATAATAAAGCCCCCCCCAATTATCCATCCTGCAATTACATCGGTAGGAAAATGTACGCCAAGATAAATACGAGAAAGACCAATGAAGAGAGGTAAGAGGAAAGCTGCTACCAGAAGCCTTTTTCTGCCAAGCAAAACTGCCAGCCCACCCCAGAATGTTACTGCTGCCTGCGCATGCCCAGATGGTAGCCCAAACCCATCTTCGGGAATAAGCCCCAAGGCAGGATCAAGCATAAAAGGGCGCGGTTGTGCAAGTAGTTCTTTTACTCCACCATTTACTGCGGCAGACAAAAGCAAAAATGTACCTAAAATTGTAGCTGCTCTTTTATCTATGCACCAATATACAAATGCCAGTCCAAGTAAATAAAAATTTTGACTGCCTAATTCACTTAGACCCTGCATAAGAGCTGTAATTAAAGGGCTTTGCGCTTGTTGGAGAAGTTTGATTACAGCTAAGCCCCATTGTTGTATCGTATCCATAGGTAGGGGTAAATGTAGCCTTTTAGATGCGGTTTAGGGAAGCCTAATAGTTTCTACCATGAATCTAATTCCAGTATCTGTTTTTTGGGCAAGTTGCATTTCTACTACAAATACTAGGGTTTTTTCGTCTGGACCTATAAATATTCTTCGTATTGTGTAGTTTTTTACTCCCTGACGAATTATTGAGATATTCCCCCCGCTGATGTTTTTCGATTTGCCACCTTCTTGTTTTGTTACAATTCCCAAGCTAAAGGCAGACGCAATAGTATCACCACTTCCCGTAGTTAACTGGTTTAGAGAAATCTCATAATCAAATCCTTTTGCAAAATCCCGGAATGCAATCTTTGACTGCTTTTCCTGGCCGCTAATAAGTATAAAAAGGTTACGACCAGACTTTAATGGATCTATAGTATATTTTTTTATTATTGGTATCTGCTCGCCGTATAGAGCAAATAACGCTCCAACCAGCTCTTGCCCGGATTCTATACCGGTAGGAAAAACCTTGCTTCCAAGACCCTGAGGCACAAAATCATTTTTTTTTGTATCTACAATGTAGGTTTCTGCGTAGGGATTTCCACTTTCCTTTTCTATCCCATATTGACCAAACATGTAATAATTGGAATCAGGGCTGAATCCTAAGTTTACAAAAGTGCTTATATCGCCCGAATATGCCAGAGTCCCAAAAGCAAGTAACAGGAAAAATAGAACTATCCTAGGTGTACTTTTAAACATACTTGACTCCTTTGTGAAATATCGGCAATTTTTACTTGTTACATTATGCTTG